>JARHVA010000500.1:3487500-3962500 GCA_037957365.1 Torreya grandis
GGTGAACTGATGAGAACCAAAATCTATTAGGTCTTTTATTCATTACCTAGGTTTGTATCTTTTTCTACTCAATAATTTAATAAACTAATCCTCATTATTAATTTAAGTGGTTATATTAATCTCATTAAGGTTATCCAATACCAAATATTGATCAACTCACTTAAATACACTTGACTTTACAAAAAAAACATGTAGATTTTTAACCTTGTCAATTAGACCTAAAAAATGTGTTTTGACCTTAACTTTATATCTATGTGTCCAAAAATTATGAAATAACCTATAAAAATAAAAAACATATTTTCCTACCTTTCCTCTTAGTTTCAAACAATTTTACAAGGTAGTTTTAAAGTTATGCTCTTTTTAGGACTACTAAAACAAGGTTTTAGACCTTCTTTAAGACTATAGATTTGAGTTTTGATTATAAATTGCACTAAAAAAATTTAAATCACTTTGAAAAATTTATAAATATAAAAATTCACTTATCTAAAATTTTTATCTAAATTTCATATATTTTTTGAGATATGGAAGTTTTAGTGCTGTAAAAACCCTAGTTTTCTGAGTGAGGCTGAGAGCATTCAAAAAGGTTTAATTTTACTTTTATATATTATTTTATGATTATTACACTTGGAAATGTTCTATCAAAAAAAAAAAAAAAAATTTAAATAAATTTAAATCCTTTAAAAATATATAAAAGTGGATAAAACAACTTATTTATTGACTATACCTATAGGTTTTGTTGGCTATAAGAACCCTGTTTTGTTCTTTAGGCTTGCAAGTATGTATAAAAGATGTTCCAAGTAATACACAAGGTTTAAATAAAATAAAATAAAATTATGATTAAATAAAATATTTAAATGGTAATATTAACTCTATAAAACAACCTTTTATTGTGTTTAGAGAGAAAAACATATATAGTCATGATTACACAACCTTGTTTTAAACAAAATCTTCTTCTTTTTCTCAAAATATTGATGTTTCTTGGAGTCTCTCACCTTATTTTATCCTTCCCAACATAATATTATAAACATAAGTATGTGTATCTATGTATTTTATCACCTTATATTTCAATATCATCCACTTCCTCTTCTTTCTCCACTATACCAACTGCTTCCAAACATAGGCAATTAATATGACACTTATCTTAGACTAACTTTAGCTAAGTTTGACATGATTATTATTTTTTAAACCATAATAAACACTATAAAACATGTTATTAAATATAATTTAACCCCATAAAAATAATACCATCCTTTTACATTGCTCTCATAGATGAAATACACCTTCAAAGGGCTAGTAAAAATTCAAAATTTTAAAATATGGATTTTGACGAGAAAATGACTATGATGTTCTAAATATCAAGATTTAAAAACCTTATAATTTTGAAACCTACATAATAATCCTAAATAAACATTAAAAATATAAATATTACCTATTCAATACAAAAAGGAAGTATAGACAAGATTATTATGATCTTCAAAGCCTAGTTAAAACCAATATTGACAAAATTTACAAAATGGAGTCTCTTAAGTTGTTGAACCTACATCAAACTCCCAAAATTAAAAGTTTTAATGATATAATACTAATGAGATAATATTATAACTATTTAAATAATAATTCTATTTTTTCCACTTCTTCAACTAACTTCTTATACAAGTGCATATGTTCAATTGCACCGCACTTGTGCTTCTTCTTGGATATCTTCTTCATTTCCATACCTGCACATGAGACAAACATGTTAATATAATAAATAATTTCATCATTAATTTGATGAATCTCCAATTATTATTCACTATTATCATGTTGTCCATGCTTCCCTCACACAATAATCTCTCTAATAGGCTATCTTTTCTTCATCTAGAACTTTGGTTTTAGCTTTACTATGCAACTAATCTTTATTCACAATTTCAACCACCTCTTCATCTAATTCTTCCACCTTGGAGTCAAGCAATTTATTTTTACTATTCTCTTTACTTTCCTATAATGATTATTGATTGTTATCTTATTTCATTATGTTTAACAACTCTTTCATGGAAACATTTACCTCTTTTTCCATATCTATATTCTTCTTCATGGACTATTCATGACTATTTTCTTTCCTATTTCATTCCAAGGCAATTTATTTTTCAAAATATCACTTGGAAACTCATCCTTTACTAAATTAATAAACTCATCTAGCAAATTTTCAATTTCAAATTTCAATTTTGTTACCTTAGAGGTTGTACCAGCTGTTCTTGGCTTAGTAAGTAATGTATATTTAGTTTCTTCTTCCTTAATATTTTATAAATATACCTTAGGTTATTCAAATGTTAAAATTTAAACCTCATTATATTCCTCACTTTCATGTTGTTTATGTTTTTCACTATCATTATGCGATTTCACAAGCTCTATATCAACCATCTCTTCTTTATCATATTACAAATGCAAGATATAATTTTCATTCAAAACCTTGGTACTATTTTCATCTATCATAACCCATTTTATTTATATAATCTCTATTGAATATAAATGTGCATTCATATTCCTAAATTTATCTAGTAACATTGCTATTGATTATTGTCTATTTGCCATCTACCTCTTTCTGTAAATGCTATGTTTACTCTTATTTTGAATGCCATCCTAAAACTATCCTTAAAGTGTCTGTTTCACCAATTTATATTCAATTATTCATTGAAGTTTATTTATTCTTTAGGTCACTCTCTAAAAACAAATATTTCTCTCCTTAGGTATCTTCTGAGCTTTGATATAAAAATGATGAGAACCACTATTAGGTGTCTTGTTATTTACCTAGGTGTGTAGCCTTATCTACTCAATAATTTAATACAATAATCCTCCTTATTATAATGTGTTATATTAATATCATTAAGGTTATAAAATAAAAAATACTGATCACCTCACTTGAATACACTTGACTTTACAAAAAGACAACATGCACATTTTTAACCTTGTCAATTGAACCTGCAGACTGTATTTTGACCATAAATTTATCTATAAGTGTCAAAAAACTATGAAATCCCCTGAAAAAAATAAAAAAAATTTACCCACCTTTCCTTAAAATTTAAAACAATTCAACAAGGTATTTTAAAGTTATTCTATTTTTAGGACTACTAAAACAAGGGTTTAGACCTTTATTAAGATTGTAAGTTGAGTTTTGATTATAAATTGAGCTACAGATCTATAAAAAATTTAAATAAATTTTAAAAATTCATAAAAATAAATATTACTATATCTAAAAAGTTTCATCCAATTTTCATAGTTAGTTTTTGATATATGGAAGTTTTAGTGCTGCAAAACCCCTAGTTTTCTAAGTGAGACTAAGAGCATTCAAAAGGCCTAATATAGATCATTTTATAATAATTTTATTCAAAATAAATATATATCATTTAAAACAATCTAAATCCTTTAAAAATATCTAAAGTGGATAAAATATCTTATTTATTGACTATACCTATAGGGTTTGTTGATTGTAAGAACCCTGTTTTGTTCTTTAAGCTTGCAAATATGTATAAAAGATGTTTCAAGCAATACACAAGGTTTAAAACAAAATAAAATAAAATTAGAATGGAATTAAATATTAAAATTTTAATATTAAATCCATAAAACATAATTTTTTTATATTTGGAGAGCAGAACATATACAATCCTGATTACACAACCCTATTTTACATAAAATCTTCTTCTTTTTCTCAAAATATTGATGTTTATTGGATTATCTCATGTTAATTACTCCTTAAAAATGTAATATTATCAAATTAATATCATTTATATATGTATTTTATCACTTTATATTTGAATAACACCCACTTTCACTTCTTTTTCCAATGTAAGAATTCTTTCCAAACATTGGTAGTTAATACGACACTTATCTTGGAATAAATTTAGCTAAGTTTGACATGTTTATTATTTTTTAAACCATAAGACACACTATAAAACATGACCTTACACTTAATTTAACCCCTGTACAAATAAGATCATCCTTTTACATTTCTTTCATAGATGAAAAAACACTCTCAAAGGGCTAGTAAAAATTCAAAAATTCAAAATATGGATCTTGAAAGGAAAATGGGTATCCATAAAAAATGTAGCAGACAAAAACATAGAGGTTAAAAACATAGCATAAAAAACATAGTGAGAATAAAACATAGCGAGGACAAAATGTAGCAAGGATAAAACATAACAAAGGACACACTTACATAGAAGATGACACAACTTTCAGCTAAAGGTCAAAACTCATGAAATCATATTTTCCTCTATTATTTTTCTTGTAAATTTGTTTCATTAATTTTCCACCATGAAATGTTAACTACTATCACCAAAATTAACTAGACAACAAATAAACAATGTGATAATTGATAAAATGTTCCAATTATGCTCCTAACTATATTTTTACGACACTACCAATACCACTATGTTTTTTCATTGCTACATTTTATCCTCATGATGTTTTGACATACTACATTTTTACCACTACATTTTTTACCATTACATTTTTGGCCTCCTCATTATCACATAGAGCTAGAAAATGACTATGATGCTCTAAAGAACAAGATCTATAAACCTTATAATTTGTACACCTAGCTAAGAGCCTAAATATACATTCAAAACATACATATAACATATTAAAAACAAAAAAGAAGTATAGACAAGCTTATTATGACCTTCAAAGCCTACTTAAGACCATTATTGACAAAAATTACAAAATGGAGTCTCCTAAGTTGATGTACCTACATTATAAACTTGTCCTCTTTAATTATTTGAACCAAAACATAAATTTAATTTGGGATTTATCCTTCTATAAAATAATGTTTATATTAATATATTTATTTTCTATATCTGATTTATTTCATGGGCATAGCTTAAGTAATGTTTTCTTCTATTTTTCCCCTAGGCATTGTTTTTCTCCTCTAGCTGGTTGCATCCAAAATTTTAGGCTTCCTCACCATGTTTACTTGTAATAAAAGCCCTATGAATCCCCATTTTTTAGATATCTTATTTAATATTCCCATTGACCAATGCATTTCATATGATGATCTTATGGAATCTTAAAAAAGTGTTCAATCCTCATCTTTTGCATATAACAATGCTAATAAAAAACCTAAAGATGAAAATAGAAGTCTACATGAATATGTTGACAATAATATCATGATTTCATATGGTTATGAGTGTGCTTATACCCCTCTTGAATGTAAATATGAATATCTTAGTTCTCTTATTTATTTTATTTACAAAAATGAAAGGCTTAAAAATTTACAAACAATAAATTTTGTTAGTGAATCACATAAAGATGATATAATAGATATGAAAAAAATTATAACTTATGATGTTGGAGGTAGTAATGTTTCATGCAAAAATTATCAAGATGAACCAAAAATTAAATGACTCACTTCCCTTTCAAATGATGTAAATAGTGAAGCAAGTGAGTGTGTGCCTTCTTCCCAAAGTAAAGATAAAGTTAAAAATATTATTCCTTATTTATACCACTCAAGTGAAAATAGTGAAAATTAATCTCTAGATCTCAATGATAAAAATGCATGTACTATTTATCTCCCTATACTTATATGTTGTAAATATGAAAATGATAATTATGTTTAAAATAGTGTAGATGCACGTTCTTCTACTTTTATTCCAATTCAAAATAAATAACAAAACATCTTTACTAAAGGTTTCGACATGAAGGCTTTTCTTAAGAAAAATAATAATGATGCAAATGATAGTTATGAAAAATTTCCTTTGTCATAGAAAAATTATGTACCTAAAGTATAAAGTGATATTGCACATTCTACCCCATTTTATTTTGAGTTCAAGAATGAAAATGAAGCTTACATCTTTCTTTCCTATGATAATATTTCAATAAAAATGGAGAACATTCATCTCTCTCCCTCTTTTACATGTTCTGCTAAAAATCATGTTCCAATTATAGATGAAAACAATGAAAGTACATCTTCTATCACTAATGCATGTAATAATAATACAAGTACTCAAGATATTTCCAACAATGATTGCATTAACCTTTGTGATAGCCAAAATGATATAATGAGCTCTCATGAATCATCATTCAAAGTGGATATACCTTTACCTAATGTTTAAAAACCACATGATGATCCTATCCTAAAATAAAATGAGGGTGGTATGGATCATATTATAAATGTGTTCCATATAGATGTAAAAGTAAAACCTCTAATAAATTATTCAACCTCTTTACCAATACCTCCTAGTGATATGCTATCTCTAATGACTACCATGGGATATCTTCAACAACAAATGACTATTATTAAGTTGTATGTATCCTCCCATGACACTAATTTTAATGATAATATCTTATATGACCAAAACATTACTAGAGATGTTAGGTCATTTATGATCCAAATATTGGTTTTTTTACTTTATTAGTTTTGTATAAATTTTGTTTGTTCAGGTTAGTTACAACCCATTGGTTGGTTCTTAAAACCAACCATTATAAGCATATAAAATATTACAATAAACATGTAAATATTCATGCTTCACTATTGAATTTTTTTGTGTGAAATCCTCTTGTTTATAGGGATATTAGTGGTATTAGAGCCCAAAAAATTGAAAAGGAGGATTTATACATGGAAAGGAAGAAATTATCAAATGCATATGCAATATTTAACACATATATTGGGATGAGCCTCTGCTAAAATGTATCAAGCTTGATTAGCTACTATCAACCTATCCATCATTCTCACTATTCATGCCTTGATTTCATTGAACTATTCCTAACTTCTTTCCAAGTGAATGAATTTTGTGTACTTGTTCATAATTTTTTCAAGACCTCTTATGTGCTTTCATGAGTCTTTTGAAGATTAATTATTAATTTTGTTCTACATTGATTCTTCAATGATATATATTCATTGTATTATTATATAATGTGGTTATTATGATAAGATTAGTATAATGGCTAGGGTTTAATTTTATACAAAAACTCTTGCTAAAGCTTAGCACTTCTTGTAGTTTGTCACCTATACAATTCCATCATATTAGAGTAAAAACATTCAACCTATGTTTTAAATACCTGAGGGTGGATTTGAGTTGGAGAGAAGAAACACAATCTATACAACATGATGCCTAGAAAAGTTCTCAAAGCCTTTCCAAACCTAAATTTAAATGAAGGATTTACATTGGGTTCCACCATGTTAATCCAATATAAAAAGGCACAATAAAAAAATACTTAGGTAAATGATTTACCCTATAAGTTTTTTCATTAAATATTTTTTTTAATATATTGGTGGTAAAACAATCTGGTGAAAAATTTAAAATATATGTATTTTTATTTTATTATTTTTCATTTATTCAGTTGAGGCAAGAAAGGTCAAGGGTTCAAAACCCATTCAACCCACCTTTTGGTCAAAATATATTTTGACTTTGCATTTGTTTTTTTGGAATATGCCTTTTTGAAAAATGGACATTCTATTTCCAAAGGTCTTGTAAAGAGAAAAAAATGATATAAGGGTGTAACAAAATCATTTTATTTTATGAATTATGATTAGAAATATTTCTATTATATTTTAAATCTAACTACAAGGGTCAAGACAAGGCCCCAAGTCACATTCATCTCTTTTTGCTATATTTCTTTATGATCATGGAAAAAAATATAAGTCTTATCTCTAAAAAAGGAAGACTTACTCCTAAAAACTAAAAATAATGGAGCTTACACATGGAAAACATGCTCAATTTTGATGGGAAAAAAAAAAGAGACTACACCACCCACTGAACCTGCCAAACTGATTGAGTACCAAAAACATGATAAACGTGCACTTGCACTGCTCAAATCATCTTGCATTACATAAGTGATTATTCACATTGATTTTATTTAATCTAGATAATGTAAACCATGGAAAGTGTTAAAGGAATTATATGAAAAATAAATTTCATATAAGAAGATTGACCTTCTGATGCAAATTTTAAACAATAAATTAGCTGATGATGAAGATGTATCTAAATATCTTTCTCAGATGAAAACATTGAAACAAAATTACTACATGATAGGTGGAAAGGTCAATGATGACATACTCATTTACATCACACTAAATGGTCTCAATTATACATATGCCAATTTTGTCAAAATGTTACAACTTAATGATAAACTAAATGGTGCAATAATTGACTCAATTTGTGAGCTACTAACTCAACATGATCAAAAATTTGTAAATAAAAAGAGTAAGACTACTAAAGAGGCTCACTATACAAATGAAAATTCACATCAAAAAGATCATCATCATGTATAGAGGTAGTTTTAAAATAATTATTTGAAACACTAAATTCTCTGAGACACTCTCCACATCATTCTAGATAGTCTCTACAACATTCTCACCATCACTCTCCAGGATATTAAAAAAGCAAACATTACCATGGGCACTCTTCTCATTCCATTCATTATTCCAATGATTTAGATTATTTTGGATCTCATCAACATAGGAAAAATACCAAATGTTTCAAATGTGGTGGTGTTGGACATTTTGAAGGTGTATGTCTTTCTCAATGACCCTAATTTCCACACAAAAAGAGAGTTGAAGCAAATTATGTGGATCATTATAGTGACAAATCTTCTAGTTACTCCAGATATTAATTTTATTATGAAAATATAATTAGGAGGCATATAATATGGCCAAGTTCTATGATCCTGATGGAACTGACAACTTATTTTGAGTGATTAGTGATTCACTTGTCTTGTGCGAGCTACTAGGCTCAAGACTAAGATCTGTTGTAGTAGAATTTTTTGGATCACATTCTTTATTTCTTCTAATTTTGGATTTATATACTTGATATTGATGACATAAAGTAGAAATGATTATTTTTTTTTTCTATTGATACACAAATTCTCACCTCTCTCCTAATATGGGGAGAAGATATAACATTGGTTGGTCTTTGATCAGTCATTAGTAATAATATGAGTTGATAAGAGTTGTTGGCACCAACAGTGTTGAGAAAAAGTCATCAGTGTTTGTTGGACATCAGGGCGATGTGTCATAAATAGTCTAAGTTGGTCACTTATATGGGCTTATGGGTAGATCCTTATGTGAATCTATGTACTTAGACATGATTTGATCATGTTATAATGCAAGCTAGTACAATGATCATAGGGGATAACCAGGATTTGATTGTGTTCATCAGCTTTTTATGCCACAACTCCTAGGGTGGGATTATTTATGGATCAACATAAGTTTTTATTAGTAAAAGGAGGTACAATGTACTAGTTTTAATTACTTTAGAGTTTATTTGATGAATTTAGAGTCATTGCTCCAACTCTTTCATCTTATATACCCCTTTGGATCAAGGAGGAGTTTATTAGGTCATTTATGATCTAAATATTGGTTTGTTTACTTTATTATTATTTTAGTTATTTTTTTAGTTCAAGTTAATTACAACCCATTGGTTGATTTTTACAACCAACCATTGTAATCCTATAAAATCTTATAATAAACATGTAAATATTCATGCTTCACTATTGAAAATATTTTTGTGAAATTCTTCTTGTTTATAGGACTATCAAGTGATTTTTTTAAATATCCATATCCTTCCACCTTTATCATGACTAGGTTATATTCTATTGATGGCAAGGAATATCTTTCAAATCATTTGATAAAATATATACACTCCTTTGAACATTGGGATAAATATGGATGCTTGTTATTGAAATATTTCCATAGAATTTTAGCTCAAGAGGCTCTTGATTGGTTATACACACCCCCAAATGGTTCTTATCAACATTTAAAAAACTTGAGGATGTATTATTATCTGATTTATATAAGTACATTGTACCCAAGCTATGATTGGAACATTTACAGGCGTTAACTCAAAATGAGGAGGAATCCCTTCAAGACTATACCATTAGATTTAAGGATATCTTGTATCCCTTAAACTACATCCCCTCAAATTTGGAAAGATAATTAATATTTAGGAAGGGTATTATTTCTCCACTTAGAGATAAAGAATTACATAATCCATTCATTTCAATCAATACCTTATATTGGGATGTGCATAAATATGCATGTGATTTGACTAATACCAAAATATAAATACCTATTTCCCCACTAAAAGGAAGACATGTTACAAATAATTTTACCAAAGCAAAAAACTAATAAGGGTCAATAAATACTTTCAAATAATTTTAAAAAACTAATAGTATCTACCAAGTAACAAATAATGAAATTTTTACAAAGGAAAATGTTACACATACTAAGTACCTCCTACAGTCAAATCTTATGCCTCTATTAAAAGGCAACCACAGAAATTTGATTAGTTACATGATAGACCACATGATATATTGAATTAACTATTAAATAAATGGATGATAAACCTTACTCACAATTACTACCATCTACCACAAATATTTTAAAAGGTAAACAAACAACCCTTTTACACTTACCATGGTATTAATAGGCATTGAGATGATGATTATTTTGCACTTAAGCAAAAACTTACAAATCTTGTTGATTATAGGGTCATTAAATTTTGGAAAGACACATCAAGGTACATCTCCCATAATTATTCTAATTTATATTATAAGAGGGTTGAAACATTCCATGCCACTCCTTTCAGGAATTCACAGTCCATCAACCTTCACAAAAATCAACCACTAGTAGAAGTCCTTTTCCTAGTGTACCTTTTACCAAGACCGATCTCTCCCACATTGATCCTACCAATGAAAAATTGGTTTATTGAGATATTTATAGAGGGAAATGTGGATAATTAAAAGACACACATTCAATAGATCTTTATAAAAAATTCACATAATGAATTTTGGTACCAAAAATGACACATACAAACATAAATAAGATAAGTACATGTGATATTTCTACCGATACATGTGATATGTATACAAATACATTAGTTATTGTGATAGAAACAAAACTAGAAGTTACATTACCAAATGATCATTATAATCAATCTTTTTTATTTCCAAAAATATTTCATAGTATATGGTGATTGTCTCATTGCATCAAAGACACACAATGGATTCCTATTTATATTATTGCAAAGAAACCACAACTCATTTAATAATGGGTTCTATGAACCCCATTCCTTTTATTATTGCATCATGACCATACAGTCCTATTATACATATGCAGATCATCATAGATCATATAGTGCTAGATATTACACCTATACATGATCTTTGGTAGTACCACAAATTTGTTGCACCAAGTTTTGGGTGGGGAGATACTTATGATAATACCTTGGATGATATTATAGGATAGTATTTTATTTTCAAATATTCCAAAAATATTCAACATTTTCTTGTTTTATTATCTCCTTGAAATCTATGTTGTTGGTTCCATGTTGGTAGATAACATGCCATTTTATTTCTATATATACACATATGTTTCAGGCATATTTTGAGTGTGATACAAGACTACCCAAGAATTTAATATATACACATATAGATGTTGGGCCATCCTTCTAATCACATCATAAATATATCAGGGTATTCCTTTTCCTTTATCATGATACACCTAGGCTATATTATTTTATGATCATTTTATAGTATCATATTTGAGCTTATGTACTTACACATGCCTTTATCCATGATTATATATTTTTCATTATACTTGATATGCTATGTACTTAAATTTTTTTACTAACACATATATCTAGGGAATAATATGATATGTTTATGTTGGTTGCTTATGATTCCATGCTTTCCTTTTTTCACTTTCTTAAGTGTGTTCCTTGCCTGCTTTTGTCTTGCATTATATTTATTATTTGAGCATTTGAATATGATCCATTGATTGTGTCCCCCATGCCTATGCTTGCCTATAGTGAAATTTGAATATGTCATAGTTTACTAAATGTAGACATTTGAATATGTATTTCTATGCCTTACAGAAATTTGACTAAGTTTTGGCCCTTTGATTGTGAAACATTTGAACATGCCCTTTGTATGCAGTATCCATGGACTTGATAGGAAATCCAAGAGCCAAACACAAATTAATTTTAACAATCACACAATATATTATATTCCTCTCTCTTAATTAATACATCTGGGACATGTTACATATTTATAGGAATATGATTCCTATAACTTCTCCTTTGTTTTCTCACCTAAACCTACAATTAAGGTAAAACCTATTATGATATATATTATTATAAAAAATAACGTTATATCTTAACAACAATAATATAATCTAACCTACCATATTAACCATATTGTTATAAAAATAATTTAAAATTTACCTCTCTCATAAATATCCTCTTGTTACTATTTACCACTCAATAAATTTCCCTTCTAAACATTATCCATAACATTCACCCCCTAATGTTGACATGGTACAACATAGCTCCTTTTTAAATTATAACATACTACATGGGCTTATCTCATAATCTGGATCAAAGAAAGGTATGCAAACTTACAATTGGCTAACTATCTTGTTGCACATGACCACAACTATGACAAGGAACACATCCTACATTTACTCCATGAAAAAAATGCACTCAACATTCTACTGGTAGATCATATTCATAAATAAGGAAGGTAGTTAGAGGACTACTACACCAGTAAAATTTTATCTAATTTTTTATATCTATGGTTTTTTGGATCAACCACTAACCCTTTCCAAATCTATGAGTGTTACAATAAACTTAGAGACACACTCTACAATGTTTTCTACTAGGAGTTAAAACATTAGGATTTTTTTTACACCTTCTGCACACCAAACTAGAATTAAAAGAAAACACACACTGAATGTCACATTTAACCTTGTAAGAAATCAACTTCTTACTTGTAGCCACTGTGTACGATCATGCCACTCAATCTCACATAGCAAATAAGACTACCACTTCCACTAGTAGTGTTCTTTGAATTTAACCAGTTTGGTTCCAAATAGAAAATGAAACATTATTCTCTATTCCCCTCCCATAATGTGAACATTTCTAAAAAATAAACACACTTAAAAAGATAAAAATTCACACCATATTGAAATTAAATACACACCACACACATCACCAAAACATGATGCAACTTCATCATTGGCAACTGACAAGAGGTCATTGAAAGACCTCCATTCTTTGTGTAGCCTCCATCCTCCAATAAATGAATACTTACTTAGCTAATGAAGAGTTGAAGCTTAGTAGTATTCCAAACGTAAAGTACAAGTGAAAATGCATCCATAAGAGATTTAAAAAAAAAAAAAAAAAAAATTTAGACTTTTTGACAAATGATGACACAACTAGACATAAAACTAACTATTAACACTTGACTCAAATAGATGACTTGATTTTGACTAATGACTCAAAAAATAATTTATTGCCATAAATGACATTAACCATTTAATTATTATGACAATACCTAATTAACCTAAAATAATTTGACAAAACTTAATAATAACTATAATGACAATTTATATTGACCATAACCTAAAATACACCTTTGACTTATAAAACCAAATGTTAAAAAAATTGAATGTTTATAAAAGCTAAAGGATTTAAACATTACAAATTTTTAAAAAGATTATAAAAAGACTTGAGTGCATGAAAATATTAACATAAAAAGTGACCCAACTAAAAACAATAAATAATAAAGATTTTTGACTTAAAAAATTGACTCAAAATATGAAAAGATAATGATGCAAATTGACAAACATAAAAATACTACTAGATGTAGATTTAACCTGGGTAATCTATACAATGGTAGACTCAATGAAAATTGGAAACATACTCTATAAAAACATGGATAAAATATAGGTTTGGTAGTAGACTAATGAATATGGATTGGACATACGTGCACAATATACACCTAGGCAAAAAACTCATGGATTTGCATAAAAAATCATGACCAAATATTTTGAGATAATTATTAGCCAAAGAAAATGGAGAATATGGGATGTAGTTCCAGTTCTAATGGTACAAACAACATTTGTAAACCAAATCTCTTAAATTGATGACAAATAAACAATATTTCTTATCATTCAATATATTCACTAAGCTTTATGATTGAGGCATTTTAGGAGAATTTATTGACCTTTGAGCAATGTAGTCAAAATAATACATGGTAACCACTGACTGGTGAAAGTTGAATGGAGAGCGTGCTAGGATAGATGAGTTATACAATGCATAAATGGTGGTCAAAACTATAACTTACTCAACTATGAAAGACATATATGGTAAAAAGAAGATCTAAAACTGCTTAATGATCCAAGATGTTTCCAATACATTCAATGCAACTAATTATCATCCAAATATATGTAGGTTAATTCCTTCAAGATTCTCCCAGTCTGTCAACTTCTGAATAGAATGTTTTGATAGAATAAAGTGTATTTACTGAATGTAACTCTGAATAAAATCAAATGTTGATGCAACTTCTAAAAAATACATAAAAACACTACTTTACTCTCTAAAACTAAATAGAAGATCTCACATCATAAAAACTCAATATATAGGCCACCATAAATTAAAATGGATCTACCCATAAAATATTTATTGCTCTATTAAATAAATAGATCCTACTCTGATGCCACTGATAGGAAACCCAAGAGCCAAACATAAATGATTTTAACAATCACATAGTCTATTATATTTCACTCTCTTAATTAATACATCCAATACATGTTACATATTTATAGGAATATGATTCTGATAACTTCTTTGTTTTTTCACCTAAACCTATAATTAAGCAAACACCTATAACACTATTATTTTTATTATGATATATTTTTATAACAAATAACAATATATCTTAACAAAAATAATATAATCTAACCTACCATATTAATAATATGGTTATAAAAACTATTTACTATTTACCTTTCCCATAAATATCCACCTACTACTCTTTACCACTCAGTAAATTTCCCATGTAAACATTATCCATAATAGGACCATTACCTTTTATCTTGCTTTTAAGTGATCTTGTGTGTGTGATTGATTAATTATTGAGCTTGTAATGTTACTATCTAGATGTTTTCATGATTTAAATCATGCATATTAGGACTTGATGTGATCATATACTATGTATCCCATTTATGTATCTACCTAAACATGATAATCCTATATGCTACATGATCCATACATAAATTATATAGTTATCTTATCATTTTGAGTTAAGGTAACTACCAATTTATACTTCCACTCACCTTAAAATGGGGGCATATCAGTGGGGGCATGTCATAGAGGCATGTATTCCACATCTTCATATTTTTGGGTTTTAGTGGGGGCATGATAAAAAGGCATGGCTTCCACACTTATTCAGTACTCAACATCTCTAGATTATAGTGGGGCATGTTATGAAAACATGTTGTCCACACTTACACTAGTTATTAAATTCTTTAGATTCAATGGGGACATGTCAGAGAAACATGTCTTACACACTTGAATTTTTTTAAATTTGTTAAATTTCATAGATATATTATTTAGATACACATTTATGGCATCATTATATACATTATTATCATTTTTATACCTAGGTTTTAGCTTGAGACATATATGAGGTGTATATGCCATGTAAAGAGAACCTTAAATCTCAAAATCAAATCATCTTTCAGAATTCAAATACTACTATAAACTTTTATCATACCCAAGATGGAATTCTATGAACTTTATTGAGCCAATATAGTGCAATAGTTGATTCACCTTTTGGTAAGGTTGAGGTGATTAAATCACTCAATCTTACCATGTTTATAAGTTAGACTCGACTAAATAATCTATATTTACTAGATATATAGTGTGATTTGATTGGATCACTCATACTCACTAGGTTATAAGTATGATTGGGTTACACAATTGAGATATACTCAATGTTCATGTGGCAACTCACTTTTTCACCAAGGTTGGGGGCATGTTGTCTTACTATATATATACATATACATATATATATATACACACACACACACACACACACATATACATACATACATACATATATATATACATACATACATACATATATATATATGTATATATATATATACACACACATATACATATACATACATATATATATATATATATATATATATGTATATACATATATGTATATATATATATATATGTATGTATGTATGTATATACATATATGTATCTATATATACATACATATATGTATATATATACATACATATATATATGTATATATATATACATACATACATACATATATGTATATATATATATATATATATATATATATATATATATATATATATATATATATATATATATATATATATATATATATATGTATGTATATATATATATATATACATACATAAATATATATGTATATATATATACATACATATATATATATACACACACACACACATATACATACATACATACATACATACATACATACATACATACATACATACATATATATATATATATATATATATATATATATATATATATATATATATATATATATATAGTAAGACAACATGCCCCCAACCTTGGTGAAAAAGTGAGTTGCCACATGACCATTGAGTATATCTCAATCGTGTAACCCAATCATACTTATAACCTAGTGAGTATGAGTGATCCAATCAAATCACACTATATATCTAGTAAAGATAGATGATTTAGTTAAGTCTAACTTATATACATACAATTTAATGTTTCTAAATTGTCCTAACATTAGTTCTAAGGCTTTACTATAAAGTATCTCTTTAAATCAAATTTCCAAAAGGCAATATGGCGGCATTGATACTCAAGTATAATCCTAGCCTTTCTCTCTTTACTATAAGCATTTAAAATTATTTCAATTCTAAATAATATGTGCTAATTATATACTATAACATGATCTTGGTTTCAGGTCAGTTACCATCAAAGCACTCAAGTTGGACTATCATAAAGGTAAGGTGTGTTATACACACCCAAGTATGCATTTATTTCCTTTAAACTAAAAATTTCATTACTAGATTAAAGGGGGAGATTGTAGACACTAAAGCTAAATTATCTATCATCTCAATATTTTACACTTAAAAAAATCTACCATGGTTGTACCCTTCAATTATAAGACTTTCCTATTATCGAAAGGCTTGTGTTCACTATCTATTTATGCCAAATTAATTATATATTAGTTCAAAAATTATGATTTTGATGAAAAGGAATTATATACTATGTAAAATGATCTAAATCTAATTATTATACTTCACTGCTAGTTTTGGACCTATACCTATTTTCTAGATTCTTAGACACTTGTGTCCCAGCTAGATGCCTATGTCAATGCAAGTGTCCATTTTTAAACTAAGTCTCTAGTGCATAAAAGTCATTCAATTTATAAATTAAATTTATCCTAAAGGTTATATTAATTACTTTAGGGTGATATATTTTAAAAATGGATTGGTATATATATAATATCAACCCTCATTCATTGATCACTTGGAAAATTCATAACTTTCACATATAAAGCAACAAAATAACTATCAATTGAGCATTAAAGTGATAAAAAATTCCCTTTTCATTCTTATTTCCATAGTAGTCATAGGATTATTATATCTATAGGTCTTAACTACTAAAGGAGTAGCCCATGAGAAATATTTTCCAAGTTACAAGATAGGTCATTGCATATAATTTTTTTATCACATATTGCATCTTTATGTACACATAAGACAAGATGTAGGGGAGAAATACATAAGTCTAAGGCTCTCTATAGAATGTTGGATATATAGGCAATGCCATTAATAGAGGGGTCCTTAGGGAAGTTTGACAATGTGTTCCCATTAACCCATTTTCCCCATAGTCACTCCAAGCATGTGGAAGCTAGGGTTTTATCATTTTATAAAAAGTGTATCTTATGTGCACAATTTGAAGACATCAATATAAAGGTAATAAAAAATTCAAAAAAATCAACTAAAAAATATAGAAAAGAATTGGTATTTTAGAGATACACTAACTTCTAAAGGACACTAACATTGATGAAAGTGTCCAGAGCTAAAAGAAGTGTCCGAGGAATAAAAATAGTCAAAATCCTAAACAAACACAACACATAACTAGTTTACAGGATTGAGAAGGATATAGAGAATATTAAAAGTCTAGATCAAAGCAACAAACAAGATATTCTCTCTTATAGCTTAGTTATATATATGTACAATCATTGTTACATTTATTGCATATGCTTCAATTAATGTATTTTCAAAATATATTATATTGCCTAAATCTGAATATTGTCATATTGCATTCAAAACATTTTATTTGCTTAGCGTGTTTGTTTATTTATCCCATTTAGCATAATATAATTTCTAAAAATACACTGCTTTTAGTCTAGTATTGAAAATTATAGATGAATAGGATATAAATTTGGTACCTATGATTAATCACACTTAATTTTGACATGTGTACCCCAAATATCAAACTTTATCCATGCAAAACTTGAAATGAACATGTATATATCAATTTCCCCTCATGAGAAAATATGAAAAAAATCTAGATTAGTGAACTATTGAATTTTAAAAGTCAAGGAATGAACACACTTGAGGGTAAGTGAACCAAATTTCCATTTTTTATGTCATTTGGATAATGTCATTGGGTGATTATGCCCAAAAGAGATGTAACTATTGAAAACATGTGTTGAAGAGTGTTAATGCCTCACCACCATTAGATACAAATAAGTGATAGAATTCGAGCAAGAAAGAGTCCCCATCCACACCCATCTAAATATCATTAAAAATATTGTGGAACCCTAAAATAGGGTCTTTGTCAAGGTGAAACCTTGAAATAGGTTCATAATATGTAAACGTGGAACCAAAAAATAGGTTTTTATATAAATTAAAACTTTGAATCAACTACCATAGATAGATTTTAGATCCAAAATGCTTACATAGTACCATTGATCCTAAATATATAAATAGAAAATTATTTGCATGATAAAAATTCATGCCCCAAATTTAATCCATTTATACCTCAAATTAATATAGAATGTCATAATTTGTGTTCAAATCAACTAAATGTAATAAATATGATAAAATTTTCTTAATCTAAACCATATAATCTATCAATTGTTCCTCAAAATCATGTAAAATTACCCAAATATACCTCACATATGCACCATTCTACTCAAATTGTCCCATCTGAATGGCATAATTTGACCCAAAGTATGAACTATTTATTTGTCATGGCTTAGATATCTAATACAATCCCATTATATGCCCCTATTTTGAGGTGAAGGATGAATCTTGAGAATAAATCATCTCAAAATAAATAATTATGTGCATCATTGTTATTTAAAAAGATACAATCATATAAATTACATATACCAAGATTCATCATTTTTTTTTTTGGATTTTTACAAACATATATGAAACATGTAATCTAAGGCAATGGGCTTAAAAGTGTCATGTCAAGTAGATGTAGTAATTAGACACACATTAATAATCAAATCAATAGAAACATGATAAAAACAATTACATCACAAATAATAGAATAAGTGTGATAAAAATCACAACACCAAGATTAAAAAAACCATTTATGTATCCACACAAACACATACACACACAAAATCATGATCATGAAATACATAAGCACTCAAGACATGAATCAAATTTGACTTGACTATAACTTGACTCTGACCCAACATGGACACAACATGGCCATGACATGAAATATAGTATCCTCTTACAAAAATGACATTTTACATGACAAAAAAAGTCAATACATTCATAAAACATGCAATATATCACACATCAACGATCACATAATTTAATTATAAACATCATCAAACATAAATAAAGGAATATTAGTCTACATAATAAATAAATTTCATCATATAGTATATAAAATTACAATATTCATATAAAATAACATCCCAAATGTAAATAACATCATCAAACATGCATGGAGAAAGTAATTTAAGTCCTTATTTTGCATCCAAGAAATGCCTAAATGTAGACACAAGATCTAGTGATAAAGTGTCTAGATTTGGATATATAATTATATCAATTATCAATATTTCATATTTATTATAACCATCATGCATAGGTATGTCTATTATATTTATCTTTGACCTTTCCTCGATTTTATGCACACATATTACATTTTAATAAATATTATATGGTGGATTGCATTCCATATTTTTAAATTGTGCCACTTCCCTTGTCCTTGAACCTTTGATCTTTTGATGTTTGTTGTTTCCATAAAATTTTATTTTGACTCTATTACCTTAAAATATGAACACAATACACTTATTTTGAGTATCAACTATAGCTTACATATGTTCTAATCACTATTTTCCATGTATTGCATTTAAGTGTGTAACATTAAGCTTCAAATAAATAAATGCCTCCACTATCTTGTGCCCAAAAGATACCATTATGGTAATATTCCCTATTGATTCCTTCTAAGTGACTGTATGTTTTAAATTACTATCATCATAACTATCTTATGCATAAAATAAATTGATATGGTGATATTCCCTATTAATTCCTCATAGGTGCTTGTATGTTATAACTTGATTTCATTATATCCTAATTCTTTAATGAAACCAATATTGCATGGATTGTATTTTACCTTGTCATAAACAATAATTGCTTTTCTATGTTCAATTTTTATAAGAGTTTGAATGACCATTGTTTCGTTTTTATGAACTTCTTGGGAAACATTGGTCCCCATAGATTGTGAAATAAAATAATATGGAGAAGTTAATCTTGTGGTAGTTTATTTAGATTTATCAAATGTAATGACACCCTTATATATAAAAAATCAATTCTATTTTTCAATTCATATAAATTGTTATCTCTATGCTTATTGATGTGATGATAGTTAAAAAATTATATTTCCCCCACTAGTCTTAAATGATGTGAAGGGTGATATTGATTATAAGGAAAACTGATCAACTTATTATTAGTAATCATTCATAAAATAACATTTTTAATCCTTAAATCCATCAAATCAAATGGGATGATCCACAATTAAATGAGTAAGACTCATGAAACTTGAATTCTTATTGATTATATTAGTTTTAACTTACTTATTAGGTGAATATTAACTATGGATATTTAAGGTTACTAAATTATGGGGACTATTAAAATTAAAGGAAAAAGTGTGTACATATACAAAATCACTCATAAGCATAAATATAAAATTAGATTCTTTCAAAATAAGGAAAATCATTATAAAGCAATATTTCCCTAAGTGAAGATAAAAAAATTAAAAAATGTGAATTGATTTTGTAGTCAGTTGGTTGATATATTAAGAAATGCAATGTTATTTTTAACCTTAAAATATAATCTTCTATACATTCATCATGAACTTGTACATGGCCTTGGATATGTTCCAATGTGAACTTAAGACCTCTATTTTTATAAAAATGAGATAGGAAAATCTCTTGTAGTTATATAAAGAAATTTATAGACCCACTAGGTAGCTTTTAGAACCAATTTAAGGATTCAACTTGTAAAATTTGGTCAAATCATTTTAGTAATACTTTTCGATAACATGAATGTTATCTAAAATATTACACAAACTATGCTAGGTGGGCATGAGATATTCATGCCCATAAAATAAGATAAATTTAGGTATTATTAATCATTCATTAAATGGATGATTAAATATCTTACAAATTATATATTTACCTAGTATGGCATTATCATCAAACATATCATTATATGATTTGGACTCTAAATATGAAGCACCAACTTCATTCGGAAGTTCACCCATTGCATACATCATGGACACTATATGGACTATAGGTATGGTGATGGATTGGAAAGGTTAATTTATAGGTTTCATCTCACCATGTATCTTAAACATGGGTATAAAATATTATTTATGATCATTTCTATAATAGAATTTATTAGAAACATTATAACATTTAATATCAATAGAGAATTCATTGTGTGAAATATCATCATATTTCAAGTTAATAGAAAGATTCATTTCATATTTAATATCAATATAAGGATAGGTATGACATTTAAAATCAATATAAGTATTAAAATAAAATTTCATATCAATAAAATAATCATTTCATTTAGAAATATAATTATATCTTATGGAAATAGAATAATTAACATCACATTTTGTGTCACTATAAGGATCTTCACATTTATATACATCCTTGTAATGTATAGTTTTAGAATTAATATGTATATCATGTATCTATTTTTTTTTGTATCTTTCATAATTGAAAGCTTAGTAGTATCAAGAATAATTTTATTCAATTCTTTTTTACTTTTTTCTTATTCTAATTCATGACTAGTGGAAAGATATATGGAAGGGGAAGGAAAACTAATCTCTTGAATTATAACATTAATTTTACTTACTTCTCCTTCACTACCATTTTACAAAGATAAATAACTAACATACCAATCCTACACATCATCATGGATATAATCATAATAAACATAACCATTACCTTCATTCAAATAAGAACTATCATTAGTCACACAAGAATGAGTATCTACACCTACTTATGTCCACTGATTGGTATAATCATAAGGCCCAATAAGGGTATAAAACAAGGAATCATATGATGAGTCATAGTAGGAGTTGAAGGATTCATACACATGGAATAATTACAAAACCATAAGATCACAAGGAACACAATAAAAAAACCTACTCTTAGGACAAGGGAAAACATAAAAAACTAGGGTTTTTAAAGATTTTATATCAATAATTGAAACTCTGAATGAAATAAAGAGTCATGAAGGGGAAATCATAACTAAAATATTGAAATCAAACCCTCATTTAGGAGAAACATGAAACCCTAATAAGGAAATATGAAACCCTAAGGTAAAAATTCCTAGGGTTTTTTTGCACTCAAGACATAGATATAATTCATGAAAGTGTTTTAATTATTGTCTTATTCATGTAATATAGATAATATAAAACTATTGAAAGTTCACATTATGTAAAATATATAAATAATAATATAAAGATAAATGTAAAAGGGTAGATTGATATTGAATTTAGATGATTTTAAATTGACAAATAAAGAGGGGATATATATATATATATATATATATATATATATATATATATATATATATATATAATTTTATAGTCACAAAGGTTGTCACACAATCTATACATGGTTGGAAAAGTGTCTGATCCAAATAATGTACTAGTTATGTTTTGCTAGATATCATCGCTATTCCCAATTTACGTAACTCATTAATACAATAAAATATTATAAGACACTTCTATAGATTATATTTATGATTATGTAACACCTCAGTCTTGTACACTTAGAAAACTCAAACTTTGATTATTCATCTTAGTCCTACACATGCCTTGATTCTACAAGCCTCACATTTACTTTATCTTATGCCTTTTGGCCTATCTGTTAGTTTGACCAATCTTATATTAATGATACAAACATCCTATCAATCCTAGAATAATTTAAATTTACTTATCTTACACCTTTATAAGTTTTGATCCTATACCTATTTTGTTACTCCCTAGATACTAACATTTGGGATAGACAATAACATCAAAATTACTATCCTAACATGACGTAAGTGTCCAGTGACCTAAAGTCATATAATTTTCAAATGAAACATATTACAATGGTCAACCTAAGAAATTTAATGTGATTTATCTCCTGATAAGACTGGTATAAATATAATATCAATCCTCATTCATTCTTCACCTAGAAATCAGACCAAAGAGATGAAGACATCTATCAAAATCATTCTATCAAGCATTTACCCTATCTACATACCAATCATAGGTACAACACATATATAGGTCATAAGTACTAAATTAGTAGTTATAAGGTCTTATTTTCAAAGTTACAAGCTAGGTCACTATTGTACTCACTTTACACACATTATATGATTCACGCACAAGCCAACACATAGGAGAGAACTACATGAGTATAATGTCCTCTTCTAGAGTATTGGCTATGTAGGTAGTGACATTTGATAGTGGGGTCATCTTAGGTCAGATCAAAACTATGTGCCCACTAACCCATTTTTAACCAAGTTCACATTAGAGATGAAAATCTAGGGTTTGGCCATTTCACAAGGGGCGATAGTCCATAACCTAGATCTAAATACACCAAAATAAAGTCAGAAAATACTAGAAGGATCCATGTCATCTCATCTTATTTCACCAAATATTCTATATAGGATACTAATATAAGACTCAGATAGTGGTATTGATATAACCACCCAAGGATGACATAACTATCTAGATAACTAGAGGGACCATATCTAGAATATGATAATTTATATAGAATTATTTTCATGCATACTTTCAACTTGATCCATATCTACATTAGAATCAGAATAAACTAAGTACATCTATTATTTATCATTTATATATTTATCATAGTTGTAATTTCCATTAACATCTTATCGTAGTTTAATAAATTTAGTACATGGTACACTAGTATCTAACCTAGATAGTAGTGCTAATGAAATTGTCCCATGCTGATGTAACTATCCATAAAGAAAGAGGCACAAGATCGAGAATCTGAAAAATATTATAGAACTATATTCCCACCTACTTTCAACCTATTCTAGATCAATATCTACATTAATAATAGAGCCAATTGAGTACCTTTTTTTATGTCATTTTTATATCTAACATACTTGTACTTTCCATTTATAACTTATCTCAGATTAATAAATTCAACATATGGTATATCTGAGTTTAGTATTTAATTGGCCTTATTTAGATCTGATTATCACCCTTATGCCTTTTCATTTATATATTCTTAACCCTAAGAATAAATTGAGATACATATCTACAACATTTCATTTTAGGGTTAAACATTTGGTGAAACCAAACTTTGAACATTAAACCCTAGGCCACTTAGGGGTTTATGATTTTTTTATTATTGTAATTTATTGCAAATTTTAACTTTTTATTTGTGAAGCAATGGAAAATGTTAGTGAAAAAACCTAATTCCAAATGGAATATAAAGAAGCATTGATTGCTCATCTAAAAAATAACAAAGGATTAATAGATGCATTTTTGTATGTTACAAGAGATGAAATAAGTAAAAAAGATAAAAACAAGGATGACTCACCTAGTAATGGCGAATCCTTAGAAGAAAATATAACTTAGCCCACACTTATCAATCCACCTACATCTAATGGGGGCATAAATTATGTGTTTAAAACTTTGTTCCCTAAAACTAATATTGATACATATACAATGGAGTTAACAATGGTTTCAACTCAAACAATGGTTTCAATACCTATAACTACTCACAACATATTTTCATCCCCTTAGGTGACTACTCAAATTGCTAATCTAAATCCCACTAGTTCTATAGTTCAAAAAATCCTTCAAGTCATAAAGACCTTGGAGGAAAAAAATACAAACATTGAAAAAAAAGCTTTAAAATCCCTTCATGTTATAGATTCACAAGATGTGTTTCATAACTCTCTTACAATTGAGATATCTTTACACCTATTACCAACTAGTTTTATTGTACTTAAGTTCACATTTTATGATGGTAGGGTGATCTTGAACAATACATTCAAACCTTTTATGTGGCATGCCTTAATTAAGACTCTAATGATAAAATTTTGACCAAATTATTTATAAAAAGCCTCAAGGACTATGATTTGATATGGTTTTATAACTTATCTCTCCAATCCATGAAAGCATTAAAACCTTTTGTAGATCAGTTTTTGGCACACTTTTCTATTAACATTATTGAAAAGGTTTCTTATGCTCAAATTTCAAATATCAAACAAGGAACCAATGAACCTATCAATACATATGTATTGAGATAGAAGAAAATGCTAGCCAAAATGACTAATCCTATGACCGATAAAGAGTTAAAAGATATATTCAAGAATTTTTTTCTTACTTCTTTACATGATTCCATTATTTTCAAGAAGTTTATGACTTATGCCATGTTGTATAAAACCATGAAATTAAGCTTATATATTTAAATAAGTTTAAGTATGTATAAAACACACTAGTTACATCTACATCTCATACAAAATTTATAATTAAACCAAGTTATAAGGTAAAACCTCCTAAGCCTAATAAAGAAACAACTACCATAGTAAACATAATTGCATAATAGCCTAACCAGCTTATTTTATCTAATGCACTGAGGAGATAGTTTGCATGTTTACTTGAGCTTCTTAATTTGTTACTCCCATAGTTTCTAGAGTGTCATCTTATATCTACCTCTCTTCTTATAAAGGTTGATTTAATAGACCTCTACCCAAAGTATATGATTCAAATGTTTATTGTGACTATCACCAAGGTCTTTGATATTCTAAAAATAAATGTTTTACCTTGAAGCATCAGATACAATACCTCATTGAAGACAAAATATTACATTTGTTGATCTTTCAAAGGAATCAAGTTCATAACCTAGTGATTTCCATAAGCAAAAGATATTTAACAATCATTTGTAAGACCATTATAAGAAGAAAACCAGAAGTCTAAATGGAATATAATGCACACCCTCCTCCATCATATTATGGACACCCACTAGATGGGGTTATTATTACTTACATGAGACATATACCTCATATGGTTAATAAACCTACCATTTCCTTTGATGATAATGAAATTAAGGATGATAACTTTGATCTTCATTCTCTATTCATTCGAGTGTACCTTAATAAACACCCCATATATAATGTTATGATTGATAATGGTACAAGAAAAAATGTTTGTACCATAGCATTACTTATGCATTTGGGTTACACTCATCATGATTTACATCCTTCTACTAGATAAATTAATGCATTTGATGGGACCTCCTAGAAGGTTCTTGGTGAGATTGACCTACATTTACTGGTCAGTCTTGCACATATGGTTAATAATTTATTAGTTATACATTTTATGGGTGTATTTGACATGTTTTGGGATTGACCTTATATACATAATATTCAAGAAATAAATTTTATAGTGCATAGGAATGTTAAGTACATTCATGTTAATTAATTAATTATAGTTTTTGGTGTTCCATATGAGCATCTTATTAAACAAGATAAATTCATACCTAGTTAGTTAATTATCAAGCTTATTAAGGCTAATCCATTAAAAAAAGGTAAGTAATAATAAATCCTATTTACTAGGTGGCTAGTACTTGAGACTGTTACATCAGAGACATACAATGGATTACACAAAATCCTCATTTTCTATGCACCATATTAACATGCCCAAAGCACCTAAACATGTTCTTATTATTTATATTCCAAAAAAACCACAAAATACACATAGATGGATTCCATGAACCCCTATTCCTTTTATTGTTACTTCATGACCTCAAAATCCTATTATACATATACCAAGCATCACAAGTCTTACAGTGACAAATATTTCACCTATACATGCTCCCTAGTAATACCACCCATTTCTTGTGCGAGGTTTTGAGTAGGGAGATACCTATGATAATCCTTTGTATGAGATCATAGGATGATCTTGTCTTTCCAAAAATACCAAAAAACTCAACATTCAAAAATCCAAAAACATTTTTGGCACTTATAGGTTTTATTGTCTCCTTAACTTATATGTGTTGGTTTCATGTTGAGGGTTAGCATATCATTTACTCTTACATATACATCTACATGCATACACAAATACATGATTATAGGCACTTGTAGGTGTTTGGATTTCTCTCTACTCATATCATTAGGATGTTGGTGTCATCTATATTCTATGATCTTGATACACACAGGCTATATAATTCTATTGTCACATTATATTATCATGATTGAGCTTACATATATAATTTTAAATGTATTATTTATTATTATATCTTGCATATGGTACTTGATATGTAATGCACTTAACATTTTTTTCTAACACATTTTATCCATGAGCCACTATGACATGTTTATGATGGTTGCTTATGTTTTACTTTATACACTTCCTTGAGTGTCTTGTCTTACTTGTTCAAGCATTTTAATATGCTCCATTATATATGACACATGTGCTTATGTTTGACTTCTTGGACTTTTGAATATGTCATTAATTATTATATGGAAATTTGAATATGTCATTCCTTGCCTTTATGGACATTTGACTAAGTCATACCCATTCAATTTTGTGATATTTGAACATGACCTTTGTTTGTGGTCTCTTAAGACCTTTACTTGTTGACTTAATTTTGAATACTCTTGTGTGCATGATTATTTTCTTTTTGATATTTTATTATTACTATATAAATGTTCCCATGCTCTTTATCATGCATCTTAGTCCTACATATGATCACATTGGTTCTATGCACTTCAATGATACATTTACCTAGACATGTTTCCTCATATATGCTACATGGTTACATTCACATATTTTAAAGTTGTCTTACCCTTTTGAGGTGAGGTAACTCATAGTTCATATCTTTCCCTTACCTCAAAGTGGGGACATATTAGTGGGGGCATGCTTGGGAAGCATGTTCTCCAAACTTGGCATAATTCTCAAATTATAGTGGGGGCATGCTTTGGAAGCATGTTATCCACAATCATTTAGCATATGATACTTATATAAATTTTTAGATTCAGTAGGGCCATGTCATGTGGACATAGCTTCGACACATTCATAGTTTCTAGATTTAGTGGGGGCATGCTTTAAAATCATGTTCTCCACACCTATTCAATATTTAACATCTGTAGTTTATAGTGGGGGAATGTTTTAGAAACATGTCCTCCACATTTTTACTTATATCAATTTTCATATTTTTCCATATATAAATGTGGAATGATTTGTAAACATGTCATCCAAACTTACATAGTTATTCAAATTATCCAAAGCACATAATTATACAATTTAGATTCATAGTTTTGGCATAATTCTATACATTGATACCATTGTTATACATAGTTTCAACATAAGGTATATTTAAAGTGAATATGATATACAACATGTGATTAATATTTTAAAAAACCAAATTAGTTTTATATTCTAAAAAAATTTCACGTATTGATAACCCACGAAAATTTTTGGACCATATTGAGCCAATCTACTATAGTAGTTAGTTCAATTTTTGGTATGGTTGAGGTGATCAAATAACTTTATCTTGCCGAATTTTTAGGTTGGACTTGATAATACAACCTCACCATGTTATAAGTATAATTGGGTTTCATGGTTTAACTAATCTCAACTACTAGGTGACAACTCACTTTTGTTCTAAAGTTAGGGGAATATGCCTTCCAATCTCTCTATCTCTCCTTGGATATATGAAATTTAAATATTTATCTTAATCTCAATTTTAAAGCCTTAAAATTACATATCTTTTTATAAAAACAACCTGATAATAGGTAAGGTGATTACATCAACACATAGGTGTACTCATAAACCTTGTTCTTTTAATTTTAATCTATTTCAAGTAATTTTAAACTAGATTATATGACTTATTTTACAATATAACATGCTATTTGTTGTAGGTTAATCACCAAAAAATCACTTGAATTAAAATCAAGTAAAGATAAGGTGTGCATACACACCCATGTACTTATTACTTTCCTTTAAACAAACAATTTCATTACTAGATTAAGGGGGGGGGGATGTAGATGATATTTTATGATTATATAAAACCTTAGTCTTATATAATTAGTAAACTCAAATCATGGTTGTTCCTATTAGTCTTACACATGCCAGGCTTTTGTAAGCCTCATATCTGCTCTATCTTATGCCCTTTAGCCTATCTCTTACTTTGACTAGTCTTATATTGATGACATAAACATCCTAACTTACCCAAAATGCTTAAAATGTACTTATATTACACCTCTACAAGGTTTGATCCTATACCCATTTTTTTACTCCTTGGACACTAATATCTGATATAGAAAAAAGTGTCAATGTTACTATCTTGACCTGACACAGGTGTCAAATGCCCTAAAGTCATCTAATTTGTAAATTAAATGTATTATAATGGTTGGCCTAAGTGATTTAATGTGAGTTATCTCTTAATATTATTGGTGTAAATATAATATCAACCCTCATTCATTTCTCACCTAGAAATCAGATCAAAGAGACCAAGGCACTTATTATAAGCACTCTATCAAGCATTCAATTGATCAAAACCTTCCCTATGTCCATACCAGTCATGGTTTCAAGTGTTTCCTTTGGTTAAAAATAATTTGGTTTATATTATTAGTAGATTCCAATTTAAAAGGTCATAAATAAAAACCATTTAAAATTAAAAAGACAAAAGATAATTAGTTATAGGTATTGTAATTGTATCCCTATAGTAGAATTACAAGTTTGGGTATTTTTCATGTTATATCATTGCTCTCTTAGCTTAGAAGGGTTGTTATAGTTTTGGAATTGTTTATGAGGTGTTATAAGAGTGAAGAAATTTGTGTGCAAGATTTATATGGTGTAGTAAGGAATATTGTTCAATGAAAGGCTAAGAAGTGGAAGTAACTTGTACATGTTGAGAACTACATAGTGGAAAGGAGAGTATAATTAACTCACTGACTAGATTTTTCCAAAAATCGATGGTTTTTTCCAAGTCATATATGATGTTATATGTGCTTTATGTTGTCTTATGATTTTTCTCTATACATTATACTAGGTTATATTTTTAGTTTAATAATTTATACCTCTATTTTTACAATAAAAATAGCTTTAAAATAAAATATTTCAATCATGTTATGTTAAGAGGTTAATAGGATCCATGATGGTGAAAATTAGTGTGAAATATCCACATAGTTTAAGAATAAGCTTGGTATTAGAGTAGGATTTAATTTTTTTTGTAAAATGTTTTATAACACTTTCTAAAAGTGTGTTAGTTTGTGTTCCATTGTAGTGTGTGGTTTTGTGTGACTTGTGAGTACAATTTTATGCATATTACCTGAGTAATAAGTGATAGTGGATAAGGTGAATTAGTTCCCTTATAGGAAGACATATAAACAATAAAGTGGAATAAATAAGTGAGAAGAATGGATCATTTTGATGATGAAGAGACTTGAATAACCAAAGAATAATTCCACAAGATGGAAGAGGATGTTTCTTGTTTTTACCTTTCCATGAAGAATATTGATAAGCTAAAGTCCATTATGGGAATACTAATGTCCAGTATATGAGTTTATTTAGAGGAAATAGAATAAATTTAGGAACTCAAAGATCTTTGTTATGATAAGAATATCTATAATGACAAAGATCCAACTTCATTTAAGGTTGAAACAAATATGTAAATTCAGCCATATGAAAGAGAGGTGAATGTAGATAAGCTAGACCATTAGTTATCTCAACTAAAGGCAGAGTTTAGTTTACATCATATTAATGAGTTTTATCTATGAGATAGATGAAGGAGGAGTTGGTGTTGGTGATAATGATTTAAAATAATTTAAACTAGGTTCTACATGGGAAGTTACTACAATAGGAAAATTTGAGAGAACTCCTAGAAATCTCTCATTATCAGAACATGTGAATGATACATTTCCAATACTTTAGGTCCCACATGTTTTGTATCTTGTTAAAAAGTCACTCAAGATTTATTTTGGTGAACAATGTAAATGTTGGTCCTCCAATATCCTTGTGACCTACTAGAACCCTCAAGCCCTAGAAGTTGTAGCTGTGAACTCACAAAAGAGCCTAACTTGGGTGAATGTGCTATTGGGAAAGTAACCTTTGTAAAAAGACTACTTAGTAATTGTCTTGGAACATTTTTTTGAAAATGATGAGCTATGTATTTTTGTTCTTAACTCCATTATTGAATGTGCTAATTCAAGACTAGATAACTAAATTTTAGCCAAAGTTAATGGTTTTTGACCCAATATTGACTCCATGAGATAATGAGCTAATCAATGATGGAGACCAAAAGGGTAACTGGAGATAGTATCCATAGAAAAAAACTTGTTCCTTGTTAACTTATCTAACCTAGAATTCTTTTTTAGAGTGTTCTCCAAAGGCCCATAGTTTATGGGTAGAGTAGGGGTATTAGTAATAAAATGAAAATTTGGTCTTAATATTAATAGTTCTATACTAGAAGATATTCTTATTTGGGTATTTATCCTTGAAATTCCACTAGATTTATGGGAACTTGTAGTAATCCTTAGGGTGGCTAAGGCCCCAGGCCAACCTATCTCTATTGATCAGGTTACCAAGGGAAGTAGAAGACTAAACTTGAACCATATTAATGTGTTCATTCTTACTAACATACATCAAAAAAATTCAATTGGGATCTCTTCTAAATATGGAAAATGGATTCAACCTATCGAATATGAGAAATATTTTAATATCTATAAGACTTGAAATATTATAAACCATTGCATAAAAGAGTTCTTTTTAAAATAATAGCCAAAGCATGCTTCTCCTCATGATCCTATCTCCCCAACCTTACATTCTCTAGAACTAACCCAGATGCGAGTCACAAAAATATCAATAATAATCAATTGTATAAGATTAGTGGGATTATGAAAGCTTCTCCTAAAGTGTTTCAAGTAGATGCCATATGTCATCTCACTCAAGAGAAACTATTTTCTCTACCTTATTTGGGTTATATTCCTTCGACTACTTCTATATCAAAAGTTGTTCCCCTTTATTCTCCTATTTTGGAAGAAACATCTGTTATTGATTTCCTTGATGTGACCACCCCTCCAACAAGAAGAGGTCTACCATATTTAGGACTTTCTCAAGGATTTTTGGCTAACTTCAACTTGCTTCAATCCTTCAACCTTATTCCTATAAATTATGGATGTCATGTGCACCTCCCCTTTACATACTCCTTTTATGTCTCCATTGGTACATGATTTCACTTTCAAATTTATTATAGGATAATGCTATGCCTCTAAGTAATAATAATGTATTTTGGTTTGTATTAGGATGGGAAAACAAATAACAAAGGTAGGTGAGGATCCCAAAAATATTGGCAAACCTTCTAAACAATTTGTTTGGAAGTCTAAAATATAAAAATAAATTATAAAAGGGACTTAGAAGTCCTTTGAAAAAATATTTCCATTGTTTATAAATGAAACTTTATTTCCAATAATTTAAAGGGGTTAAATTACCCTAGTAAGAAACATATACTTAGAAACTTTAGGAAGAAACATAACCCTGATATTATCATGCTTAAAAAAACTAAAATGTCCTTTAGTACCCTTAATATTTATAAAAATAAAATTTAGAATATCTTTAAATGTGGAAGTTTTATCTCTACTAATACCTCTAGGGGCTTGGCAGTGTTTTAGAATACTTACTATTTAGAAGGTGAAATTTTGGTCCAAAGAAGTAATCACGTGGCGATTCATTTCAAAGATAAAGCTAACAACATTCCTAGATCATTTCAAATATTTATGCTCTAAATTCATGACAAGGATAGTTAGCTCTCTAAGAGTCTCTATTATGTTTTAATATAAGCTATGAATGTTGGATTTGGATTATGGGTGGAGATATTAGCTTCCCTCTATCTCCCATTAACAAAAAATAAGGAATTAAAGACTTCATTGAAAGTATATCTGATCTCAATGAATTCATAGCTAAAACTAGGCTTGTTGACCTAGATTTAAAAGGTAATCCTTATACTTGGTGAAAATGGTAGAATGGGTGAACACAACATTCAAATTAGACTTGACTTATTTCTTGTTTATCTTAATAGAGACATTCAATTTTCCATCTATCTCTCCTCCCTCCCTAGAATAGGGTTTGATCATAACCCAATTATATTTATTGGGGAGGAGACAAATAAATTGAAGCACTTACCTTTTTGGTTTGAAAATATGTGGACTCTACACCCAATTTTTTTTGAATACCTCAAGTCTCGATGGAAAAAATCATTCACAAGCATAAATATGCTCATTCTAGATATGAATCTAAACCAAATCAAACAAAAACTTAAGATATGAAATAAGGAAGTATTTGGAAACATGTTCCTTCAAAAAACAACATTGGATGATGAATTATTCCAACTTGAAGAAATTGGGGCCCTTGAAGGATATATTAATACTAGTCTATGTTAGGAAAAGTAGTTACTAAGATCTTTACATAATATAGAAGTAAGATAAGAAGTGTACTAGAGACAAAAATCATGTTATTAGTGGTTGAAAAAAGGTGACTCTAACACCAATTTTTTCCATTAGAATGCTTATAGACACAAGAACTATAATATAATCTCCAAGATTGTGAGAGAATATGGATCAAAATGTTATGTTGAAGAAGAGGCCAACTTCCACATTTTTTGATATTTCAAAAATATTTTCTCAGATACATACCCTACAGACTCAACAAAATAGTATATTACCTTGAATAGGATCCCAAAGTTAATTTATTTATTAGATAATAATAATCTCCTTAAAATTAATTTGATATAATAAATCAAAGCTATTATTTCTCTATAGAAGGTGATAAGGCCCTCGGTCCAAATGGTTCTCACTTTTTTATTTCATCTTTGTTGGGACAACATGAAAAATGAAGTTGTAGCTACTATTGAGGATTTTTTCTAGGCTAGTTCCATCCTAAAATCCATCAACAATACCTTCATTTCCCTTATTCCCAATAAGGTGGCTGATTTTAACATTAAGGATTTTAGACCCATCAGTGTTTGTTTCACATTATACAAGGTTTGCTCTAAAATTCTAGTTCTCAGATTCCAACCTATATTAGAAAAGATCATTTCTCCTGAACAAGGTGGTTTTGTCTTAGGATGACAAATCATAGATGGAATTATCATCACTCTTAAATCTATCCACTCCATGTCAAAGTATTTTACGTGAGGCATGTTTCTCAAGCTTGACATGAACAAAGCCTATAAAAAGGTGAGTTGGAACTTTATCAATAGGGTGTTGGATCATTTTGGTTTTAGTGGGTTCTTTATAAGAACCATATTCAACTATATTTCCTCTCTGATGTTTTCCATCCTTAATAATGGGACTCCTAAAGGATATTTAAGTGATGGTCAAGTCCTTCAGCAAGAATACCCTCTCTCACCATATACATTCATCATTATTATAGATGTTCTAGGTAGAATCATCTAAGATTATTACTTAGAAAGTAATATGAAGGGAAATAGATTGGGTCCTAACACTCCACCAATTACCCACACAATTTTTTTTGATGATACCTTCCTTATGGGGGAAGATTCTATAGTAGATGTAGAGACTCTCAAGGTTATATTAAAATATTATGAAAGTATTTCTGGTAAAATAATGAAATCTATAAAAAGATCCATCTTATTAATTAATGCCAAATAAAGTCATGAAAAATGAAAAATAAGTTTCCCACTATCCTTGGATGATAAATCATTAAGATCCCCTCAACCTATCTAGGCATGCCTCTTTTTAGTGGTAAAATATAATTAAAACTTTGAAACCCTCTTCTTGATAGAATCCAATGGAATATTTATGATTGAAAGGGGAAGATACTCACACAAGTTGGTATAATTCAACTCCTTAGAAGTTTTATCTAGAGCATATGTGTTTTTTATGTCCTTGTTTTTGATCCCATCCAAAATGACTGATTATATTGAAAAAATAAAAAAGAAGTTCCTCTAGAGAGGTTCAAAATAAAGGTTTCATTTTCCCCTAGTGTCTTTGGAAAAATATTCTCTCCAAAATGTCATGGGGGGATAGAGATTAGAAGGGTGAAATACATGAACCTTGTCATCATAGTGAAACAAGGCTAGAAACTCCTAACTGAGGATAATCAATAGACTAGAATCATTGGATCTAAGTACCTAAAATGTGAGGAAGTGGATAGATTCATCAAATAAGATGACCTTACAAATGGTTTAGCCTTCTAGAAATTCCTCTAATCTAATAAGGCTTTTCTCAAAAAAGGACTCGAATGGAATATTGATAATGGAGAATTGATGGAGTTCTAGGATGATCCTTGGTTGTTTCTTATCCCCCAATCCTCCATATACCCTTGGTCCCTTCTAATCAAATTTTGCATTGGATGGTCTAGACATAAAGTCAAATACTATTGAGTCTCATCTAAGGGAGGCACATCGTAGAGAGTCCTAAGTCAGGATTTTAAAAATGTCAAGTTCTTGGCAAACTTTAATTTTCTAAACTCCTCTCTTTAGTAGGTCCATATTCCCTTATTATAGAAATTTGACCCTCTTTTCTAGACTCTTGAGGATTTTGGGAGATACTACGTGAAATATGGCACCTTAAATTCCTTCAATCCCTTAATTATGGGTCTTATTGGTACGATTAATGGATTAATAACCTCACTCCTAAAGTCATAATCTTTTTTTGGCTTGATAATCAAAACAAAGTATTGACTATTGATAATATTTAAAAGAGAGGAATTATGATCCCCAATAGATGCATAATTTATAAGAAATACATTGATTATACTAGAAATTTACTATTGTCTTGCCTTTTTGCTCCTCAATGTTGTATATTCTCTTTCAACATTTCAATATTAGGTGGGCTAATCCCAATTCTTTGGTTGACCTAATATAACAAAGGAAACCCCCTTAGAAGTTACTAGCTATGGCATTTTTTGGAAGGTTTCTTTTCCTCATTTATTTTGTTTTATCTAGAAGATGGTAAAATTGTGTATTTTTGAGAACATTAGACCTAATTTGAAATCATCAGCCTACCAACTAATTTTTGATATTGCTAAAAACTAAAAGTTTTTCACCCCTAAAGTTTATTTTTCTACCTCCTAAGATATCTTAGATATCCTTGGGAATTATAAGATTAATCCCATAAGAAAGGAAGCTAACAAATTTAACATTAGTTAGATTAAGTGGAGAATTCCCTCACCAAACTAGAAGAAACTAAATTTGAAGTAGCCTCCTAAGGAAACCCCAATTTGGCTAGGGGAGGGGGTATTATTAGAGAACCTCATGGCAAGGTCATTGTGGTCAATGCTATCCCCATGGAGTCCCATAATTTTCATTTGGTATAAGTTAAGGTTTCCTTTTGGGGGATTTAGTTGGTGATTGGTTAAACATTGAGATGCTGGTGGTAGAGGGAGATTCCCTTAATTTCATTAACTGTATATAGCTCATTTTAGTTGCATCTATGTCTAAACTAGACTTTAGATTAATTTCTATCAAACTATGAAAATTAAGTCTAGAAATCACTGAAACACCCAAATTCATATGAGCATGGGATATAATTTCTTAGAATCATTTTGAGGCTTCCTCATTTGGGGTAATACACCACACACAATGATAACCTATCTTGGATTTAACCCCATTCAAATTATGACCTAGAAAATTGACAAACTAGCCTTTCAATCCATTAATTAAAAACACTAAAATAATTTATAAATGCCAAAAACCCTAATTAGGATTAATTAAAAGTCAACTTCAATTAGTTGTTTAAGTAAAAATTATAAGTTAAAATAGGGAATTACATTTTCTAAAAAAATGTTTTTTTAAATAAAGATGAGGTCAAAGTCAAAGGAAATATAATATATTTTATAAATGCCTAAAATTTAGAGAAAAGGTGAGTCACACCTCATAAATATCTTTTATGAGTTTTCAAGACTCATAAATATCTTCTATGATTTATTAAGTGTTCATAATTACTTTGACCCAACCTACCATTAATCTAACTCAACTAAGGTTAATGTAGACACAACCAAGGTTAAAACTAAACTTGCTCGCATTTAAGTTAGATTTAGTTTGAAAACCTATAAATACAAGGTGACATTCCCTTATCTAAACAATATCTCAAGACAAAATTATAATGTCAGATTGATTAAGGATAAGCTTCACCAAGACAATCCAATAAAAGCACAACCTCAAGTTAAAGAATTGCTACCAAAATGGAAATTACATTGACAAAGGTATCTATTAACCACAATCCAAGCATGAACATCCTTTATGCAAATTAATGAACACTAGTTTGACAAGGGAAGTAACATAGTCTTCTGTTTTATTTTTAATTTTTAATTTTGTTAATTATGTTAAGCTCACCCAAGTACTTAAGAAAGAGTAGTTTAGTTTATATTGTATTATTTGATTTGAATTCATTTTTAATTTCACTAATAAGAAACTAATGAAATTTGTCTCTTTAGATTCCTATGCATACATAATAACATGCTCAATAGGATGATGTACCCCACAAGAATTAAAGGAGTGACCTTGGACACTTAAAATCCAAGAACAACTCACTTAGGACCTTGTTTTTACATTTTTTACTTGATGCATTCCATTTTTTCTATTGCCTATGTTTTGGTGAATTTGTTAGTTTAACATGTTCTTCAAGAAATAATGACTGCACTACTCGATAGCTTGACCATTTGACTTCATTGATCGATAGCTTAACTACACTGCTTGACTATTCATTTGTTTATAAAATAAATTGACAAATTTGTCATCTATTAACAACTTTTCCATTGATAAGTATCTTTTTTGTTCACTGAAAACTTTTACCATCACCCAAAAATATTATTATTGGTAGATAAAATTACCATAGATGACTCCATCACCATCAAATGATAACATCACCATAGATGGCTCCATCATCATTGATAGATAACATCACCATAGATGACTCTATCACCATCGATTGATAACATTACCATAAATGACTTTGTCACTATTATCCAACAACATCCTACTATCATTTGACACCATCTGACCATTGATTGATAAGATCAAACCATTTCTGAATACTCTACCATTGATCGATAACATTCTAATATGACATGACACCATCCTACCATTGGATGATAAGTTCCTACCATCACTAACTACTCTACATAGATCAATAACATCCTATTATTATTTGAAAACATACTACTATCAGTTTATAAGCTCATGCTAACACCACACTACCATAAAATGGCAACATCTTATTACCGCTTGATATCATCTTACCATCATCTATCTTCTTACCATCACTAACTATCCTAATTTCAATTTACAACATCCTATTATTTCCTAAGACCACAATACCATTTATTGAAAACATCCTACTATCACTTGGCACCATCTTTCCATCATCAATCTTCCCACTGTCACCCGTTCACTCCTACGATCGATCGATTGCTACCACCTGATAGTTACTTGTAGGAAACCAAGTAAAAAGGAGAAGATTTCAAATAATTTTTAAAGTCATTCAAACTTCCTTTTGGTTATTAAAATTTACTTAAAAAATTTCCTTTTTGATTTTCAAAGTTATAAATGAAAATAATAAATCCAAGGAGCCAAATTTCACTTCACATCTTGTTTAGTGCTCTAAAAATAAAAACAACCTTATATTAGTGATCCTAAGAGATTTTGATTTTTTTTTAAAATTCTTGCAAAGGTAATTAATTTCCATTTTTTAGATTAATTTATTTTTTGGCAAAATGACCTTCGCATGTATGCTCTCCCCCCATCCCCTTTAGGGAACTTGGGTGATCAAAAGTGCCTTATTTATTACTTTGTTTGGTTGAGTCTAGAAAGTAAGAAAAGTTTCTTATGCTCTCCCCAAGATCTGAGTGACTTGGGTGACCTAGAAATGACCTTAAAAATTACTCTAATTTTTAATTTTTTTTGTATTAGTTTATGGGTATGAGTTCATAGCCTCCTCATAAGTTCTTTAGGAGATCATTGACCTGGGGTTTCATCTCACAACATTGTTCCGACTCAAATTCATGATGACATATATAAATTGGTCATGTATACTAGAATTTAATAGTGGATGAGTGGTTATGCTGATCTAAAGAAAACTTGGATCAGTTCATGCTAGACATCAAACTTTATAAGTTAATGCATACTTAGATAAATTTAAGCTTGAAAATGAGATTTTTTAAAACTCATTAATATTTTTTATTTGATAAGTAAAAAATAGGTTTTATAGGGATATTATAACCCAAAAAATGTAGAGTAAAGAGAATTATAGTGAAATATGCTCACCAAACCAACAAAGATCAAAATAAGACAACCACTAAAAAATAAAAATAGTGAAAAACACCCATATAAAAACCACATTTAGGTAGTAGGATATTTGATAGAAGATTTATGAGAGTTTGAGTGAGGGGCAATAACAATCCTTTCTTTAAGATCCTTCTTTGTAGTGACCTATTTTCCTTTCTTATTAATTCTAGATTGGGTGAGTTCTCTCCTTTTTATTTTATTGGGCCCTTCCTCCAAAGCTTCCAAATCAAATTTTAGGGGTGGGTCTTTTGCAAATAAAAAATTCATTATTTTTACCTAATTGATGATTTCCCTTTGCATCAATTCCAACCCTCATCTTAATGGTTATCAACTATAGAGAAAATATTGACACCCTAAATTTTGGGAGAAGTAAACTTAGGAAGAATAGCCTTGGATGGCTCAGAAATATTCATATTGTATAGAAAAATATCATTATTTATCATGACCAACTCCAATTTAACATTTTTGGCTTTGGCCAACATCATATCAGTCTTATGTTCAAGTTTGACTATCTTATTCTTGAGTTAAAAAATATTTAAGAAAGACTCAAGTCTAGCCTCCATCTCCACAGGGGATCACTTACACAATTGAGTGTTCGAAAGGGACTTGGAAAACTTAACAGAGTCATCCTTGGTTATAGTTAAAAAACCTTCCTTAAAATTAGTATTTTTAGAATCATTATTATTTTTGTACTTAGAAAAATCCTCTATCATGATGGTTTTATGGACAATAATATCCCAAATGGATCTTCCCTAAGATAAAAATAAGTAAATTAAGCTCTCATGGAGAATGTCCTTATTGTGGTTATCTTGGAAATCAAATATGGAATGTTCGATAGAGATAAGTAAAAACAAGAATATTGATGTGGTGCCATTTGAAATGATTTATTAGGAGGAAATGATAGGAGTAAAGAATATTTGAATTACCTTCAAGAGTGATATATTTCATAATTTAAAGACAAACATGCATCCAAGGCATATGAATATCTATTCTTGGGATGTCCTTGTCCTCCAAAATGACTCCCTCATTAGAGCCAAAACCATTCTTGAGAAACCCTTTCTTCCTACTCTTGTTTTGAAGATATTTTATCTATCACAGGGTATGCCAAAAACCACACCAACAAGATCTTCATAAATATCCACCTCAAGTCCATACATCTTCACCTTCCTCTCCTTCCATCCCCTATTGAAGTCATTATAAATAGTGGAGTCCCTTATAGTTATTATCTGCATAAATGTAGTGAGACCACCCTTATTTAATAGCCTCCAAACCATGTGATAATGCATGATATCATCACAAGAGAGCATCTCCCTATGGTTTCAGTCACCCCCATTCTCAACTAAAGACTAAAATTTTGAGGCTCCATGAACAATGGCTGAATTGAAATGGGTAAACCATCAATTGGGCATATGTTCATATGAAGCTTGAAATTTAGGTAATTACACCACCTAGATTATCACAATCATGAAATATGAGTGAATTTATTATGAAAATATTTATATAAATTGGATTTATGTCACCACAACAAGTTTTCATTCTTGTTAATGATACAAGTGGTTATTTTGGATACCATACTACCACCTTAGATGATGATCTAAAAATGATTCGTAATGAGATGACATATAAGTTTAAGAGGTAGTAGTATTATTTTCATTATTTATAGTTAGAATTAAGATTATATTATTTGTGGGTCTTCCAATTGAGTGAGATCATTAATGTTGACACTTAGATTAGCAAATCCATTGATATCTAGGTTTCCCTCTCTATAAGTGTGAGACATTACGACCTAGTTAAAGTGAGAGAGAATACCTCTTACATATTTGATTAACTGATAAATGGTCTAAGAGGGTTTTTTTTGATAGAGAGGTAGTTGATGTAATGTAGGAATCTAAAGAGCCAAATTTATTTAGTTTATTGTTTGTGAAATCGAAAGAGAAATAAAATAAAAAAATACAATAGAAATTAAACTAATCTTACCTAAGTACTTGGGTGAGCTTAATGTAATGAAAAAAATTACAAATAGAAGATAAAACACAAGACTATGTTACCCCCCTTGTCAAACTAATGCTCATTCATTGGAATAAAGGATGTTCATGCTCAGCTTGGTGGTAATAGAGACCTTTGCCAATGTAATTTACATTTGGGCAACACTTCACTAAGATCACTTGAGGCTTGGCTTGGATTGTATTAGTTTGGTGAAGCTTATCCTTAATAAATATGACATTATAACTTTTTATTTAAATCTTGTTTAGATATGGGCAATGCCACTTGTATTTATAGGTTCTAAAACTAACTCTAACTCATGTGTGATTAGATTTAGTTTTAACCTTGGTCATGTTTAGATCAACTATGGTCAATTTAGATTAATGCTAGGTTGGTTTAAAGCAATTATGAAGCATTGAAAACTCATAGAAGATATTTATAAGGCTTGATAACTCATAGAAGATATTTATGAGGTGTGATTCACTTTTTATTTGAATTTTAGGCATTTATAAAAGATATTATTAATTCCTTTGACTTTGACCTCATCTTTGTTAAAAATTTCCTTTTTTAGAAAATATAATTCCCTAATTGAACTTGGAATTTTTACTTAAGAAGCTAATTGAAGTTATTTTAGGAATTGTTTTAGTGTTAATAAATTGAAAGGTCAATTTGTCAATTTATTAGGTCACAATTTGACTAGGGTTGAATCCAAGATAGGTTATCATTACATGTGGTTCATTACCCCTAACAAGGAAGCCCTGACATGATTATATATATTTATATGCCATGTGTGGATGAATTTAAGTATTTTAGTGATTTTTTGGATTAACTTTTATAGTTTGCTAGAAATCAATTTGAAGTTTGGTTTAGACATAGATGTGGCTAAAATGAGGTGTTTATAGTTTCCCCCTATTTAAGAAGTAATTTAAAAACACAAGCACAATAACATATTTTCAAGGAATGAAAAAGTCATTAAGAATAAAAATAATATAAATATTGAGGAATGACGTTCCAAAAAAAGTTTGGGAAGCCTATGATGCCCCCTTGAGGGAGTGACTGACATATACGATTGATGGGTAGTCCCTTAAAAAGAAGCAAGAAGAAGAATAAAATTAACCCATGGATGATATTAATCCAATTGAGATCATGCTTACATGTGTTGTTTAAAATATTTATTTACTTAAAAATGGTTATAATTATTAATGAAGGCTGAGATATTGATTTTCCCAAATGTGGTTATAATCATTAGCATAGGTATGTGCCCTGGTAAGGTGAATGGATTGATATACTGATTTGACCAAAGGTAGTTATAATCAGTGGAACAATTATGTGCCCTAGAAGTGTATATGGGATGCACAATAGAATTATTTTTTTCCTAGTAGAGTAGATTGTCAATCATAACTCAAGGATATAACCTATCACATAGATTAAAGATAAGTGGGCACAAATATAGGTGCAATGGTCTAATGAACTTTCAAATACTTAATAATTCATAAACAACTAGGCACATGAGGATACACAAAGTGATGAAAAATATGATTGGAAGATAATAATGGGGATGGAAGAATAATGGTGGCCAAGCTGACTTGAGATACATCATGTATCCAAGCATTGCCTACATAGTCCAAATATACCTCAGTTCAATGTAGTACACCTAGAAGAGGGAGAAAATGGAAGGAGGAATAGAATAGAAAATAAGAATTGATCAATATGTATGATTCATTTATACCTACTAATGTGGAAATGCTCATCCTGATTAGCATAATATAACCATAATGGTCAATGAGCTAATTTAATTTAGGAAAAAGGGATAACTATCAATTTACTCATAATGGGGCCAAGGAAACTCCATAATGAACCCATAATCATAGATTGATGCTGAACTAGTATAAATGATAGGTATTAATTTAGGTTACTTGCTAGTACAGAGATGCATGTTCTAACTAGCAGGGATTGTAATTCATTTGTGGTTTAATTATTATATGTTTGGGTGATGTTTGGGATATGCCAATTATGAACAATGAAAAGTAATACCCACTAAATTTCTTGTAAGATTCATTAGATTGGTTTTTTTATAACACATGATGGTATGCACCAGATATAAAATACCATGATGACTTGGCCATAATGTGCATAAGGACTGACTCCTGATCTATTAGATAATTAAAAATAACACACCAATGATAATAACCATGATGGAAATGTTTATGTATGAATATGGATGGACTCAAGTACAATTCAAAAGGAATCACACAATGAACACATAAACACTAAGTCAAGGAATAACAATGGAAATAAATAAATAGGCAAATAAACAAATAAATAACTAACCTCAAGATAGGACAAATGTCAGAACCATGAAGTCTCACTACCTCAAACCATGCAATCTCACTACCTCACAAAATAATAAATTAGATAAGCTTATTACATCACTTTTCTTCTTTCATGAAATCAAATGTTCCATCTTTAAAAATATATCACATCTTTGAGACCTATTGTGAATACCATAAGCTTGCCTTCATATAACCTTACCAAATTTATCTCTCATAAACTTAAATTCATCACTAGTCATTTAGATTATTTTATCAAGGATTCTCCACATTTTGTTAATGATGTGAGAAATAACAATGTTGATAAGGATGACATTCTAGTAAACTACGATGTGGTCTCCCTATTTACCAATATTTTTACTAATGAGGCTAATGATATTATAAAAAATATTACTAATGATGAAATGGCTAATATGGTTAGGGTGTTCTTAGAAACCACCTACTTTAGTTTTAGGGGAATCTTATATGAACATATTAAAGTCAACCTTAATTTTTTCACATAATATTCCCCTAAAACTAAATTAGGTGGTGTTTAAGCACACCCTAACCATATTATCCATTTTATCATTAGTAAGAGTTTTTATAATATCAATAGTATCATTAGTAGGAATCTTGGTAAAGAGGGAGACCTCATTAGAGCTTATTAGAATATAATCCTTATCAACCTTGTTATTTCTCATATCATTAACAAAATGGGGAGAATTATTGACAAAAGAATCTAAATGACCAGTGAGGACTTTAAGCTTATGAGAGAGAAATTTGGCTTATATGAATAATTGAATATGGTGCATTTGATCACATTTAAGAAGACAAGTGATGCAACAAGAGTATCCAATTTGTTCTTTCATGAGGTAGTGAGACTACATGGTTTTTCACACAACTTGAAACCAATAATATTTCACCCCAATAGGTCAGATCAAGGATTGGTGACTAAGTTCAAGATAGGACAAATGTTTTTATATTTTTGGGATTTATATCTCTCTAAGATATTATAAGTTACTTTCAAATTTTTAGGTTTTTTGAAATGTTTTGAATGTTTTTAGATACTTTCTAGGTATCTTAACTCATTATAAATTGATAATATACCACTCAAAAAATGGTGAGAGCATGGGACAAACCAAGGGTGCAGTAGTGCATCAATTTAATATGCATAATACACACAAAAATGACTAGCAAAATAATAAGAACATTGGCTTAGGTTGCTCACAAAATGGTGAGAGTGTTAGAATAAGGGGCCATTATTCCATCTATTTCAAATGCATAATGCAAATAAAAGAAACTCATAAAATGGTGAGATAATTGGATTAGAGGTTACTGAGCGAACCTCAATGTAAATTAAGTATTGCCTACATAGTCCTAAATGACCTTAAGTCAATATAGTTCTACCCTATAATGGATGAATGTTTCAAAATGTTTCCAATGTTTTGGGAATTTTTTGGTATCTAAACTCAATGGAGGATTATGAGATACATAATTTTCTATCTCTCAAAAAAGTGAGAGTGTATTGACTAAGCTGACTTTAATGTAAATTGAATACTACCTACATAATCCTAGAGGGCCTAAAGTCAATGGAGCTTTTCCATACATCGAAAGATGTTTGGAAATGTTTCTAATATTTTGGAGGTTTTTGATATCTCAACTAAATGGAAGATTATGAGATATAGAATGGTTTAAATTTTAAAATGGTGAGATCATAGAAAAAGGGGTGACTGAGGTGACCTTAATGTAAATTGAGAACTACCTACATAGTCTTGAAGGACCTTAAGTCAATGTAGTTTTGATGACAATGATGAATTATTGGAAATGTTTCTAATGTTTTGGTGTTTTTTGGTATCTCAAATCAATAGATAATTATGAGATACAAAATGGTCTAAGTCACAAAATAGTGAGATCATGATAAAAGGGGTGATTGAGCTGACCTTAATTTAAATTTAGTGCGACCTACATAGTCTCAAAGGACCTCAAGTCAATATAGTTTTGGCCTATAGTGGATGAATGTTTGGAAAATGTTTCTAATGTTTTGGGGATTTTTTGTATCTTAACTCATATGATGATTACAAGATACAGAATGATCTAGCTCAAAAAATATTGAGAGCATGGCAAAAGGGGTGATTGAGCTAACCTCAATGTAAATTGAGCACTATCTACATATTCTCGAAGGACCTCAAGTCAATGTAACTATGACATAAAGTGGAAGATGTTTGAAAATGTTTCCAATATTTTGGGGTCTTTTGGTATCTCAACTCAATGGATAATTATGAGATATAGAATGGTATAAATAAAAAAAAATGGAAAGAGCATGGCAAAAGGGGTGATTGAGCTTACCTTAATGTAAATTGAGTGTTACCTACATAGTCCCAAAGGACCTCAAGTCAATGTAGTTCAAATGGCACATGAAGGCAAGGCATGAAAGGATGGTAAGGCCAGATAAATTTCAAGATATGAAATAATGGTAAGGTAATGAAAATGGCAATGCATCAAATAATAGTATGGTGAGGCGTGAAAAAAAGGTAAGGCAAGGTGAAGGTCAAGGCAAGGTAAATAATGGTAGGGATGTGGCAAAGGGAAATACATGAAATAATGGTATGGTGAGGCATGAAATAAGGGTAAGGAAAGGTAAATAATGATAGGGACATGGCAAAGGGAAATACATGAAATAAAGGTATGGTGAAGCATAAAATAAGGGTAAGGCAAGACAAAGGGCAAGGCAAGGTAAATGGCAAGCTATGAATTTGTTATTCCTATTAATGTGGAGATACACATCCTAATCAACATATGATATAACAAGAATAGTCAATTATTGAAATTGATAGCCCACACCCCTTCTAAATAGTTGCTCTATCAAGAACCTACTGGTGATTTAGAATTCAATAACATTGTTGTGATCTTTGTTGGCTATTGCTTTTATTTCCTCTAAACTTTGAGACAAGATGTATTTGTAGCCTCTATAAAGGAAATTAAAATTAAGGATGATAAATAAGGATATGTATTGAATAAAAATTCTCATTTGGTAATGTAATATAAGTCTTGAATGAATAAATGGATCATAGTGGAATGTATAATGGTTGGGAAACAAATGAAGATTGGGATTTTTAGTCATACACAATGTTGTTAATTCAATATTTTTAATCACACACAATGTTATTGATTCTAGATTTGGCATAATTATGGTTGTGGTAGGGTTGAAGACTTCTGAATATGCTCTTGATAAGGCCTCCAAATTTTTATATTGTTTGGGCCTGAGAGATGCTACCATCTAATTATGTTGTAGATTTGAAGTTGTATTGATGTTATATTAAATTCTTATTCATCAAGAAATGAGGAAATATTGTGCCTAGCTATTGGTACCTCATAGAGGTTTTCACCAATAAATTTGTCTTGATTGTCCCATAGCACCTCCAAAAAGGTTTCACTAAGGAATTCTAACTTTTGACTTTGATTGTATTCTAACATCTCAAACAAGGTTTCACTGGAAGATGTTAAGTTTGAAATTTGATTATCCCCTAATGCCTCCAAAAAATTTTGACTAGGAGATTATTCTTCTTTTGTATGAATTTGGTCTTGGTCCCCCTAATATTATGCAATAGATATGTCACCATGGATGAAACTCAATAATTTGTGATTATGTCTAGCCCGATTGACACTTGTGGGACCTATAATGTCAATATAATGGCTAAGTGGGTTGGTGTTATTGAAAAGTAAAATAGTAATGGAATGGTAAAAGGTAGTAGAATCCTCATAAAATATATTAGGAAAACTTGTGTTGATGCTGAAGTAATCATCCTCAAAAACCATAAAAGGATCATAAATATATTCAAATTGATTTTCAAGGGGTGTGTAACCAATGTTGTAATATTCTCAAATGTATTTTTATTTTAAAGTTGAGTCCGAATCAAGGGACTTTGAATCTAATATTAAGAATAATGTTGATTCTACTTTTAATTCTAAATCTGATATTAGCTCAAAAATGAAACCTAACTTTGATGTTGATTATTCTTGTGGTGTGGTGAAAAAGATGTTATGTTGAATGCTTGGTATTATATGAGTAATGGTTTGTGGTTGAACAATGGGCTCATAAAAAATATGGTCATCTAAGAATGACTCCATAAAGACTAGCTTGTCAAAGTGAGGCTTTTCAACGAAAAAATAAATGGTTAACATGAAATTCCATAGAGCCTAGCTTGTCAAAGTGAGGCTCCTAAAATATATGGAAATGGTAGAAGGACAAATCCATAGAGACTGACTTATCAAATGGAGAATTCTCAATAAAAGGGAAGTGGTCTATAGGTAACTCCAAAGAGACTATCTTATCAAAGTGAGGCTCCTAAAAGGTAGCATAATGGTTGAAGATTGACTCAACATAGGTTAACTAATAAAAAATAAGTGTTTCAATAAAAACATCATGGATTGGTTAGTTATCTTAGCCTTGGATTATTCTTGGTTGAAAAATATTAGATTTGAACATATTTTGGTCTCTAAATGATGGCTCTTATAGAGGTAAGGATTTGCTATGTTTTGGATTGAAGATTAGATTGGATTTTTTAAAGTGGGGGAAGTTTGGTAATAAATGAGTAATGGCTTATGATTTAATAATGGATCTTCATAAATAGGTTCATTAAATATGGGGTCAAAAAAGACCGACTATGGGTATAGGATGGTAACTATAATACACATAGTTGTGATTACATAACCTTATTGAGATAATGAATAACTAAAATTAGAATAAAAGGGGGAAGGACCTAGAATGGTAATATTTGGGCACTATGGAGCTTGGTTGTTAACACAAGCCAAAGGAAGAAGGCCTGAAATGGTAATCCTTGGGCACTACAGAGTTTGGTTGCTAATGCAAGCCAAAGAGGGAGGGATTAGAAAAGTAATCCTTAGGCACTAAAAATCTTGGTTATTAATGCAGGCCAAAGGAGAAAGGATTATAATGGTAATCCTTGGGTGTTGTAGAGTTTTTTTTTTAAAAAGTAGGCTAAATAAGGAGGGACTAGAATGGTAATATTTGGGTGTTGTGAATCTCGGTTGCTAATGTAGGCCAAAGGAGGGCTTAGAATTGTAATCCTTAGGTACTGAAGATATTAGATGCTAACACAGACCAAAGGAGGAGGGCCTAGATTGGTAATAATTAGGTGTTGATCTTGGTTATTAATGTAATCCAAAGAAGGATGGCATAGAGTGGTAATCCTTGAGTGATGCAGAGTTTGGTTACCAATGCAAGCCAAAAGGTGGAGAGCTTAGAATTTTGAAGCTTGGTTGCTAATGCATACCAATGAAGGAGGGATTGCAATGGTAATCTTTGGGTTCTACGAAGATAGGTTGTTAATGTATGCCAAACGAGGATTACCAACATAAGTAGGGGATCAATTACCCTTATTAGATAAATTAGCTCTAGAAGGGTAAACTTGGTACTTTAATTGAGACAAAGAAGGGTAGTCTTGGCATATGATAATTGACATGCCTTAGGTCTGGTAATTGGCCTAAATAGGGTGGTGTTGGTCTACAAAAAATGGTGTTAAACCTTGTCTTGGTTTTGAAATGAAATTGGTCTAGGTCTAGGTCAGATTTGGTTTGATTGGCATGGTCTAAAAGGGGTCAAAATGACCCTGATTAGGTTGGAATATGGTCAATTTGGCATGATTTGTCAAATTGGTTGAAATACTTGATGTTTGGAAAATGTTTTATTCTGAATATGGTCAATTTGGACATTGAACTTGGAATTAGTCTAGGTCTAAGTGTAAAATTGGAATTGAAAATAAACTTGACCAAGTATTTAGAAACAAATTTGATTTAGTTATATGAAATAGGTCATGACACAAACAAACTTGGGCTAGGAATTTTAAAATAAACTTGAACTAGGCACACAAAAATTTGGATAGGCATGAGAATTTAAGAAAAGAATCTCATGTCTAAAAATCTTGATTTGAAATAATTAACACACTTAGTATCTAGGGAAATGTATTTAAAAATCAAACTAAAAATAAATCCAAGTTGCACAATCTAAAGATAAAAATATAAACCACTAAAGCCCAAGTTGTAAATAAAACTTAAGCATAAACAAATTATTTTAGATCTGAACTTCTAAAGGTAGATTTTGAATGAGATTTTGAAAGACTTGGATTTTCAAATGAATAATAGCCTAAACTCAAATGGGAAACATAACGACACTATTAGAACAAAGGCACACAAGTATTTTTGAAGGTGGTTTCAAATAAAGGTAAAATGTTTTGGAGTAAATTTGACAACATGGTAATGCTCCTTTGAACAAGTGCATAAAAGGTGGTTTTTAAAAATCTCTAAGGTAAATGTTTGGTGTTATTTCAGTAACATAACACTTCTTGATTTAAAATGGTGTGTAACATGTGTCTTATTTTGAAGGTTTTGGCTCATTTTTAATTTGGTACACATAATTTTAGACCCAAAAATACATGTTGGTAAAATAAATATAAAAATCTTCTAAGTGCATGTCCTACCCTAAAACTAACAAGGTGTGCATACCTTCCACCAAAGTTTCCACCAATATACCAGTCTTGAAAGGAATAAAGTGTTAATACAAAAATTAAATAGCACATGTAGGTAGATTTTTTTAAGCCCCCCTCTGTCTCCCAAGAATTGGTATGTGGCAAGGAACATAAAGTGATGAAGTACTTGGCATTTGATAGGATATTCTACAGTAAAGTGGGGTATACTAACATGTACAATTTTTGAAACAATATAAATGGTCCCAAGTGTGGCTAACACAAGGGTATATCATATCAATTAGATTTGAACTCACTAAATTGTTATGAAAAGTCATAGTCCTTTACATAATGACTTAATCTATGTACTTCTTAGAAATGGAAACTTTGAATGATAACTTATGGTTGTAAATAGCCCAGGTATATCTCATTGAAGATTTTGATGAATTTTTATCTCTCATCTAACTTATGAGGTTGATATGAATAGATATGGCCAATACTCCTATCATAAACCTCCCTTATAGCCTTTATATGAACCACATTTTACTCCTCAACATTCCTATCAAAATTGTTATAAATACTATGAGCTATAGAAGCCCTATAGCCCTTCATTTCCCTCTCCATATGGACACCATGTTTTTGGAAAACCCTACAAGGAAGGATACCATGAAACCTAACAAGAAACACCTCTTTATTAGTCCTAATATGAGCCTTGTCATTCATACCATGATGCCTATCAGCCTCAAGAGTACTCCTATGAGTCTTGTCATGAGGAATCAAATGATTCCATGGATTATACACAAATATATTATTAGCAAGATGTAGCTCTTGATTATGTAGATGTTAGTCCTAATTAGTCCAAGAAGTAACTTCCCTATGAGCTCACTAGTGATTTTATCTTTCCTAAATCTACTCATATTCCTTCTCCTTCACCTCACACTCCATCTCCAACTCATCAGCCTTCCACTACACCTCATATTCTATCTCCTTCACATGAGCCTATCCATCAACCTTCCACCTCACCCCTTATTGAGGAAGATCCCATCTTGAGAGAAGAAAGTGAAGAAGGAAAAAATAAATTAATGGTTGATCAAGAAGATCTTATGAGTGACTATGAGGAAGAAATCACCATAGGGACTCCCCTTGGTGAACAAATGGGTAATCTTACCTTTTTAAATGAGGAGAAACATATTAAAGACTCTTTTGTAGATATCCATGAGGAATTTGGTCAAGAATTGAAGAGAGAGGTATTTGAAAAATACTCCATGTTTTATCATGAAGTTGTGGATAACCATCTCAAGCATGAAGTGGAGTGTTTTATCAAGGATGAAGGTCAAATCACTCCTCAAGAAGTGGTAGTCCTAAAAGAATTTCATGAGACCAAAGTAGAATACATAGTTATTAGAGATGAATAACTACCTCCATCTGATTTTTAATCACCTTCAAATAAATTGGAGTATGAAGAACACTAGCTTGATGACCACATACATCAAGGAGAGAAGGTTGAAGAGGTGGTGGTTCTAAATGAGAAAGAGGACAAAGATGATTAGTAGCTACAAATGAAAATCTTTCAAGATATTAAAGATATTTTCCAATTAAGGGTAAAGTACATGAAAATGTGGAGAAATAATCTTCCATGAAGGATAATGACCAAGATTGGGTAAAATATGTAAAGTTCCCTGATGAGCTACAAGAATTTACAACTGAGAAGAAACCCAACCTTATTGAGAGAACTATAGAAACAAAGAAGGTATACCTTGTTGAACCACCATTAGAGGTTATAATTAAGGATCCATATGATAAATTTAAGGATTTTTTAATGAAATACAAGTTCATTTACATATCCAACATGTATGGAGATACTTGGTTCTCATTGAACATCATGCCAATGAAGTTGGCAAATACCATGAAGAAGATAGAGGCATCAATGCTAAAGGTCAAAAATATACATGTCTCACTAAATCATTCATTTCATGAATAAAATAAGGTTTAAAACTTCCCATTTTATCCAAGAGGGAGTTTTCATCTTAGGTTAGTTACTGGTTGAGTCAGTTTGTTTAGTTTGCTGTGTGTGTTCCATAAGTGGTCATAAAGCTCAAGTGTGGTTTTGCTCAATTTCTTATCTTGTGTGTCATAAATTGTTATTTTTATTTTATTTTTTGTGTTTTAAAAATAAATTTATGTCTAAATCCTTATGTACATGTGAATCCATATCCTAATGAATAGGATTAGTTAATTGGTCATGGCATAGTAAGCATGCCACCCTTAAGAAATCACCAAAGATGTTGACCATTTTGACCACAAATCAAAATGGGTCAACCCCCTATAGTAAAATATTATATAGGGGTAATATATTTTATCATAGGGTGTGTTATATTATATTTTATATAATTTAATGCCATTTTAGCGTTGGTCATGGTCTAATTAGTCTATATGTCATTTTGAGTCACTTAAGAGCCATTTAGGCGTAAAAAATACACGTGGCATAGTTTTTAAGGTGTTTAAGTGTCATATTTTTCATTAAAACATATAAGAGATGAAATTACATATCAATAATGTTAGTTCATTTAAAACTTGCAAGTTATCTATTTGAAAATCAAGAAATCAACTAAAAAAGGAAGAATTTGGCACTTATACGACCCATAAGGGAATGTGACACATGGGATAAGGTTATAAGATGACTATTAATATTAATAATACTAATATTAACACTTTACATGATTTTTAAGTGCTAAAAAGGGTCCAAAACCATTCTGCTCCTCCTTTGCCCTTCTAGACACACAAAACTAGTTAGCAAGTTTATGATTGGTATAACTAGTTAGAGAAGTTCTATGTCAAATAAATTTAGGAGGTGATATTAAAATTAAATAGATAAATTTTAATATCAATATTTTTAATATTGGTGAACTTTGATTTATGAATCATCTCTAACAAGTTGACTATGTTTTTCTGGTCACTATTTCCCATAACCTATAGGTTTTGATCTTGTTTGGATGATTATATATAATATAGATACTAGAATTAAATATAGAGGACATGTAAATTTTCACCTCATTTTCATCATGCTTTGTTTCATGTTTCAAGGTGTTTGGATAAGCTAAGCATCTCAAGTTGCAAGAGAAGACACCTTTCTGTGTTGTAGGTAGGTTTTCACCACTTCCAATATCTTCATGTCTTGGTAATGGTGTAAAATGATGGTGATGGTTTGTTTTAATGTTTAAAATTTTTGTTTAATTTCATTATAATCTCATCCTTGAAATAAATCTTCCATAGAGTTTTAGTCACAAGTGAGATGCAGTTAGTTTGCTCCGTGACATCATACATAGTCAACTGAGAGAGCTAGGTTAAGGTATTTAACACATCCATGGGGATATAATTATGGTATTGAGAGTTTTAATATATTATAATATAATAATTAATAAATTTAATCATTTTTAATTGGAACAATGAAGACTCTGACAACTAATCACTCAACCACCATTATTTGGCTTGCACTATGGAATTACACCTACAGGTGCCTATAAGAAGTGAAGGCATTAAAATGAGGTGTGAGATATTGTCTCAAGATTTAAAAAATAATAATTATTTATTTGGATACATTTATAGGATATTAATTTAATATTAAGGTATATTCCTTGATTACATGGACCATTTCATGCTTACTACCTATATGCAACTCAAAGTGTACCTATAGGTATCTCAGGATGATGTCATGTTAAAATGGGAACCTTGATAGTTATTGAAAATCATTTGGAATGATAAGAGTACATTTGGAAAATTTGATAAGGCCTATGATTAATAAAAAATACGTATATCTTTCTCACTACCTACAATTCTACATTTACTGCCTGTACATGAAAATGTCCACCTATAGGTGGCACTAACAAATATATGAAGTTACTTGTATAGAGAATATTGGACAAGTAAAAAATATTGTTCATGACATAGTATGCTATGTAGATCATGAAATACCTATTTTAAGGGATAATTTTGGAAATGGAAGTGGAAACTACCTTTAAAAGGTGAGATGACTGTATTTAATGATAAAATCCCTAAAACATGCAAAATAGAGTACCTAGCCATCTTGTGCATATCACATGACAAGGTTATCAATAGGATTGATGAATATAAATGAATATGAATTATAGTATCCACATGGGAAAATATATATATAAAATTTTAAGGTTGGATGACTAGGGGGGTTAGTTTTTGAAAGGCTCCAAGTTACCCCTTTGGCCACTAAATTCAAGCAGTATCATCTACAAAATTTGAGCTCCAACTAGACTCTTCACTTAAGGCTGTAATACTAAACCATGTTTCCATGATTTAATTATTTTATATGGATTAATAGAGCATTCATGACCTAAGGGTCATTTAGATAGGATGGTATACTATGTTTTATGCTCTACCTACACCTACAGGTGTGCCTAATTCTAAAATTACTCACCTACAATAGACTATAACTCATACACCATCCATGAAGTAAGTCTAAACATGGAATATAAACCCTTTATAATGGAATTTGCTTCTAAAATACCTAAAATGGATCAAAATACATTTTATATAGGTTACAAGGTGAATTCTTATCCATAAAACCACTGTTCTACCTCAACACAGTCAATTACAATTGTAGTAGTATAGTGAGCAAAATTTGGTGTTTTTAAAGTTTACATTGTAGATATATGATGTGAATACAAAAAATTAATGATATATGGAAAACAAAACAAAAATAAGGTATTTAAAAAATATTTTAAAGGTCAAAATATTAAATATCACCTATAGGGGTCACCCTTGAAGGAGGGATATAAAAGGCACATTTAGTTTGTTGTATAGACCTAGTTGAGCAGGATGAAGGATGATATTGTAAGTATGGATGTCAGAGGGTATATAGGAATATTATACACATATATGATGATGATAAAAATAATTATAGACTCTCATATAATGTAAATATAAGTAGGGGGTTTTCAATAAAGCAATCCATAGTCCATATGATAAACCCTGCACATAGTCTGCCTTCTTCATAGTTTGTCTTGGATTTTAAGGGATTTGAAAGGTATAATGACTTGATAAAGGGATATAAAATTGTATGGAGTGTATTTCTAACTTAGATAGGATATTAAAACATTAATTTTGTTTGAGGAAATAAGGGAACTACCCTATATTTTATCTCAGATAGAGGGTACTTCTCTTAAGTGCAAACCCTACAGTTTTAAGGAAGGAATATAAAGGGATGAGCTAACAGCTGAAAAAACTTATAAGATAGGTGTGGGAAGTTTAATAACACATAAAAAAACATTATATACCTTAAAAAAATGAGGGAAATCAATAAGGTGGTCTAGATCATCAAGGTTGTAGATAGGCTTGCCAAGCATAGTTTAAGCCTAAAGCCAAATGAAGGGTCAACTTCACTTCCAACCTCAAATAAGCACTATAATGAGATGGAACATGTTTATTATGTAATTTAAATAATTTATAAGATATTTTTATGCATAAAAAACCAAAAGGAGAGCCAATTTTGGTTTTGGACCACATCATGGCCTATATAAATGGAAGGAAATGCTCAAGTAAGCAACTTGGGATGCTCACATCTCTTTTGACACTTTTAAAGGAGAATCAAGGGGAAAATATGAATTGAATAATGTAATGAATAAAAATTTTATGGAATTATTTTATTTATCTAACATAATATGTATATGAAACATCACTAAAGGTTAAAATAATCTAAAACCCTGGCAAACCCTTGAAAATGATCTAATTGGGAAAATGAAGATGGAAAGTTGATCTAATGGACCAAAATGGCATGGAAAGTGGTTTAATGTTTCATAATAATATCTAGGGATCCTCCCCATAAACTTTTGTGCTACCCTATCTATATGAACAAGGTATCAAATTGGTTTCTTTGACTATTTTATGCATTATATAGGTTATAGGGACTTTCAAGAGGAGAAATAAAATTTGGGAGTGATATTAGGAATTAATATAACTCCACATGTCCATTTAATTCTTTATAAAAAATCTTAAGTGTTATTAAAAATAGCTCCATCTTAGCTAGTCAAAAATGGCAAAGTGAGCAAGATGGTGAGAAGTGTGAAATATTCAAGTGGGATCCTATTTAAGTTGTACGTAAGCAATCTAAGGACATAGAGAATATTTATAAGTGTCATTAATCCCTTTCATATATTTTCATGGAAAAATAAATCCAATTTTGAGGCCAAGTGTAAGGGGTGACTAAAAGAGGAGTTTCTTTGACTACAGGTAGTGATGGCTCACTTTCAAATGAATCCAAATGATTAGGAATGTAGCCAATGCATGGTTAATCATGCCCATAACCCCTAAATATAAATTTAATCATTATATATATCCTTAGTTTTGGGACGTTCCAAAAATGGGGAATGATGAAGACAATTTTCTTGTATAGAATAAGGAGTTTCACACCACATTTCATGAGTTAAATAATTTGGAGAGCCATTTATCCTATCAGACCTTACATAGTCTACCTCCCACTTTATTATTATAAAAATTTAACTCCTCTCTAAATGAAAAGTTTTCAAGTGACCTTTGGACTTATTTTTTCCCACTTTTCTCAAATGCTATAAGTAGTTACCATTTTAGCCTTTATAATATAATACCACACTATGTATGGTGAATCCCTACTAGTTTTGAAATTGTACTTTGACTTAGACAATAAATTAAATCTATTTTTAGTTCATATATAATATTTTAAAAGTGTGTGAAGGGATGTATAGTGAATGGTTAAGAGATATTCATCTATCCTTGTTTTGTCTCAATCCTTCCATGTTTGATGCAAGTGATTCTAGCCTAGTAGATCATATGAAGTGTTGTTAAGTGTATGGATCTATTATTAAGTGTAAGAGGAAGCCTTAATATCTACAAATTATCTATGGTTTCACTTACCTTGGATAGTCTTCATGCATGTCACCTTCATATTGAAATACTAATGTCAGTACATTTTAAGACTCTTAGACTAGTGTTGTATGCCTTATCTCTTTGTGATAGAGTATGATAGTCTTGTGGTAAATATATTGGTGCATTAACCTCTATGATAAGTTTTATTTAATGTAAAATCTAACCCTTTCCCCCATAAATAATCAGTTATTATAGGTGAAAGCATTTCAAGACACATTAAGGGAGCTAGCCCTTCTAGAGATTCATCTCACCTATTGGCTACCCACAGCTTGTGCTATGTTTCCATTGTGCCACTTGGATGAGGAGAGATGAGAAATATCCTCAAGTGGTTCAAATTAAAGTGACAAAACTAATAATTATCAACTTAGATAATACATATCTAACTACATCTAACCATAACATAGCCTAAAGACAAATCTATACCACATCCTAAGATACTCTTGGAGTATATCCCTATAAATGGGGAAGTATATTTCCTTTTTAATAAATGAAATACACACCATACTGATAAATTTAGAGTATTTTAGCATCATATTTGAGATCTTCAATGGATTATGCCCTAACTAGCTTAGGCTCCCTCTCTAGCTCATCTACAAACCAAGGTTTCTCCTTCCTCACCACCTACATCTCCTCACAGATTCCAAGAGACTAGTTTCATTTCTATAATTGAGTATCCAACATAAGAGGTACCTCATGATCATCATCATTCTTCTACCACACCTAATTTTTTTATAGAGATGATACGAGATGAAGTCTTCTCATAATTATCTATGAAGGTTGATGAGACTCTAATAAATATCATAATTTAGCTACATAAGGATGTATTAGATGTTATGGATGGTATTTGTAGTGATATTTATTATAACTTATGAACACATCATGGTGTTATATCACATTATTACATGACCTAGTCTTGATTTATGATTATTTATGCATTGGATATATTTATTTTCATTTTCTTTGGGTCTCATTTATCTACATCTTTCTTTTATGATCTCTTATGGATTATTTTTATATGGATATTTACCAAATTATACTTATGGCTTATAAATATTTTCACATGGCTTTCTCTTTCTTTATTTATTCTTTTGTGATTGATTATTATTTTTAATTAGAAAAGGATAGTTATTATTGTTATTTGGTTATTAAACTCACATTCCCATAATATATTATCTTTACCATATGATAATTTAACAAGAATAATTATCATTTTACCATTATATACATATATATCTTCTTATATCCATCTATCCCATTTATTTCCCTCATATTAAGCACATGACTGATTGAGATTTGATATCACATACTAGCTTATAGGAAAGCTAAATTATTTAGTCAAGCATATCTCTAGATATGTTGATTCCTATTACCAAAACCTAAAGCTTATTTTGTGTGTCACTTTTTTCATTCATGTTTGGTTATCCAAAAAATCCATAAAAAGTTAAAATCCAAATAATTTTAAATAAAAGGCAATGATCAAAAGGCAAAAATAAAAATAAAAAAGTCAACATTATAATAAAATATGTGATTCATAGCACTTATCCTATCCCTAATCAAAGATCAAACTCCATATTTGGCCATTATATTAGGATAGGATAATTCAAAATTATCTATAGTTCTACCTACTTTCTCATGCACACACCCAATCTTCATAGTAGAATGATGACTTTGTTAGGATTCCTAAGGAATGGGGAATACATTATGGGAAGGTAGGTTCATTTTAATTTTATTATATATATAACCTTCATAAATTGATCTTAATATTCTACTTATTTTCCCATAAAGTTTTATGTCTATAGTGAACAAATATATTTTGCATTTATGGGTCACTAAACTATTATTGTATTCTTATATTATTAGTATGCCTCAAGTCTACTAAGGTTTCATCATAAATGCTTATGTTATGCTTAATCCATTCCCTTCATTCACTAAAACAATCCCAATATTCTTCCTTGATGAATATGCTTTATTAATTGATCATACTCCTAGAGTTATTGCATTTGTGAATTGCAACATAAGACCTTAGATAGGACTAGGCATTCCTCAAAAATTTATCCTTATTCCCTAATATGATTTATTCAACCTCAGTGGTGTTTCCTTTGTGAGTTGTAATATAATACCATGGATAGGACTAGACATTCCTCACAAAATATTTCTAAAAACTTATATACCATTCATCACATACATAACTATCAAATTTTGTTTATTAAGTTTGTATTTGAGTTCACACATTTTGCATTTTATTACAACTTTTTCATACTTACTATCTTGATTTAGTATGATTTATCTTGTTTTGATTTGGTTTGATTTTTTTTCAAATATTTGATTTCACAAGTTTTCCTTTTCATTACATTTTTTTCATACTTCCCATTTTGATTTAGTATGATTTATCTTGTTTTGATTGGGTGTTATAACATATTTTCCATTTTATTACAATTTTTTCATGATTTATCTTGTTTTGATTTAGTATGAGTTATCTTTTTTTGATTTGGTGTGATTAATTTTATAACACTTAATATAACATGTTTTCCACTTTATTACAAAGTTTTCATACTTCCCATCTTTATTTAGTATGATCTATCTTGTTTTAATTTGGTGTGATTACTTTTCAAACATTTGATATAACATGTTTTCCATTTTTTAAAAATTCCTCATACTTTCCATCTTGAATTACTATGATTTATCTTGTTTAGATTTGGTATGATTACTTTTCAAACAATTTATATAACATGCTTTCCATTTTTTTCATACTTCCCATCTTAATTTAGCATGATTTATCTTGTTTTGATCTGGTATGTTTTTCCTTTATTTTACACTATTACAAACATTTTCCATTTTACTTCCTTTTAACATTAATTATATTTTGATATTTTGTTTTACACATTTCCCATAGTGATTTAGTGTGTATTACATTTTATGATTATTTACCTACTTCTCCAAATTCTATTTTTTCTTTTTAACCATGCATATGTCTCACATAATGCTAGAAAAGAAATAATACATCCTATAGCATATACATAAATACTAAAAAACATGTGCTAAAATTAAAATAACTACATATATACATACATACATACATAAATACACACATACACACACACACATACATACATACATAAATACATACATACATACATACATACATAATATAAGTACAACTCATAAGCCAATAAATGTCCATATCCATAAATATCAAGATTTTGATACAAAAAAGCATAATGCATAGTACAAATACAATATCAAATATCTCTAAGGTTGTGCTATATCATGATTATATGGTGGTCTAGCCACACTAACCATAGATATGAATAGTCCACTATAATGAGGCAATCTAATATTTGAGACCATCAACCTATCCCTATAGATTATCCAAATGGGCCTGCACATGTCCAAAATCTATAGTAGTGGCCATATGGGCATCTCTCTCTTAGGCCAATTCCTACTAAGATCATGCCTATTCATTTCAATTTACAAGGGGTCACTGTAGCCCATCATGTCATACCTATAGCTCTTAAGAAACATCTCCAACCATGTGAAACTAGCTAGCATACATTGGGATAGATGGTACAATAGGATCCTTGATGGTATTAGTATTACAATACAATAACACCCCATCCAAAATATCATGGTGTGTAGCTTGAACTACTGTACCTAATATGAACAGATCCTTAGTAATATATACAAAAACAAACAAACTATACATTAGATATCACATCTATATATCTCGATACCCAATACATATATCTACATAAATAGAATATACAACTATACATCTAGTGATATATCCAATATTCAAAACATAAAACATTATTTACCAACACCTATGTCACCAACCATGGTTCCCCATCAACATGACCACCTAACACCTCCATTGTAGTCTACCTCAAAATAGATAAAAAACATTGAGAAATAACTGATGTGTGTTGAGGTCCCATTAAAATCTATCTCTATATATTCCATATCTCTATAGCCTATACCATAGAATCTCCTTGTGCAATCACTACCTCCTGTGTCCCTTATACCACTCAATGTCATCTATGTCTCCTCCCTACTCATGGGGAAACCTATAATGTTTTTTATGGCTCAATAGTAGACACATAATCACCCTCACACTTAACACCAACCATCTCCACATCTTTTTTAACTAGCTCCTTAGCCTCTAGTCAAGCTACCCTCTATTGTTGAGACTAACATGTCCATGGTCTTTCTCACTATGGATGAATCATAATAATTTCCATTGGTGCTCTTACACCACCTCTGCCCCTCAATTACCTATAATGTTGTACTCAAACATTAGGCACTACTATAGGATCAATTAGATGTGGTTGGTTAAACTATTTAAGAACATAATCAATAGGGTATGGATCTACCCACCAGGTATAGTGCCTAGTAATGCAAACACAACTCAAGACAATAAAAATAGTAGACCAAGATGGCCAAGTAGCCATAATATATATATATATATATATATATATATATATATATATATATATATATATATATATATATATATATATATGATTTCCATATATTCTCACCATGTGTGACTACACTACATGGTCATGTTACCACCTAGTCACACAAATAATATTATCATCCAAAACATAGGGAAACCCAACTGGATGATACATCGTGAACCTTTCATATATCCAAATTCTCAAGAAAATCATAGGACACAGGGTATTATACCCTATAGATAACATCCCATATATATCATGTACTAGCTGCACCCAAATAATTGATCCCAAGTCATAGAGAGTGCCTTACTCTAGAATAGACTAACACAAGGCCATTGCATTTAATGAGACCTTCCCATCTGAATTGTGATAAAGTACATGAAATGTCAAAAGACCTATAATATCCCTATGAATGTCCAAAATGGTAAATATATAGACATAAAATAAGCACATTTGTAACCCAACAAAATATCTCTTTGACCCTATTGCCCATAGATATAAGGATCGAATCTCAACCTTAGACTCTAGGGCACCATAGATCATAGGAGTACCTAAGATGTGTAATACAATAAGAGAATGGACATTATATAATGCGATACCTACCTCTATCGTATCTCCATATAAATTACATTATAGAGTGTTGGTTAGTCACTCTAATGCTCTAAGGAACATGACTAAATCACATCTCAAAGGGATCCTAAATATCTACATAATGCCTCTGAATCCCAAGGAAGCTATCCATGCACAATCATCATCTTTTAGTCTCTATAGAAAGTTTTCAAACTATGACACATCCACTAGGAATCAAAATATTCATCACCTCTCTAAAATTCCAAAAAACATATAATGTACTATATCTTGATAAAATATTCATAAAAATACATTCTAAAATATTCAATTTAAAAAATTAACTACTTCATCAACCTATTCTTGCTGTTTTTCTTTACTTTTTATTACATAGTTGGCTAATTTATACAAAGTTGACCCTATTATCTTACATAGTCATCCACCTTTATACTAAGTTGGCCTTGTTATGCATTCCTACAAATTACATCATCCCTCTCCTATGCAGTTGGCCCATTAGCACAAACTATGTTAGCCACCCCCTTGCATTACTAAATCATATAGAATGTAATAAGTCAGCCAATTAAACCTTCCAACTAAATTCACCATTGATACATAACCATACATAGTAATACTAAGTTGGATCTCTACTATGTAATCATCCCCTTTTACTACCCTTTACCTTTTCAATTGAGTAAGTTGGGATGACTCTGTTAAAAAAAGGTGAAGATTTTTATACTATTTACCATAAATGCCTTAGGCATTTATTTCTCCTACCACTTCTTACTTGTTGACATGTTTAATCCCTATTATACCTAAAAATTTCCTAGGACTAATTCTACTACACATTTTACCCTAATGTTTACTTTTTCATCGCTAGCTTAATTATCATTAAACATTACCAAAATTTTGAGTTTAATGAATCACTTACCTATGCTACACCCACTTCCACCACTAGGCATCATTTATTTTTCACCTATTGTATCCTCACCATCATCACTCTCTGGTCTCCTCTACATCTTTCAGAGCTGTATTTTCTCATAATCACAAAATTAAAAATGATCTAATTTTTACCCTATTTATATTTACCATTAAAAATTATTTACCTATCAATTATTTAGATTATAAATTTTGATCATAACTTTGTTTCTACTATCTCTTTTTTCAAACCATAAGATGTTCTATAATCTTGACCTCATAGAGAATATTTTCACATAATATATGTATTTTTGCAATTATTTTTAGTTTTTATCTTATTTTATAGGTTCACTTAATTTTCCCTACATTAGACACCTATTCATCTCTCTCACATAATTTTTAATCTACAACACTATGGTAAGTAAATATATGTAAATTTGAATTCATTCCATTCTTATTTGATTTATACTATAATTTATTTAGCTAGTGTTATTTGTTGCTATGTTCTTTTCCCAAAGCACCATACCATGTTACAACTGTGTGACACATGATGATCTTCATGTGGGGTATATGTATACACATAATATTTTTAAAAAACTTTATCAATTATTGATGTTATCTCTCTTGTAGTAAACCATCAAGTCTCAACCTCTTTGAGTGCACACCTTAAAGGGTGCATCAAGAAAGTGGTGGGTAGGCCTTGGTTCTTTTCAAGACTGTTGTTCCCTATACCTCTACTTAAAACCAATACAAAACCATCTTACACATTTACCTAAGATTTAACACTTCCCTTACACTCTTATCCAAATAATTCACTGCCTCAAATTACCTCTACCTAAGCAAAAACCCTTTTTCACCATTATTAAATTTAGTCAATTGGGTTAGCTTAGTTTTAGGAATTAAGTAGGTTACAAGACTAAGTTATATTAATTGACTTAGTCTGGGACCTAACAAATTTATTTCCTAATTAATTAGGTCAACTAGGTTGACTTCATTGGCTAAAACTATGAAAGGGTTTAGGGTCAAATCAGGGCTATATATATACATCTTTCACCCCATTTTCAATAGAGAGAATCATTCATTCACACTTTTTTATTTTCTTTTCTACCATTCTAATCAAGGAGTCATTGCTTAGGGTTTCATACTTTTTAGAGGAGAACCTTTATCTTCTGAAGGATTGAGATTCACCAAGAGGTTCTTTGATAGAAGATATTCCATTGTGCATCCTTAGTTTCTTGAATAATATACAACAACCTCTTTCAAAACACCATTGGCCAAGGGAGAACTTGAGGCTCGATGAGTTCATCTTCAAGGTAAGTATTCAAAACTCTTACTCTTTTATTTTAGTAGATATATTTGCATGTATAATGGATAATGAATCTATTGTCTCTCCTTTCTTAGGATTACATATACATTGACTTGAGTAGATTTCAACTTTTCTTGTGTATTATTTACGTTTATCCCCCATTTGTGCCATAAGCTTTAGTGAGCAATAGATTAGATTTAATTTAATTTATTATTGCATTGAATATCAAGACCTAAATAGAGTTATTATGTGGTCTTTCTTGACTAGAGGCTTTGGAACCCTCACTATCCATATTATATGATAAGATATCCTTTAAGTAAGTTTAAAAGATCCATATTGGTCATCACTCGATTATCTAAGTATTTCTAGTGGTATAATTAGGTGATTTATCTTCTTTGAGTTAGGATTGATTCATAGTTTAGCTTTAATTTTATGAACTAGGAATTTGACTAAGAAGAGGAGATTAGTATGGTGTTAGTGACAAAATGCACAAAACAAATTGACAAAGAACACACTAGTCTAATACCTTCATGCCTAGTTACTAGGGTGAGATTAATAACAAAAAAAAATGACAAACACAAATAAAAAATAAGGAAAAATAATAATAATTCATTCACCTTCCTTGGATGCTCTAAATGCCTTTGTAATAGTGGCTTACTCAACTTTGTGCTCATGAAGTCCTTGATAATGGAAGCTTGGCTACCTCCATCTCTCCTTGGCACCTTTGGCTTGTGGCTTGGATTGGAATCAATTTGGCATGGTAACACTAGTTGCATGAAGATTTTGGAACCAATTTTGCATTATAAATTTTTATAAATTAATCTTATAAATGATGTGGTAAGGCCTCCTATTTATAGATTTTTATAGATATCTAGAATCAACATAAACTATCCATATCAAGATTAAGATGTGTGGCTAAGGATTATTCCAATTTTACAATTAAAATTGATAAATAGACTCATAAATATTTAGGATAGAAGAATAATTAAGAGGCATGGAGGGCATGAATCCTGATATTTGTCAAATTTATAGCCTAGGGATGTCTTCCCAAGAAATGAGATTACCCAATGATGCAGATATTCAATATTCATTTCCAAAACAAAGTATTCAACAAGTTTCCATGGAAATATTGATTAGGCCCTTATTTGGTTTAATTATCTCTTAAGCATGTTTAAGCACTTTATGCATAAATTACTCAAATTGATCAGAATGCCTTATTATTGGTCCTAAATTTGATTGGATTAGAATTAGAAGTCAATGTCAGCTACATTAGATCTATTATCTCATTTAGGATATTATCAACAATGAATAACAAAGTCACATGTCTTATGCAAGAGATTATATAGGAAAGAGCAATCTAGAGCACCTAGATGCAAAATTGGCATTTTGACTCAAAATGATTTGATCAAAGTTAGCTATCCCATAAATTGTATTGCCTCATTTAGGAATACCCTATCCATAATCAACATTTGAATATATCAATATCAACTCATTTTAGTGTGTTTTAGTGTTCTTAGACTAAATTGTGCATTTTGGTGAAAATTGGTCAATAGCCTAGTTAGAGGTCATTGGTGGCTAGATTTAGGTATCTATAGTTTTCCCCTATTTGGGAAGATGTTTCAAACCATAGGTAAAGTAAGATGATGGTTAAAGAACAAAGATATAAATGGTTTTGGGGAAGCCTATGATGATGCCCCCTTGAGGGAGTGGCTATCACATTTGTTGATGGATGGTCCCTTGAAAAGAAACAAGAAGAAAGGTTGAATTAATCCATGGTTGAGATTAATCCAAATAATAAAATGCTTGCATGCATTGATGTAAAAAGGATGCTGTTTGCCCAAAGGTGGTTATAATCAAGAATAAAATTCAAAATAATGATTTGACCATAGGTGGTTATAATCATTAAGTAGACCTAGATTGGCTAAAACTGATGGTGTCCCAGTTAGGGCTAATTAACAAGCATAACTCAAGGATACAACCTAAAATAAAAATTAAAGATGAGCAGGCATAAAGTGATGAAAGAGATGAATAGAAGAATAATATTGATAAATGTGAATTATTTAGTTTTACCTACCAATGAGGAGATTCTCATATTGATTAACAATGATACAACTAGAATGGTCAAATGAGTTATATTGATCAAGGTGGGTGGGAGGATTTGCCAAGGTGCCAAGGATAAACTTTAGTAACTCAATTGATTGTAGACCTTGAAGCTAATTTTTACTACATCATGTGATGGTAGGCATAATGATAGAACACTATGAAGACTTAGCCAAAAAATTCATAAGGACTAACTCTCATTATCCAATAAACACTCAAAAACAAAACATCAAGGATAAAAACTATGATGACAATGTTAACATATGAATATAGATGGACTCAAGAATAATGTTTTCAATGAATCACCCAATGAACACATATAGACTGAGTCAAGGTAACATTGAAAAAAGCAAACAAATAAGCAAGTGAACAAACTAATAAATAAATAAAAAAACAACCTAAAATAAATAAACAAATAAACTGAAAGCCTAAAAATAAAAACAAAAGAAAGCATCCTAACAATGACCATGACCCAGTAAGGTGGATTGATGATAACTAACTAGGATTAGATAGGATATATGTTTTTAGATTTTTTAAATGTTATGAATGTTTTTGGAATTTTGAGGTATCTTAACTTGTTAGATAATGACAAGATACCTTGCTCATAAAATGGAAAGAGAATTTGGCTTAGGTTTCACACAAAATGATGAGAGAGTATGAAAAGGGGGATTGAGATGACCTCAACATGAATTGGGCATGACCAACATAGTCCCAAAATAACCTCAAGTCACAATAATTCCATTCACACAAAAGGCAAGGAAAAACCAAATAGGTCCCAACAAGTTCTCAAATCTAGTAAATGACTAGTTAAATGAAAATAGTAATGGTCAGGTGATGTGGTAATGCATGATAAACAAGTGTTGCCCCTAGTTTTCCCATAGGTAGTTATAACAAGGATACAATAGAATAAGTAAATGATACTAATTTTCTCATAGGTGGCTATAATTAGTAGCAAGACTGGTGAGACATTGATTTTCCCATAGGTGGTTATAATCAGGCTCACATAAATAAACTTGATAATATGAAAGATATCTTGTCAGATCAATTATCACACTAATTTCATAGAATATCATTATAAACATAGATTTGATTGATTTTTGAAACTTGATTGGAATCCTCTCATGAGAAGTGTGGGAAGAACCAAAAGAACCAAGATCAAAATAGGATTGGGTAGGATGATTAAAAATAGACTTTGGTCTAGATAGGAATGGAATGGTTATATAGCATGGTCTTGTTAAGGATAATGATGGTTTGATAAAATGGTAAGAGGGTTGCACTTAAGTGGTAAGGTAAGGTGAATAGAAGGGTATGGAACAATGGCAAATGAGTATGGCAAATGTGAAATGGTATGGTACATGTTTTTTGCCTAGGTGTGGTTTTTGATTCTATTATTCCTACTAATGGAGAGATGCATGTCCTAATCAAAAAATGCTATAAATAAAATACTTGATCATGTTAATTGCTATCCCACACCTCATTTGAATAGTTGTTATGTCAAAAACTAGTTACAAAATTGGTTTTCAAGAATGCTTTTATGATTTTTATTGGTCATTGATTTTTATTCCTTCAAGTGTCAAGACAAGGTATCTTTATAGCCTATACAAAGGAAAGTGTGGCCATGGATGGTAAACAAGGAAAAATAGTGGATGGTAGGTTTGATTGTGAAATGGAATGGTAGATGATAATGGAATGTGGAATGTTGGGGAATTAAATGAAGATTAGGACTTTCAGTCACATGTAAGGTTGCTGATGTCAAATTTGAAATATTTTTAGTTGTAGTGGGGCCAAAGACTTATTCTCTTAATAGGACCACCAATTTTTTTAGTTGTTTGATCTTAAGAGTATCTACCATTTGATTAGGCTATATATTGAAAGCTATTTTGATTTGATATTTGATTTTGTCTTCATTAAGTAGTAAAGAAATTTTGTGCTCAGCTATTGGTGCTTTAAAGAGGTTTTCACCAATGAATTTGTCTTGATTACCCCATAACACCTTTAATAAGGTTTAACTAAGTAATGTTTACTTTTGACTTTGATTGTCTTCTAGTGCTTTTGAAAAAGTTTCACTAGAAGATGCTAAGTTCTAACTTTGATTATCCCTTAGTGCATTTAAAAAGATTTCACTAGGAGAGTGTTCTTCTACTATATGAATGTGATCTTGGCCTCCTTACTCTTCTTTAACTACTATGTCACCATGGATGTAGTTCAAAAAAGTGTGATTTTGTCAATCCCAATCGACACTTGTAGGAGATGGAATGTCAATGATATGGCTATTTTGGTTGATGGTAATGGCCTATAGAATAGTAATAGAATGGGCAGAGGCTGCACAATCCTAATATAAGATACTAGGATAACTTGTGTTAAAGCTAAAGTACTCATCCTCAAAAGTCATATAAGGATCACAAATTTATTAAAATTGATCTACAAGGCATGCATAACCACTATTGTAATAGCCACAAACATATTCTTCTTCTGAATCTGATTCTAACTCAAAGGACTCTAAATCTGATGTTGAGATTGATGTTGATTCATATTCTAATGGTGAATCTGATGTCAGTTTAAAAATAGAACCTAACTCTAACTTTGTTTCTTCATCTAATGGGTACTCTGTTATAATGATGTCTTGTTGAATATTTAGTTTTTGACAAGTAACAGCTTGTGATGGCATAATGGGCTCCACAAAAACTAGTTTGTCAAAGTGGGACTCCTTTAGGATTGAAAAAAGGTCAAGTGATAACTCTTCAGAGACTAGACTTTCAATAGGAGGCTCTTAAAAAATAGGCACATGGTCAAGTTAATGATTTGCCCAAAGGTAGTTATAATTATTAAAAAGTGACTCGACAAAGATTGGATCATCAGTGTGAGACTCCTTGATAACTAGTATAGGATCAATAGGTGATTTATAATAGGTTGACTTATCATAAGTGGTTGGTTCAAAAAAAAACATCTCAGATTGGTTGGTTCTCTTGGCCTTGGTTTCTAATGAGTTGGAAAATACCAATTTTGAACATAGATTAGTCTTCAAATGATAGATGGGTTGAGGTTTGGATGGGATTGGTACTGGATGAGAATGATTTGTGGTTGGATAATAATAGGGCCTTAGGGAACATGATTTATCACACAAGCCAAAGGATTAGGTCTTGGTATGATGAAGGGGCATTATGGAGTTTGATTGCTTACACAAGCCAAATGATAAGGTCTTGGAATGAAAATGGTGCAATGTTGTGGTCCTAGAATAGAAATGGTATGATGTGGTGGAGCCTAATTACTCACATAAGCCAAAGCATCCAAGTCTTCCTCATAAACCATATCATCCCAGTCATGAGTTGGCTCATAAGCTAGTTCTTGACTATGTTCCATGTACTAATTATTGTAAAGAGGGTATGGATCCATATCCCAAAAAACATTATCTATAGTTGGGTCTTCAAATTCCTCCTCACAAGCCTCTTCATACCAATCAAGGTTTTGATTTGAATTTTGTGGATTTTGACTATGTTCCCCATATGGATTATTATAGGGATAATAATAAAACTCCTTAGAAAATCTTTCTCTATAGGAGTTCCTAGTGGGATTTTATACAACCATTCTATCATAAGTTGGATTGTATGTAACTCTACCATAAGTGTAGTGAGACATATCTACGTAAATGATGAAAGCTCTAAAATAAAAAGGCTTAAATTTCTAAAAACTCTTAAAAATTATGTCCAAAGTGTCAAGATCTTGCTCCACCAAAAGAGCACAATATGATTACCAAACCAAGCAACTTAATATGCGGAAATTAACCAGATTCACCAAGTAACTAGAATTCAGAATAACACAAGATATGAGAGACAATACACAACTTGTATTAACACTTTATACAGAAAAGAATACAATAAAGAAGATGCCACTTCTTCTCCACCACCTTACAGAGGTTTCCCACACCTCAAGTGAACAGTAATTCTTCTCCCCAAAGCTCTCCCTCTCAGGTCCCAACACCCAACTCAAAATACAGAGTTGGTGTTCACCTCCTGTGCTCCACGCACACCACAAGTGCTCCACACACTCCACAAGTACTCCACGTACTCCACAAGTACTCAAGGTACTTCAAGTAGATCTCCCATGAACCTGCAACAACCTGCAATTTAACAGACCATACTTATGGAAGGAACTCCCTTGCCTTCCTCTTTGCTCTATCCGAGTACACACCTGTACTCCAAGTAGATCCTGCCTGATACTGCTCCCTGTTGTGTTGCTATCTATATGATCCTGCACACCTACAAATCAACCCAGTTCTACACACCTGTGAACCTTGACCTTGCACACACATACACCTACAGATCAATGATCTTACTTACCATGTAGATCTCCTATATAGGCCATGCAACTGTGACCAAGATCCTACACACCTGAAGAATCATGTTGACTCTCCAAAACCAGCACCTACACCTGGTACTATGGAACTAGGAGGAACACCCTTGCTCACCTCACACACAGAAGGAACAAACTTTGCTCAACTCAAACTAGAACACCTTTCCAATACAACCATGAGTCTATTATATAGATCTCATCCAAATAATAATTAGACATCTAATTACAATAATTAGATCCGTAGCTCTCAGTCTAAAAATAGCTCTAATCATGCAAACACTTGGTTCGTTAGCTAACTGCCTGTAATAAGCTCGCAGTCAAACCACACAGGCAACTGACGTCGGTCCCTGTATGCCTGGAGGTGACCGACACCGGCCGACCCATGACCGACGTCGATTGCTTCTTCTTTACTGTCCTACCGACGTCGGCTGATCAGACTGACGCTGGTTTCTCTGATGCTTAACAACCTTCAGCAACCCCTCCAATGGCCTTCTTCGTGTCTACATCAGTGAATCTTTTAGCTCCACACCCTAACAATCTCCCACTTGGAGATAAATAGCTGCACTGTACCTATACCTGTACTCCATCTAATCTATTTCCTAGTTTGTATCCCTCTTCAAGATCAATCCTGAAGACAACCCACCACATATCCCGTGGTGTACCTCCTATCATCTGAGTACCCTGCCACATCCGAACCTACAAACACATGTAGTGAAGTCCTGACCCTGCATGTATCCCTGCTGCTGGTCCCTCTCAAATACCTGAGAACCCACTTCCCCGAATTGGCTCCTAACTCTCTGACAGTTCCCACTGCATGGGAATACTCAAGCCTATACCAGACCTCATGTGATTTTAGACACTATACCTATCCAGCCCTTAGTGTGCTCCGGCTCTGCATCTTGAACCTCGCCAACACCTGATTCACATCAGCTCCCACTCAAGACAAAATCAACCGGTGATCTCCATGTCTCCCATGTCCAAGAATTTTGCTACTCCAAACTCCTCCTGACATGCCACTAAAACTAATCTTACCCTTAGCTCAGCAAAACCCTGTATGTACAATCCTGCTAGCAAAACATACCATCCACATACAACAACAGAATGATGTCGCGACTCATCATCCACCTGGTAAGACAAACCACAGTAGTTACCCTGACATTGACTGAAGCCATGCTTCGTCCTCCACCTGTCAAAACCTGTACCACTGTCCTGTAGCTCCTCAAGACCACATACCTGGTCTTCCATCTCACGTATCCATTCTCTCTATTCTTCAACTAAGGTATCCATTCATCTCTGTGCTTTCTTCCGCTGGCAACCCTACCAAAAACACCTGTTTGGTTCTCCTCCAGGGAATCACATCCTCATCCATGCCGAGCTCACACCTGTTTCCTGGATCCTTCCTGCTATACAATCAACAACAAGTATAAAGAAGAGGAACAACAAATTTGAGGGCCTAATTACGTCTTCAGTCCTCTATATGGGTGTTTGAGACTCTTTGATAGCGTGCTATCCACCCAAAATCTGTTACAGTGACCGACCTCAGTCACTCCACAGTCTGCATCTGACCGACATTGGTTGCATGCGTCTGTCCCTGACTACCGACCCTACCGACATCGGTGTCCCTGCTGCCGACATCGGTCCTCCTGACCGACATCGGTCTTACCTACTGGTGACGTAAGTCCTCATGACCGACGTCAGTCTTACCCTGCTCGACATCATCAGCTTCGGTCTGCACATGACCGACATCGGCACCTGTTTGTTTGATGCCAGTTCCTCCTGACCGACACTGGTACCTATGTTCACCTGTGAGTGATGACTTTTTACCCACGAGCTCCTTTGAATCAAAACCCATGTCCAAACTGCTCTGCTCAGAAGTATCCAGCACCATCCACTGGTTTCTGTCCGCCATCTCCTCCAAGTACACCAAGGCTTTCCAGTTCTTAAGCCTGTCAAATATATCTATCTTCCACTTAAGAACATGCATCTCCTTCCTGCTCATGTGACCAAGCCTACGAAGCCACGTCTCCGCAACAGAATAAGAATCAGTAATATAAACAAGTAGATAAAGGATACCTATTTTCTTACCACCAGCTAATTCAAGTGCATCCGCTGTGAGAGTTCTTGTGCATCTCTCATCACCCAATATTTTTGAAGAAATTAGCCATATCTCCAAACCTGGGACCTGCATGACCTTCATCAACACCTGTGTGTTGGCCGCCTGCAATTTTAGCTTCACTTCCCCTTTGCCAATTCTTTGGCAAGGCTCACCAGCTCCTCTACTTGGGGCTGCATGAAAAGAGGCAACTAAATCTTTTATCCAAGATTCAACTTTATCCAAGAAACCTCCCAGAGCATCCTGTGCAACAACACCTGCTACATCTGCTTCTTCAGTTTCTTCATGCTGATCTGCTACCAACCAACAATAATCTTTTACCTACTCTTTCTTTCCATAGGACTGTGAGTGACCATCTGTGCTTTTCAACTCCTCCATTCTTAGCTTACTTTCATCTGCCATTGCTCTACTCCCATTCAATCAAAAACCCCTGAGAATGACCTGTAATCAAAACACACTACCCAGATCTAAACCAATCTATTAGTATCCCAATCAAAAGCTCTGATACCACTTGTCAAGATCTTGCTCCACCAAAAGAGCACAATATGATTACCAAACCAAGCAACTTAATATGCAGAAATTAACCAGATTCACCAAGTAACTAGAATTTAGAATAACACAAGATATGAGAGACAATACATAACTTGTATTAACACTTTATACAGAAAATAATACAATAAAGAAGATGCCACTTCTTCTCCACCACCTTACAGAGGTTTCCCACACCTCAAATGAACAGTAATTCTTCTCCCCAAAGCTCTCCCTCTCAGGTCCCAACACCCAACTCAAAATACAGAGTTGGTGTTCACCTCCTGTGCTCCACGCACACCACAAGTGCTCCACGCACTCCACAAGTACTCCACGTACTCCACAAGTACTCAAGGTACTTCAAGTAGATCTCCCATGAACCTGCAATAACCTGCAATTCAATAGACCATACTTATGGAAGGAACTCCCTTGCCTTCCTCTTTGCTCGATCTGAGTACACACCTGTACTCCAAGTAGATCCTGCCTGATACTGCTCCCTATTGTGTTGCTGTCTATATGATCCTGCACACCTGCAAATCAACCCGGTTCTGCACACCTGTGAACCTTGACCTTGCACACACATACACCTACAGATCAATGATCTTACTTACCATGTAGATCTCCTATATAGGCCATGCAACTGTGACCAAGATCCTACACACCTGAAGAATCTTGTTGACTCTCCAAAACCAACACCTACACCTGGTACTGTGGAACTAAGAGGAACACCCTTGCTCACCTCACACACAGAAGGAACAAACTTTGCTCAACTCAAACTAGAACACCTTTCCAATACAACCATGAGTCTATTATATAGATCTCATCCAAACAATAATTAGACATCTAATTACAATAATTAGATCCGCAGCTCTCAGTCTAAAAATAGCTTTAATCATGCAAACACTTGGTTCATTAGCTAACTGCCCGTAATAAGCTCGCAGTCAAACCACACAGGCGACCGACATCGGTCCCTGTCTGCCTAGAGGTGACCGACACTGGCTGACCCATGACCGACGTCGGTTGCTTCTTCTTTACTGTCCTACCGACGTCGGCTGATCAGACCGATGCCGGTTGCTCTGACGCTTAGCAACCTTCAACAACCCCTCCAATGGCCTTCTCCATGTCTGCATCAGTGAAGCTTTTAGCTCCACACCCTAACACAAAGGACAAATGGTTCAAGCTTAGTCTAACTTGGTTAAAAGGTGGAGCTGTATCTCCAATGTGGTCTGAAAGAGGAGCTATATTTCCAAAATGATTTGTTTTAAAACTTGGCATAAAATAGTCTAACATCAAATGTATAACATCAAATGTCATACACACAAAAGGTCAAGCTTTCAAATAAAAACCAACATGTCAAAGGTATAGGTCAAAGTGTTCTAAACAAGGTCTAAACTAGGAAATGGAAAAGTTGAGTTACTAGGTCTTTTATCCAAATGCAAAGTCAAAAGCTAGGCTCACAAATAGGCATATGCTAAGATTTTTTTCCAAATGGCTTAAAAATATATACTAAACAAAGGCTGATGTGATTTGATTTAATCTAACAAGTCTGGAGTCAAATTTAACATAAACTAGACACATGGAATCAAACATAAACATGATCAATTGGCATAAGGCATAAGACAAAAGGCTCTTTGAGAAAGGATGTGTTCTCCAAAATAAAGGCACAAACAATGATAAGGATAGGTATTGAACAAATAAACCATCAATAGTTTTTAAATTTGGGTAATCAATTAATCAAAGTTAAGTGACCCAAAAGACAAATATCTATTTATCAACCCCATGAATTAAGACCTAAATAGAAATCAATTAATGTTTGAATCCAAACTTGACAAGGCTAATTGAAAACTCAATGTTAAAAATTAGTATTTGACCAAACAAGCTAGACAAGATTGGATAGCATGACAACATAAGATAAAGATCCAAATGGTATAAATGACATGGTTTGAAACAAATTATTTTTGATACAAGGTAAACTAGTCTTGAAACAAATTGAGTAGCCTAATGGCATAAGCATACTCAAATGATGTGGTCAATTCTACGTTTCAAAGAATCAAAGGCAAAATGGTTTGACATGTTTTGTGTAGCATAACACTACCCTCCTCAACTCAAATGACACACATATAAAAAATTTTTAGCAAAAATTTCAAGGCACAAGTGTGGTGTAAAATTACCATCATAACACTTCTTTAGACAAAAGAGTGATGTATAGATAAATTGGTTTTGACATGCCTTATAAAAAAAAAAACAAGTTTTATTCTCAAAAACACCAAGTAAAAATGACCAAAATACTCTAAGTATAATCATCCAAATCTTAGCAAGGGTATGGCAATGTGGGGTTGAATAAATATCAAGTTTTCAAATATTTTTAGGGGAATCAATTACACAATGACTTTCACATCAAATAATGCAAAAGACAAGCATGAAAACTGGGTGACCATGGTATTAACTAGTTATAAAAAGGTCTAATCCTTTTTATAACCACTACATCTTGCTATTTACTCAGTGTAGTGTGATGTCCAAATGTAGATACATCTCATGTGCAACTCTAAAGGAGTAAGTGAAGTTAATGCTGACAGATGAAACCCTAGGTCAAAGCTTCCCTAAAGAACTCATGGGAGGTAATGAATTCCCCATCATAAGCCAAGTTTTCATGAAATAAAAGACTAATAGAAAGACTTTAAGGTCATTTTCAAGATCACCCAAACTTTGATGAGTTTTGGGGGAGTGTTTTAGATGACATTATTTCTAAGCCTTGGACTAGGCTTTTTGCAATAGGAATGGTGCTTTTGATTCAAAGGGTTTCCTAAAGAGGACAAATGAAATAGCATACACATGAAATCCATCCTTTTTTCAAATAAAATCTAACTTAAAAAACTAAGTAAATACAAAAAACTTGGAAAGGTGAGTTTATTTTTAAGCCCAAATTCTAAAAATAAGGTGGTGTTCATTTGACCCCTTGGTCTTAGTTGTAACTTTGAAAACTAATGATAAAAACACTTATTTAATAACCTTAAATGTTACTTTAAGAAGTAAAATAATATTCCTAATTCATTTTAAAGTCATGATTAATATGTCTTAATAGCATGTTTTAACAAGTTCCAAGTCTGTTGGTTACCTGTCTACCCTTAAGGCATCACCCCAAAAGCAAATATGTTAGACTAGAATTTTTTAAAATATATTTTCAAAATTTTGTGAAAAATATATGAAACTTGAAGCTAAAATAATTTCATATTATAAAAATTTAGGAGAAAATACATGGTTTTAAAAAAAATCATCCAAAATGGAGTCCATATGACCCCAAACCAAGCACTTTAAATTGGCCTATTAGCTCTCAGGTTTTGTGTTTTGAAAAAAAACATAGTGACCAACGTTAGTTATATAACCGATGATGGTTACACTTACTTACCAATGATGGTTAGCTAATTGTCATTAGTTATACCAATAGTGATTGATGATGGCTATGTTAACTAATGATAATTTTACTGACATTGATTACTGTGTAAACTTGTGACAAAGAAAAATAATAAAAAAACTTAAAAAATCAAATTACAAGAGTTTTAATGATCCAAATGAATATTTTAAAGTTCCAGAATGATATTCTTCATGTGTGAGATGTAATTGGTCCCACTGGGCATGCCATTATGTGAACTAGGAATTTGACTAAGAAGAGGAGATTAGTATGGTGTTAGTGATAAAATGCACAAAATAAATTGACAAAGAGCACACTAAGCTAACACCTTCATGCCTAGTTACTAGGGTGATTTTAGTAACACAAAAAAATGGCAAACACAACTAAAAAGTAAGGAAAAACAAAAAGGATTTCTTCACCTTCTTTGGATGCTCCAAATGCCTTTGTAATAATGGCTTTCTCAACTTTATGCTCATGAAGTCCTTGGAAATCAAATATTGGCTACCTCCATCTCTCCTTGACAACTTTGGCTTGTGGTTTGGCTTGGCTTGGAATCAATTTGGCATGGTAACACTATTTTCGTGAAGCTTTTGGAACCAATCCTGCATTATAACTTTGCACAAACTAAGCTTAGAAATGATATGGTAAGGCCTCCTATTTATAATTTTTTGCAAATGTCTAGAATCAACCTGAACCATCCATATTCGGATTGAGATGTGTGGCTAAGGATTATTCCAATTTGAAAATTAAAATTGATAAATAGGCTCATCGATATTTGGGATAGAGAAACAATTTAGAGGCATGGAGGGCATGAATCTTGATATTTGTGACATTTATGGCCTAGAGATGTCTTCCTATGAAATGAGATCATCTACTGATGTTGATATTCAATATTCATTTTCAAAACAAATTATTCAACAAGTTTCCATAGAATTCTTGATTAGGCCTAATTTGGTTTAATTATCTCTTAAGAATGTTTAAGCACTTTATGCACAAATTACTCAAATCGATCGGGATGCCTTATTATTGGTCCTAAATTTGACTGGATTAGAATAATAAATCAATGTCAGCTATGTTGGATTTATTATCCCATTTAAGATATTATCAACAACAAATAACAAAGGCATGTGGCTTATGTAAGAGATTTGATAGGAAAGAGCAATCCAAAGCACCTAGGTGCAAAATTGGCATTTTGACTTGAAATGATCTAATCAAAGTTAGCTAGCCCATAAATTACATTACCCCATTTAGGGATGCCCTAGTTAGAATCAACATTTAAATATATCAAATTCAACTCATTTTAACATGTTTTAGTGTTTTTAGGCCAAAATGTGCATTTTGGTGGAAATTGGTCAGAATCTTAGTTGGAGGTCATTGGTGGCCAGATTTAGGTGTCAAAAATTTCACTTGTATACAAACACTACCATCAATGCTAGTGTCTGATTGTGATATAAGTTTATAGTATGAAATAATGAATATATCTCAATGTGAAAAACTTCTTGTTATGGATTTTATGTCATATTTTTTTTGATATATTTAGATATGGGATATAATTTGTTACTCTTTTCCAATTGATGAAAACCTAGCTCTTCACCCTTAGAATGAGTTTTCTAAAAATGGGTTGGTGGGCTCATGGTGTTGAACTTACCACAAACATCACTCTATTAATGGGTGCTTCCTACATATCTAATACTCCAAAGAGGTCCTTAGAATTATGTGGTTCTCCCATATGTGTGGGAATATGTGTGCACAAGGGTGAAATATAATGTATGAAGATGCATGCAATGGTATATCTTGTAATTTCATAAATATATCTCATGTGTTTATCTTTGAATTTTTAGAGCCATAATATGGCCACTCCTATGCTTGATATGTAAATAGGGATGAATAGGATAGAATAACTTAGTTATGAAGTTGATTGATTGAGCTTTGATAGGTGTCTTGGTATTTACTAGATGAACAATGAGAAGGATTATAATTGTATTTATAACACATATTTTGAAAATATATCATGGTATGGTTCAATAATAAAAATAGGACAACCCATAGGTTTTAAAATATTTTTAATTTGGATGACTTTTTACAACTAGATACTAGATAAGGATTTGGACACTACCATAAATGGTAATGTCCCTATGTGGTTAGTAGTGTCCAAAAGGATGGAAATTAGGTATGGATATGAAACTAATATTGTATGATGTTAAATAGGTTTTAATCATTTTTTATAATTTAGGAGACTTGGGTCATTAGAATAATATGGATCAGACTAAGAGATAATCATTAAGCATAATAAGATGGTGAATGTGAGCCTTTTGATAGTAAGGAGGTATAAAATTGAAAGGTAGAACCCTAATTTATATTTTTCAAATGTATAAGATTGATATGTTATAAATATTCAATTTTTGTAACTATATTTACCCCTTTTTAATATAGTAATGCATAAGGATGAAATTACTAGTTTAAAGGAAAGAAATGTGTACATGAGTGTGTAAAACACACCTTGCCTTTTCTTGAGCCCACTTTGAGTGATTTTATAATGTATGAAATGTAACAAAGATAATTTTAGATGATAAATTAGTGAATATAATATGAAATTTTAAATAATTTCACTACTTTAAAATAAAGAGAGCAAAGAAATAATACTCTTGTGTGTTGACACAACCATGTTTCCTCTTGATGTTTTGACTTGGTAAAGATGCTTCATTATGAAGAATTGGAGATGGAAATTTTTTATACATAGACCTTTTATATTTAAAGTGGGATATTGAAAGGCAATATTACCCCAATCTAGTCAAGAATGAGTTGTGACATGGCCATTGATATCATTATATTTCAATCACATAACTCAAATTGAATATATATAATCTGGTAAGGGTGAGTGATTTAATAAATTCATACTATAAATATAGTGATATGAGATTATTTAATCACTCCAATCTATAAATATAGTATGTTTTAATTATTTAATCACTTTAACTCTTAAAATAAACCAAAGTACTGTAACAAACAAGTTTGATAATAATACATCTTGGTGTAATCAATACATCTTGGTGTAATCATTACATCTTAATCAATAATATAATTGGTAAATTTTCATTTTTAGGTGCAATAACATGGAATATTAACCTATAATATATATGAGATAGATCATATGTGTCATAAATCTAAAAATACTATGTTTCAAATCCATGTAAAATAAGTGCAATGTATAGGATTTGACACAAGTGTATATCTAAATCATGAAACTAAACTAGAGATTATGTAAGTGTGGAGGACATGTTTTTATGACATGCCCTCATTGAAAATTAAATATACTGAGTATGTGTGTAAGTTTGAAAGTCATGGTTTTATGACATGCCCCACTTAAATATGGAAACTAAGAATGTGTAAGTGTGGGGGTAATGTCTTAATGGCATGCCCACACTAAAATCTAGAAACTCTGGAAAATGTGGAGGTCATGCTTATATTACATCCCCACATTAATACACCTCACTTTGAGGTGAGGAAGAAATAAATTGGTAGGTACCTTACCTCAAAAGGAGAAGGTATATGTATAATATGTGTATGAATCATGTAGCATATAGGGATAACATGTTAAAGTAGATATATCAATGAATCTCATAGTATGTGATCACATCAAGTCTTAAGATGCATGATATAGATCATGACAATGTTTAGAGAGTAACAAATAATCAAGCACACACACAAGATCACTCCATTTAATGTGAAACATTGGTCCAAATAGACCTCATATAAGGGGCATTTTCAAATGCTACATAATTAAAAGGAATGACATATTTAATGTCTAATCAAAATAGAATAGCACAGGGGAAAATAAGAAAGGAACATATTCAAATTTTCCACAAGAAAGATAAAAATAAGAAATTGAATACATTAAAGGAAGTTAAAAAAATATGTAGAATAAGCAACCAGTATAATCATATCATACTAGTCCTTATATATATGTGTTACCAAAAAAATTATGTAACATATCATATCAAGTAAACTATGAAAAATATGAACATGGATATAGACATGTCTAAGTGTTATTATGTAAGCTCAAACATGATAATGTAGGAATGATCATAAAATATATGTAACCTATGTCAATCACGATCAAAGAAATGAATTCTCCTAACGTACTATATAATGTAGGTAGAGGAGAGGTCCAACCTCTGTAAATGCATATATCATGTTTCTGAGTATGCCTGTATCACACTCAAAAGATTAATGAAACATATACATATATAGAAATGAAATGATATCTACTTAAAAGTAATAAAATAACATAGATGCCAATGGGATAATAAAACATGGGAATGATGAATATTTTTGTATTTTTCAATTATTTGAATGTATTTTTATTTTATTAAATAATTAAATAATTTATTATTTTTTGGAATATTTGAAAAGACAATGTTGGCTTATGATCCCATCAAAGGGATGATAAAAAATAGCTCTAAAATCAGAGTATGATATATCAAACTAGTGGTACTATTAAGGAACATGCATAACTATCATATCTAGATCTGTACATCTATGGTACTCTACATGTGTATAATAGGACTCTATGGTCATGAAGAAACAATAGGAGTATGGGTTTGTGGAACCTATTATTTAGTACTATGTGGTTTATTTTTATTAACTTGAATTGCAACATATTTATTAGTTGTAGCTAACTAAGTATGTATGTAGGGGTAGATGAGGATTTTGTGGAATCTACTACATATCTCTAGTGCAAAGGCCTCTCAAATATGGGCTTACTAGGAAAGGGGATTTCTTATTACTTACCCTTTTACAAATATTAACCTTATCAGGTTTTATAATTAACTATCTTGGAATAAATTTCTCTTGTCCAAGTATATGTTCATATAGAATTGTGGAAATTGTGACTACTTGATTGATATGAATATATTTAATACATCCATGCACTATGGAAGGTTTTCCATGGATTTTATGTATCCAAGGTTATCCTAAAAACATATAAAATACTCTAAAATATGGTATAACTAAAAATTTGGTAACCACATGTGCTGGACAAACATTTAAAGGTAGATCAATCTTACCAATAATGTGCTATAATGTTCCATCTAATGCTATGATGGTTTTGGTTGAAGGAAATAATCATCATTTGTATACCCTAAATGTGTAAGTAATTTCATGGTATATATATATATATATATATATATATATATATATATATTAAAACCATTTTCAATCATGAAACCATGTATGTGATTATGGTCAAGGTATGATCAAATAAATAATGAATGCTAATTTGTCTCATCATCAACTATTTCATTATCATCAAATGTAATATAAGGTCTCTGAATAATAGGAGGAACTATGCATGCATAAGTGTCAATAATAACATATAATGTGTGGACATAATATGATGGATGAGGGTGTCTATTATATGCCACTTTCACTTCTAGATCTTTATTAGAATGATCTTGTAAATGATTGTTAAATATTTTGTTATTTTGGTGATCACTAGGTTGTGAACCTGAATCATTTGAAGGATCATTAAAGGTAATTTTTTGGTCATTAATAAGATCTTGGATCTTATTATTTAAGGTATAAAATCTACTCATAGAATTTCCAGGGCCTTGGTGATAGTCACAATATGCATTAACATCATATCCTTTGGGTAGACATTGGCTCATATCAATCTCTATGTGATAATGGAGAGATATGAGATGACACTCCACAAGCTTCTAAAGTAAATAAAATAGAGAATTAGGTAATAATGTAAATTATATCTTATGTGCATTGGATAAGATGAATTGGTTAGTTTTTTGTGACACTACATTAACTATTGTCGTTCTTTCCTTTTTAGGTTCATTCTGGGACCAACATACCCACATTTTTTGAATTAGGACCCTTGAGAAACCTTAATAATAAAAAATAGAAATTTCAGCATGTCAAGGTCTTTTATATAATTTAAAGGTCATTCACTTTGTTAAAAGGTAGGCTTATGTGGTTTTATTTTTCTTTAATCTAGACTAACAGTGCTGATGAGATGTATTTAGCTTTTAGTTGTAGGTTCCATGGCATGTGTTCCCAAGAATTCTAATTTATAAAACCCTAACAAATCCTCAATTCAAATTTGAATAATTATGAGAACAAAATTAGCGGGAAACATTTTAAAATTCATTTTGGGCCCTAGTATAAAACTCACATTCTAAGCCTTAGTCATGTTTTTTGACATGACTTAGCCTAAAAACATTGTCCCCTTTGTTATTTCCCCCTTTTTCTAAAGTTACTTATGGCCCAATTGATGTCATCTTATAGGGTCCTTTTAATATTTTCCAACTTAGCCTAAGGTTTTAATACCAAGGCCTCAATGTATTTGTTAATATAATCATGACCTTAGTTTTAACACCTTAAGCCTAAGTCTTTTATGTCTCCATGATCCTAATTTAACTTCCTTATATCTTTTAGGATCTAATGGACCACACTTTATCATGGCATTTGATCCAATAGAGTGAGGATAACCCAAACTTTGACTTAAATAACATACATCTTTGGTGATCTGACAGTTTATGCTTACTCACTAGGACCTAATCGAACATAGAGAAGCATAATTGAAAATTCAAAAGGATACAAGAGGCCAAAAATATGGACATGTAGAGACATTTAATTTTAGGATTAAAAATCAAAATGGGCCCACTTGACATGATAAATAATCAAAATCAAGCCCCTAAATCAATATCCTATGGCTATCGCTTTATCACAGAATTTGATCCAATGGAGAGAATTAACATCGAGACCCTAAGAATCCCCATAGAAATGCCAAGTGGCATCTTTGAATTTGGTCTTGAATATTTTAATGAAATTAAAATTGACATTCATGAGACTAGTATTCAAACGTCTAAAAAGATGAATTTGACACCCGTGTGACTGTCAACTTTAGGCCCCTTAAAATGAAACTTTCATTGGCTTAAAATTGACATCCATGCAGCCATAATTGACACTTATGAGGGTGTATTTAACATATATGAGATTGTAAATTTTAATCTGATGAAATATCTTACTCAGGGTCAAATGGCATTTTAAAATCCTATTTGAATAACTCAAAAATGGCTTTATAATCTAAAAGAAATGCTCAAAAGATACTCAAAAATGGAAGTATTCAACCTAAAAAATATGGAAATGGTCTTATGATCTAAATACTTAGTCTAAATTCATAAGGAAGGGTCCCCATGGTATTTTCTATAAAAAATCATGAACCTTAAAACTATGAGCTTATGTTAAGTCTTATTTAAAAAGGAAGTCCTTGTCACATGGAATATGAGCTAACAAAAGGTTTTCATATGTGTTAGCCTATAATATTTATACCCTCACCCCTTTGTTATAAATTAGGAAACTTAGGCATAAATTCCTTAGCCTAAGTTTTATTTCATGCTTAATAAACACAAAACAAACCTTAGCGTAAAGAACTTAAGCCTAAATTATGACTTTAATAATGTACTGACTTAACGTTCGAGCATTTTCATAGATCAATGATTCATGACCCATCAATAGATTTATTATAATGGTGTGAGGCCCCTAAATAATTTTTTAAGAAGATCCCCAAGAGCCCACAAGTTAGATGCATGGCGCAAGATCATTCGAGGCATCACTGACAAGGCAATAAATGGCTCGTGTTTTGTAGTTAAGAGTTGATATGATGGTGTGAAGGTGTCAATGAATTTTCAAAGGCCCATAAGATATCTATGTGGTTTATACTCATTCAAATAATGACTGACCAAAGATACATAAAGCACCAAGTATCATGACCATGGGGTTTGTAACAGAAAGACCTAATCATAGCCAAGGGCCCAGATTATAATCAATAAATCATGCTAATACAAGATTTTGATTCTATGATGTGAAATGAAGAAGGTATTTTAAATACAAATGGCTAGTGTTCAAATGGCATTCAATAAAAAAAGGACAAAATTTGAGATCTTATGGGCTTAAAAACATAAAGGTATAAAGGCAAAGGTCTAAATCAAATCCAAGGAATGTATAAGCTGAAGCTTGGATATATTCCACCATTAAAGCTCCAAAACCTTAAATATTGCATAAAAGTGACCTAAACAAACTCAATTTATTACTATTTGATCAAAGGAGAACTTAATTGTGTTTTTTAAGTGTAAGAGAGATTTCATAGAGATCATTTGTAATCCAGTTTGAACAACTAGCAAAGATAGAAACCATGGTAGTTAGCAAACAATAATTGAAGGAAGAGACTAAGCTCTATTTAACAATGGAAAATTAGGGCTAGATCTTCAAGGATACTAAATTAGACCTTGTAATATTTAACATCTAAGGTGTTAGGAATTGGTTTGAGCTCTTCTTCATGATATAAGAATTACAACCCATTTCATAAGAGGAATATAGGAATGCCACCATGATTAGGTAACACTATGACCTCGTTGTAGTTTAGATGGCTAGCCTTCATCATGCCATGGAAAAACTAGAGGTATTACATTGTATTTATGTCCTTACCCCTATCTTTGTTGATTGTAGAATAGATAATGAATGGATCATTAGTGAGGGGGACTCAAAAAGGGTAACCTACATTTCTCCTATTACTTTTGATAATTACTATAAGATCCCTCTCCCCCATATGGACCTTTCTAAAATCAAAGAGTAGACCAATAACCATGACCTGGACTCCATCCTTAGACCTTAGCTACACTAAGGACCTCATATTTTTAGAAACCTTGAGGGCAAGATCCCTATCATCTAATTTAGAGAGATCATAATGGTAATAATGACCCTATTGAATTGAGCCTTTGGTGCCCCTTCAAATACTTATGTGAATAAGATTTGGGTCCCATTAGTGTACTACATGGTGGAGGAGAAACTTACCCCTCCAATTGGAGACTTAATCAGTGTTTTCTGAGTTAAACAATTCAACACCATCAAAAGAAGACCTCAAAGCAATTATTTATGATGTCCTACCTACTTGAAACCCTTCTTACCTCAATCACATTCCATAGGATTAGGAATTGGTCCCCAAAGGGAAAGCCAACCATTTCACATTACTATTCTAAACTACACATCTTCAAGTAAAGGAATCACATGCAGTTTATTTGTAACTACATTTATCCATCTATAGTGGAAGCTATCACAGGTATTCCCATGCCTAAAATCCACCCCCTCATCAAGAAGTATGTTGAAGTGATAGGGGACATATGATATTACCTTGATTATACAGTCATCAGGATAGAAAGAATCATGTCCCAACCTTATAAGCTGCCAATATATGTTCTAAATAAACTTTCTAAATAGTAAATTGCCTCTTAGCTTATCCATGACATTTATAGGACTTTAAAAGATAAGAGGAAGGTCATACTCCACCCCTTCCCCTTGAATATTGGGAAAACCATAATTAAAGACTATAAATAGGTGGAAATCATATCCACACATAGGGATTCATTTGGCTTCTACTTGGGGATCTAAAGAATTTAGTAGATGAGCATCTAAGGGACAGTAAGCTTCAAAAGTTAGAATATGTACATCAAATTAGTGTCCATGACACCATATATATTAAGGTTAATAACTATAAAGAGGTATTAGCCAAGGACACAATATTGAGCTTAAACATAGGTTAATCAAGGATAACAAGCCATCTAGAGAAACATGGTAAATACATCCTTTGTAATATCACTTACTACTTGGGCCATCTAAAATATCCCATAAGTAGCCTTAGGTAGAGAAACCATAGGCACAACCCTAATAATAGGTTAAACAAGTTCAAGGTGAATAAGGCAAAGGCAAGAAAAAAGAGGGATATGTGAAATTAGAAGAGAGGCTTAGAGAGGGGACCTCATCTTCAACACTCCCACAAAGGCCACCTTCCCCAATTTAATTCATAGACATGATAGCCTTGGAACTAGGAGAGACATTTGAGGGTGCCCTCAAGGAACTTGCAAAAGCCTATAAATCTAATAAGGAAGGGGAGGCCAAAGAAGATATAAGAAAATAACTTATCCTAGTAGCATCCCATGAGAAGAGGAAGGCATAACTAACACTGGTCCTTGTGGGATTAAAGAAGAGATCAAGATTGACCTTCAATAATCCCATTCTTGAAGTCAATCTACTCAGTGATGAGTTCCCAATTCATGGCCTAGTCATTCCTTACTAATTCATCTATGGAAAGTTTAATAACGTCCCCTTTCTCATTCTTGGGCTATGATGAGGGTTAATGATATTAAAACACAAGATGATATGAAGCCTTGGATAAGGGATATAGTGAAAGAGCATGAAGAAAGGAGAATTGTGGTCATTGAAGGACTAGAAGGAAAGAAGATAGATGCTTTGGAAGCATATAGTAGCTCAAGTGTGGAGGTCCCAAAACCTCCCAAATTTAAAGAACTAATTATTACCATCCATTTCAACCTTGAAACAGTTGGGTTGGAGAGAATAAAAACCAGGAAAACTATGATTTGGAAAAAATAATTCACCTTTTAGAAGGTGGAACCATTTTTAGGATTAACCTTTGTGGGAGGATAATAACTAGGTGAGGCTTCCATTCATGAGGAAGATGTGGAAAGTATGATTAAGGCCTAGTCAACACAAGCTAAAGCTAGAGTCCAGGGTTTGAAGTAGAGGATTTAGAATTTGCAAAAGGAGAAAGAAAACTTGCAAACATAATTAATTCTATCAGTGCTAGCTGTAATGAGTGAAATGCTTGATGAGTCATTTTATGACATGTTTGAGGCACTTAAGTAAATGAAACTAAGGCAAAGTGAATTAGAAGGGTAGTGTGTACTAGTGAAGAGGTTAATCACCCAATAACATTCCTCAGAAGATAAAATAGCCTAAATCCTCAACATTCAAGCAAAGAAATGGATCCCAAACTTTAAGACCATCCATTTGGGACATTTGATTACAATTCTAGGGATTGTGATTGAAAAGGTTTAAAGTTTAAGTGCATGGCACAATAGTATGGAAAGGGTCCTAAAATAGGATAAAGAACTAATTTCAAGAATTGAACAACTTCTTAGAACCATGCTTATAGAGATTTCATAGCCTAATTCCCTTGGGATCATAAGTGATGAGGAATTTAATCATAAGGCTACTTTGGTAACCTAAAAAATCAAAGGAAAAATCCAAGGCCAATTTGGGACTAATAACAACAAAATATTTGATATGATATTCAATACTGGGGAAAGGATAAATGAATTCAGGAGCATTAAAGAGGTCATGGATAAGAACAACAGAGATTTTCATGACTTGGAAAATCAAGAGGAGGAGTAGATCATGAATCTTACTTTGGATCTTGAGCTAATTGATGAGCAACATGCAAATCCATGAGCATCCTCCAACAATGATGATCAGAGGCCCCACCAGTAAATTAAGAAATATTTTATTTTGTAGAGCTTTGTAACATTTTGAAATAAGAAATTCTATTGTAAAGGCATATGCTAGTTTGTTAGCATATTTGCCTCTAAGTTATTATGGTTGTGAAAAACATGTGTATTTTAGAACTTGTAAGGATAATTATCCTTATCTTTGTACACCTATATTTTTTAACTGACCAATATACTGCCTATCTTTCCTATAAAGGCATGTATTACTATTTGTGAAAGGGAGATATTTTTGAGAAATTTTTTACAATTTGAAGAAATTAATATAATCAAAGGAATTCTACAAAGATTGTCCATGTTTTATTTGGTAATTGTCATTTTTTTAATCTTTTTTCTCAATTTCTAGTTAAGGTCTTGAATTTGAATGGTGTCTTAGAATTATGAGTTGTAACCTAGTAATCATAGGGTTTCTAATTTGTACAACCTACTAGATTAGCTGATAGATCTTTTGTTCTCCTTCACTTTTACTTTACTTTATTTTTTAAATGAGCATGTGCTATTTGATAAATGGTAGTAAATATTTAAATAAGAACTGGTTCTTACTTGTGATTCTTCACACTATCCTTTGAAATTGGCTTGGTATATAGTGGAATTTGAGCTTAGGTTATTTTACATTATATATTGGTTTGAATGCATACTCGGTTGAAATGGATGCTTTGTCATAATGTTTAAGGCTAAAATTGGTAATCACTCTTTTCTTTTCTACTTTACCCTTCTCTTTGCTCCTTTTCTTGACCCAAGATCATTTTAGTTTTATCTTCATTATAAATACCCATTTAGATTAGTCTGTAGCTTAAATCTAGAGCATAATTTACTAAGCATTAACATATATTCTTATTAATTCATGAAGAATGGATCAAGGTGTCTCCCAACCACCAAAATATATAAATATTTTGGAACAATTTATCTTACTCTACTGCTATATCACCACATGCAACTAGATTGCCAAAACCTACAACTCATGCCTTGAATTTTCAAATTCTAAAATGAGATGTGTTCTTTAAAAACTTAGAGTACCTGTGGTTCATTTAGAAGCATCAATAGGAGGAAGTTCTACTGACGCTATAAGGAGGGCCTTTATATGTGAATTCTTTGAATCTTTGTTGATCTTAGTCCATTTAAGCTAGGATAGTGTATCTTTGTGTTTTTGAGTGAAATATTTGCTTAAAAGTATAAATATCATTGATATTTTTTATCTACGATGCATCTTTGTGCTTCCTTAGATAAAGATTGAGGTTCTTCAAGGTGTTGATGCTTATTTTTGGTAAATTCAACTTAAGCTTTGAATATCCATAGTATCTAAAATTAGTATGGCTCATTTTTATCAAAGGTGTGCATATCATTCATAGATCTAGGTTCCTTTAGACTTAGATTTATAAAGATAGATCATATTCATGTAATTGAATGCATCTTTGAGCTAATTCAGCCAAAGATCGATTTCCTTTGCTATTTTTCATATCACCTTTATAAAATAAGCTTAATGCATAGGTCTAACTCTTGTCCTTTATAAAAGTTAACTTGATATATCATATTTTAGGTAGGATATTCAAATTTCAAGCTAGAATTTCCTAGGATTAGAACAAGATCACACTCAGATACCAAGAAAATTTGCTTGAGCTTGAGGTCCAAAGAAAATATAGATGTGACAAAAGAAGATGTAGAAGATCCAAGTCCCTTACATATTTACCCCTTCAAGGTACCTATGCTTTCACTCTTCATCCAAGTATGGATTGGTTGGGAGAGTCTTCCATCAATATACTAGTTGTGGTTCACAATCTTCCAAGAAACCTTAAGAAATATCTAGCTACATTTAGTTTAATGGATATAGTAACTGTTGAGGAATATATAAAGTCTTATAAGGCTACCTTAAGATTGCTTAATGTTGTGCATGAGGATTTAGCTTATAGGTTATTCCACTTTACATTTACATATGTTTCTTATGAAGGGTTTTTAAACTTGCCTAATAATGAAATCACAAGCTGGGATGATTTCAATAATGCATTCATTGATCAATTTGGTAAGATTATTAGTCCTTGTGTTATCTATCATCAGTTCACCATTATTAAAAGAGATTTAAGTGAGTTTATTATGTCCTTAAATTATATATTTTATAAAATGTTTAGGAGGACCATAGGCCATTATAATTTTGATGATGTCTTAGCTATAAATATTTACAAAGATGTAGTAGATCCTACGACCTCTATGTTTTCAAAAAAATCCATGCTAGCCATAACTTCATTAGCTAAAGCCTATGTTGAAGTAGTAACCATTAATGATAAGATTTAACCCCAAGGAAAATGGTGTATTCTATGATAAACATCAAACCACAAATGCCTGTGATGAAATTGTTCCCAAATAATAACCAAAATATCCCAACATTAAACTAGCTCCCAAGCCTAACTCAATTACCATTGAGTCATGTGGCTCCCAATAAGAATTTAGGATTCCTAAAACATATTGCTAATGAATTCAATCCAAATGATCAAATGTATTTGGTACCATAAATGAAAAATAACTAGGTACAAAATCCTAAAACTCCTAAAAATGAGAATGCATCTATCCTAAAAATGGTCCAAAAGTTGAGCACTGATTTTCTTCAATTGCAAAAACATGTTGGAAATACTGCTAAAATTTTAGGTAGGAGATTCTCATTTCAAAGGTATAATAGGCCAACTAACAGATTTCAAAATTATAGTTTTTATAATAATAGGAATAATGATCCATCTTCTAAAAATAAGACTATGGACATTAACCTCACTAATATTTCATTGCCTGACTATTATAGGGTACATTACACAACCAAGCATGGGAAAATTGATTGTATAGAAGTTTGAAAAACCTTTGAGGCTTTCCAAGAGGAGTTGGATAGATTTGAGGTGGTTCCTAATAAGGATAATGATGCAAGCACCTTTTTACCTAAGTCATTTGATCAAGCCTTCATGGTAGACACCTTTGATTTCCCCTTTCAAGAAGAAAATGAACCTGATGAGATCCTTGAGGAGATCCAAGCCTTTCAACAGTTTTTAAAGAAGAACTATCCCTTAATAAATAGGGATAAAAGGTATAATTTGACTACTTCAACACCTCCAAACAATTTTGGGACTCCTCCAGACCCTTCTTCAAGCAATAATCTTGAGCCACCTAAAGGGAGTACTTCTAAACCTAGCATCAAAATTCCTAGCTCTTCTAAGATTGGTTATAACATAGTTGAATAAATGAAAAGGATAAAGGATAATATCACTTTTCATTAACTTACATATATTACAAAGCAAAGGAACCTTTTTTTGGAATCATTTAAGTATAAAAATCCATGATAGACTAATCATGCCAATGTGACTGTGCATAAGGCCAAGGCTGATTCCCCTCCTTTCTTGCTCACTATCAGGATGTTTAGTAAGAACTTAAATAATTTATTGTTATATTTAGGAGAATTTAATAATATCATGCCTATAGATATATGCAAACAATTGGGCCTAACCCTTATTAATTCAGATAGAGTGGTAACCTAATTGGACAAATCTAGAGTTAGGGTAATTGGGGAACTTTTAAATGTTCACATGCAACTAGATTTTGAGCATAAGGTGTAGAAATTCATTGATATTCAAGTTGTTGATATACCTTATGTTTATTTAATCTTATTGAATAGGGAATATACCAAGGCTTTGAATGGTTACATGTCCATAAATTTTTCACATCTGTGGCTACCTTGGAAGGGAGTCCCCAATCAAATCAAGGTTGAGAGAGAGCCAAGAATGAAACATTTGATAACTGAATACAATGCTTTGAATTAGAGGGTCAACATAATAGACTTATAATTAGGGGTTTTTACCCTAGAGACTGATAAGGTATGTGATCCCAAGGGTGTTCATTTTATTCCTAGACTATGGAAGTCACATTTTAGTGGTACTAGGTGTAATACTGGATCAAGTGTTGGTATTGTTTTAACTGAACCCACTAATAGAAAGTATCATGCTTATTATAGACTCTAATTACCTTATACAAAAAATCTTAATGATTATGAAGCCCTTATCCTAGGCTTACAATTTGATATAAAGAACAAGGTCAAAAAATTACTAGTTTATGGAGATTCAGAACTAGTGGTCAACCAAGCAAGAAGTAAATACCAATGTAATCTTTCATACTTAAAAAGGTATAAGTTTAGAGTTTGGGATTTGATTTAATCCTTTGATGAATTTGGCATCACTTCCATCCCAAGGGTAGAAAACAAAGTTTTTGATGAGTTGGCATCTGTTATAGCCAACCTCATGCCCAACCAAGATTCCCTTAATTTTAGCATTAAACTAAATCCTTGTCCTTTAGTGCCTGATAATGTTAACCATTTCCATGTATTCAATGATGATAAAAATATATTAGATTTCATGACCAATTCTAAATAATTTGATGCTAATATCATTGATGAGACTAATGAATGTACATCTAAGGAAGACAAATTTAATGGTAAAGTCATTCAGCTGAATGACAACAAGATCACAAAGGGGATGATTTCTTTAAAAATACTATTTGATCAAAACAAACTGACTGAGGTTTCCAAGGTTCCCAAGGTAAGTGTAAAAGATTATAATGTTGTTGATATTGGCATCCATGATCAACCATAGCTGGTAAATGTTGAAAAGGTCTACATAAACATTAAAAACAAGAAAGCTAAAGAGCTCCTTTACCAATATAGGGATGTTATATCATGGTCCTATGATGACTTAAATATCTTTGATCCAAGGGTAGTCACACATACTATACCCATTAAAGAAAGCTATAAACTATTTAGGTAGATATAGAGGCATATAAACCCTATCCTAGATCCCATAATTTTCAAGGAGGTCAAAAGTTTATTAGATGCTAGAATCATCAAGCATTCCACCTGGGTGGAAAATTTGGTGCTAGTCAGGAAGAAGAATGGTGAGATTAGACTTTGTATTGACTTTAGGAACTTGAAAAAAGCATCAAAAAAGGATAACTACCCCATTCCTTCCCTAGACCAAATGATTCAATTTATTTTAGGTTTAGCTATGATGTATTTTCTTGATGGATTTTTAGGTTACAACCAAGTGTTAGTTGATAAAGAGGATAGGATAAAGACAACTTTTTCACCACAAAGTGGGGGGACCTTTAATTACAAGAGGATGCCCTTTGGGATAATCAATTCAAGAACCACCTTCTAAAGAGATATGGATCATGCATTCCAAGTCTTGATAGGTAAATGCATCATTATTTATATGGATGATCTAACATTTTTTTCTAAAAATAAGGAAGATCACTTCATGCATTCATAACAAGTTTTTGAAAAATGTAGAAGGTATGGCATTTCCTTGAACCCTAAGAAGAGTATCTTTTGTGTGACTGAAGGAAAATTTTGGGTCATGTTATAACCAAAGATGGGATCTATATATATCCTAAAAGAGTGGAGGCCATAACCATAATAGAACCTCTAAATTGTAAAAAAGAGCTAAAGTCATTCTTTGGTAGAATAAATTTTGTAAGAAAGTTTATTTTTGGTTTTGAAAAAATTGTCAAACCAATGAATGACATGCTAAAGAAGGATGCCAAAGTCACATGGAATTAATATTATATAAAGACATTCAATGATATCAAGAAGGCCATCAATTAAGCTCCAGTCCTTATAAGTCCTAATTTCTCAAGAGACTTCTACCTCTATTCTTTTACATCTGACCACACTATGGCTATAGTTTTACCTACAAAAATTGAATGGTGTAACCACCCAATTGCTTTTATGAGCATTAATTTTAAAATTACTGAGTTGATTTATTCTTTGATTGATAAACAAGCATATGCATTAGTTAAGGCAATTAATAAATTCAGGCATTACATCCTTAGAAATAAGGTACATGCCATCTTACCTGACCCTACCACCAAACTCATGTTAAGTCAGAATGAATTAGGAAAATATAGAGGTAAGTGGATGTTAGTTTTGAAATAATATGGCTTGGAGATGAAAATATCAAAATTGGTAAGATTCCAAGGTTTGATCCAAATGATTGCTAATACTAACCCTAGTCTAAGTATTATGTAAGTGGATCAACAAAACTTTCAATCTAGTGAGTGGTATGACTCAATCATACATTTGATAATTAATGGTACTTGTTTTATAGGCCTGTCTAAGGAGAAAAAGAGGGACCTAATGTTTAAGGTAACCCACTATTTGATCAAGAATGGGATCTTATATAGAATTTTTTTTAGATTTTACTTGAGATGTGTCTCACAAGCATAAAAATTTGGGAAGTGAATATCCATCTGGGAGAACCACAACACAAAAAATTCTTAGAGATAGCTATTATTGGCCAACCATTTTTAAGGATACTCATAAACATGTGAGGGCATGTCACTCATGTTACATTTTTAGTACCAAGGAGCCAAAGGCACAGTGCCTCTATAACCAGTCTTGATTGAAAAACCCTTTGCTCAATGGGGGTTATAATTTGTTGGCATAATCAACCCCAACTCATTTTAAGGTCACAAGTATTTCATTACTACCACATACTATTATAAAAGGTATGCTAAAGCTATAACCACCAAATACTGCAAGACTGAAGTAGTGATCAACTTCTTGGAGGAAAACATTTGTACTAGGTTTGGAACTTAAGTCTCTCTAGTGCGTGATAATGGATCTACCTTCATATTTATAGAGATGACTTAATGGGATTATGATAATGGTGTTATACTTAAGTTTGCCTCCAACCATTATCCTTGTTGACCAAATTTTGGTCCTTAAGGTCAAAATGCACCCCTATTTGAAAATTTGGCCTTTAGATATTTTAGGGGTAAATATCATGTCATAATGTGATCTCAAGTTTATTCAATGTAATATGAATGTTGTTAGCTTTGATCAATTTGTTATCTAGGTCCTTTTACTTTCTTTGAGTCATGCTAATAGGTCTAATTAGATTTTAAAGAACATTTTCAAAGTACCAGATCTTGCATGTGCAATAGTTTTAGAGGAAATTGAGGATGTGGGTTTGATCATCCTAGTTCAAAGTTCATATGTACTAAGTCTGAGGTCTTTCACTGAAGCACAAGAAAAGTTGTTCATGTTCAAAGACTTACTTCAAAAACATTTTTGGACTTAGTCATTCAAGCTCGACCATTCACTTTAGGTTTATCTTGGTCTTAAACTTCAAGTCTTCCTATTATGTAGAATTCCTTCAAAGGAGATGTTCCATACAAATCCCATAACAAAAGTACAAGTGTTCATTCTTTTGGAGTTTTTGTTTTGGGTTTTTTGTTTAAGTGTTAAGAATTTTTTTGGATATTTTATCTGAAATGATTTCCTTGAAGGACCTTTTTTGGTCTAAGGGACCATTTTAAAAAGCCAAAGGGGTCATATTCATTTTTTTGAGGGTCATATTAATTTTTTTGTAGGCTACTTCAACTTTTTCAAAGGGCACTTTTGGCTCAATTCAAAGTTTTTGAAGGGGTAATTTTCCTTTTGGAAGGGTCATTTACAAGAACTCTGAAGGTCCATTTTAGAAAATTTGAAGGGGTCATTTTCATCTTTTTTGAAGGACACTTTGAAATCCTTTTGAAGGGTACTTTTTTGGAAAAATGGTCCTTTGTAAAGTTTCTGAAGGGTACCCCTCCATAGCGAAGTGAACTAAACATAAAGATGAAAGGACACTTTCAATATTTCTGAAGGACTAAATAGAAAGTCTGAAGGATAGGTTTGGAAAAAAAGCCTAAAATATTTTCTTGGGGAATTTTTTTGAAGGATGGGTCACCAAAAAGTCCAAATAAAGTATAAAGAGTGCATAAATAAAAAATCCTAAAGGAATTATTTTGGGAAAAGTGGTTGAGACAAATCTTTCAAAGGACAACTTTGAAGCCAAGTACCCTAAAAAGTCCCTAAAAGACATCTTTCAAGAAAAAGTGTCCCATGTAGAGGTTATGAAAGGGAACTTTACATGATTCGAAGGGCACTTTCCATAGTTAAATAGCACATGGAAAAAGTTTGAAAGAAACTTAAGTTTGAAGAAAATGTTCTAAAGGAATAAGGAATGTGATGGCCCTACAAATGTCAATTTTAAACTATAGAAAATAGCTGTTGGAATCAAAAAATATTGATAGGAACCTGAGGGAAAATATGGAGGTAACAAATGGCAAGATCCCAAACATTTGGTGTAGGAAAAATAAGTGAATAATAAACAAGTCGACAGTTCAAGTCATTGTTGAAAGTTGATCAAACCAAAGAGATCTAATGAAATTGATGAACATAGGTATCCATAAGATGGATTTCAGTCAGAAAGGGTATTATATAACTATCATGATGAGTCTCATGTCCATTGAGTAGTGATATATGTCAATTTACCCATTTTAAGTTTCAAATGCTCTTGGATAGTTTATGATGGAGGCAGTGACGTGTGTAAATTTTGGAGGCTTTGTGCCATTCTTATGACTGGTTTTGAATGAGTAGACTCATGACATGACATGAATCATCTCACTCCTCTTTCAAATGTAATTTTAACTAATATTCTCAAGGTGACACTTGTCTAAGTGGCCTTTGGATTTCCTTTACTTGATTCCTTTCTCAAAAGCTATATATATGCATTCTTTCAACTCTTTGAGTAGCCTTCATTGGTTATTGGGAAAAATTTAGCTAGATTTATACTTGAAGAACTCTTGAAGAAATATAAAAGTGTTTTTACCACTCATATGCTGTAATATTTAGTAATGACTTGAATATTGTTGGTCTAGTCTAGTGAAAGAATGTCTTTTCTAGCTTGTACTCTTGATGGTTTACCAATTTGTAGAAAGGAGATTATTTCAAGTCTTTGCTAGTATTATTTTCTAAGTATAGAGATATCCTAGAAGTGGTTTATGATTATATCCCTCTTTGGAATAATTCATTCCCTTCCTAAGAATCATATACCTTCTTGAATCTAGCATATGAAACATTGATGTAGTAATGAATCCTGAGTTGTGAGTCTTGTGTGAGAAACACCTTGTTTGTCTTTAAGTAGTGGTTTCAGTCAATTGGGAGGAAATTATACATTGGTGCATCATTTTTGTTTTTTTTGTTTTTTTCCTTAACCCTTTTCATACACAAATTGATAAGTTAGAGAGTTCTTCAAATAATTTCATCAAGGGAACTAGCCCTACTAGAGATTCATCTCAATGAAATTGTCACCCATATCAAGAGAGATATCTGAATTGTGCCACTTGGATGAGGAGAGCTGAGCATCTCATCAAGGGTGAAAATCCAAGTTAAAATAGTTTTTGGCATGCTTGATGGGACTATTTGTCCAATGAGGTGAAGAATTCTTGGTCTGTACTTCAATCAATCAGCCTTTTAGAGGCATTTCAATTAACACCAATGGTGACTTTGAGTTGAATCAGCTGGTCAAATAGCCCTAGTGCATCAAGAAATCATATTTGGTATGTATAATAACATTATTGAGAATTATGGACCTTATTTTCCTTCGTATAATTTTGATCAATCTCATGTTATTCATGGAATCACCCCAAGCAACTCTCCTAATTATTCTTATCTTAATCAATCCAAGAGTGTTAGGGAGATACTGTTGGAGTTTGAGAAGAAAATATTTGAGATAGATAGGTTGAATGATAAAAATATATGGAAGAGTCAACCCACTCAAGGAAATCATCCTTGTATGCTTTTTTCCATCCCAAGACAACCTTATACTATACAAAATAAACCCTTCTCTTGTACACCAAATCCCTTCTATCAAATAACACTTGCTCACCAAAATAAAGTGAGTCAACCTTTTATCCCATATAAGGCATTTTATCTTATACCAAAACTAACTACTAATGTTTTCAATCCTTTACACTTAGAAATCCAATACCAAAGGATATTAAAACATCCTTCTATGGAGACTAACTATTTTAATTCCTTAGATTGTGAGCCCTCCTTTGAAGAAGTTTATCCTATTTCCTTTAAAAAATAACACATCCATCCTCAAGAAACTCCTCCTATACATGTGAAAACTCTTCCTAATCTCCCTCAACCTTCTCAATCCCTTAAACATGATGTCAAGATTCTAAGTTGGAGAAATGTCTATCATGAACCAGCTCAAGATCTTGAAAAAGTGAATGAAGTTGCTACTTATCATCAAGAGGAGAAAAGTTTTGTCATAGAATATTAAATTGAAGAGGATCTTGATCCTATAAAAACCTCTCCTAAATTTCCTCAAGAAGAGATACCCAATCCTAAGATCATGAGCTAGAGTGAAATAGTGAAATTATGGGGCAAGAAAGGAGAGAAGAGTATTGTTCAAGAGTGTGAAGTGCAAAATAAAGCTAGTCCTTCTCAAGTCCCTTCCACCTTTCCTCAAAAATATTCTTGTACTCCATGGTAGCCTTCATGTACTCCCCATATCTATGATGAATTTTATGAGCTCTAAGAAAGACTCTTACAAGAGAATCTAGCTAAATAAATTGAGAAATTAGAGGTAAAGATGAGGCTTCTTAGTCAAGGTGAGATGGAAGGTTTAGACCTAAATGAAGATCCTATGCCTAAACACACCCCATCTACCTTACATCAAGAGATTTCTCAAGTTAATTTTGATGTTGATGAAGTGTTGGTTAAGTAGAAGGAAGAGAATAAAGTGATTTTGGCCCAAGTTTTTCCTCCTCTTTCTCATGAGCTTTCAAAAGAACCCCTTACATTCCATTCCCCATCTGATTTTTAGAGTCCTTGTATTGAATTCCCTGGCTTGGTTGATGAAGAATATTTTCCTTGTGTTGAGGAACCTATATTGAGAAAGGTAAGTAAATAAGATTATGCTTAATTCATGGCTGATCAAGGAGACTTCATGAGTTTATATGAGGAGGAAATCACCATAAGTACCCCCTTGGTGAACAAAAAGACAATTCACAAGCTTTTGCCTCCCTACTTGATGAGGAGGAAATGATCATTGACTCTTTTCTTAATTTGAAAGATACTATGGATGGACTCGGAGAGGTTCTTGATCAGACTTTGGATGACTTTTTTGAAGTCATTAGAGCAAACAATAATCTTCGTCAAGGAAGCTATCAGTTGGTCAACGATGGAGAAGGTGGCATTGGAACTCAAGTAAGTATGTAAAGGAGAAACAATATTTCATGTTTATTCATTCAAGAGGATTATGAATTTAAGAATGATATATTTGAAGTCATAAAGAGGGGATATCACCCTCTAGAAGGAACTCATCAGCTTTTTAAGGATGGATAAAGATTATATTGGCCTAAAGTTTCTAATGAACATGAATTCAATCTTTTTGAAATCATGCCTATAGAGAGGATGGGAGTTGATCATGAGAAAGTGAATGCGAAAAAAAATGAAGCAAGTGATCATGTATAAGAAGAGTTTATTTCCTTGGTTAGATTATTTGAAGTTACTTAGTTCTTAATGAGCATTATGCCAATAAGGTTGGCAGACTTTGTGAGAATCATGAAGGTAGAAATGATAAGAGATAAAAGGCTTCTTGACTCATCCAATCCTTCATACCATGAAGTGAGAGGATTTTCAATTTTCCCCTTTGATCTAGGAGGGGGAAGATCATACCTAGTTAGCTGTACATAATTATTTTTCTTTCTACGTTGTTTGGTTATCCTAAGTGCTTAGTAGTATAGGTGTGTTTTCTTTGGTCTTCATGTGCATTTGTTTTTTCCCTTGTGTGTTTTGAGGTGGTAACTAGTTGTCTTATTGATCAAATTTTGAATCATGGTAAAGGTTTCTTATTTATTTCAATCTTTAGATGACTCCATATGCCAAATGGACTATTTAGGCTACTGGTGTAATTAGTATAGTAGGCATACTACCCCTATGAGTCACCAATTTGTTGACCAAATTTTGACCCTTCAAGTCAAAATTGGGCACCCCTATTTGAAAATTTGTCCTTTATATATTTTAGGGGTAAATATCATGTCATAGTGTGATCTCAAGTTTATTCAATGTAATATGAATGTTTTTAGCTTTGATCAATTTGTTGTCTAGGTCCTTTTACTTTCTTTGAGTCATGATAATAGGTCTGAGAAGATTTTAAAGAACATTTTCAAAGTGTTATATCTTGCACGTGAAATAGTTACAGAGGAAGCTGAGCATGTGGGTTTGCTCATCCTAGTTCAAAAGTCCTGTGTACTAAGTCTGAGATCCTTCACTAAAGCACAAACAAAGTTGGTCATGTTTAAAGACTTGTTTCAAAAACATTTTTGGACTTAGTCATTCAAGCTCAGCCATTCACTTTGGGTTTATCTTGGTTTTCAACTTTAGGTCTTCCTATTATGTATAATTAATTAAAATAAGATGTTCCATATAAAGTCTACAACAAAAGTACAAGTGTTCATTCTTTTGGAGTTTTGTTTTTGGGTTTTTTATTTAAGTGTCAAGAATTGTTTCAGACAGTTTATCTAAAAAAATTTCCCTTAAGGACCTTTTTTGGGCTAAGGGACCATTTTAGAAAGTTGAAGGGGTCATTTTCATTTTTTTAAAGGGCACTTCAACTTTTATGAAGGGCACTTTTGGCTCAGTTCAAAGTTTTTGAAGGGATAATTTTCCTTTCAAAAGGGTCATTTGCAAGAACTCCAAAGTTCCATTTCAAAAAAGTTGAAGGGGTCATTTTCATCTTTTCTGAAGGACACTCTGCAATCCTTCTGAAGGGTACTTTTTTGGAAAAATGGTCCTTTGAAATTTTTTCAAAGGGTACACCTCCACAATGAAGTGAACCAAACACAAAGCCAAAAGGACACTTTCAAGATTTTTGAAGGACCAAATAGAAATTTTGAAGGATAGGTTTGGTAAAAAAGCCTAAAAGATTTTCTTGGGGAAAAATTCTGAAGGACAGGTTCACCAAAAAGTTTGAAGAAAGAAAAAATAGTGCATAAAGAAAAAAATTTGAAGGAATTTTTTTGGGAAAAGTGGCTGAGACAAATATTTCAAAAGAAACCTTTGAAGCCAAGTGCCCTAAAAATTTCCCTGAAAGACATCTTGCAAGCAAAAGTGTCCCATGTAGAGGTTCTAAAAGGGCACTTTCTATGATTTAGAGGGCACTTTCCATAGTTAAAGAGCACTTGAAAAAAGTATGAAAGAAAATTAAGTCTGAGGAAAATGTTTTGAAGGAATAAGGAAGGTGATGACCCTACAAACATCAACTTTAAATTATGGAAAATAGCCATTGGAGTCAAAAAATCTTGGCTAGAACCTAAGGGAAAATATGGAGGTAACAAATGGAAATATCCTGAGCATTTGGTGTAGGAAATAAAAGTGAATACTATATAGGTTGATGGTTTGAGTCATTATTGAAAGTCAATCAAACCAAAAAACTCCCATGAAATTGATGAACATAGGTGTCTATAGGAAGGCTGGTAGTTAGAAAGGGTATTCTCTAACTATCATGATGAGTCTCATGTCCATTGAGTAGTGCTATGTGTTATTTTAAGTTTCAAATTCTCTTGGATGATTTATGATGGAGGTAATTACCTATGCAAATTTTGGAGGTTTTGTGCCACTTTTTTCCATTCTTATGACTAGTTTCAAATGAGTAGACTCATAACATGACATGAATCATATAAACCCTCTTTCACATGCAATTTTAATTTATATTCTCAAAGTGACACATGTTTGAGTGACCTTTGGACTTCCCTTACTTGATTCCTTCCTCAAAATCTATATATATGCATTCTTTTAGCTCTTTGAGCAACCTCCACTAGTTATTGGAAAAAATCTATCTAGATTTGTACTTAAATAACTCTTGAAGAAATATACAAGTTTTTTTTACACTCATATGTTGTAATATTGAGTAATGACTTGAATCTTGTTGGTTTAGTCTAGTGAAAGATTATATTTTCTAGCTTGTACTCTTGATGGTCTACCAATTTCCAAAAAGGAGATTGTTACAGGTCTTTGCTAGCATTCTTTTCTAAGTGTAGAGATATCCTAGAAGTGGTCTATGATTGCATCACTCTTTGTAATAATTTATTCCCTTCCTAAGAATCATATACCTTCTTGAATCTAGCATATGGAACATTGATGTAGTAATGAATCCTGAGTTGTGAGTCTTGTGTGAGAAACACCTCCTTTGTCTTTAAGTAGTGGTTTCTTTCAATTGGGATGAAATTATACATTAGTGCATATCCATTTGGTTTCTTAGTTGTTTTCCTTAACCCTTTTCATACAAAAATTTATAGTTTAGAGAGTGCTTCAAATAATTACATCAAAGGAACTAGCCTTACTAGAGATTCATCTCAACAAAATTGTCACCCACAACAAGAGAGATATCTCCATTGTGCCACTAGGATATGGAGAGATGAGAATATCCTCAAGGGTGAAAAACCAAGTAAAAACAATCCCCAAGGGAATGGAGTCTCTGAATCCACAAACAAAAACGTATTGAAATCAATCAAGAAGTCTCCTAAAGACAAGCCTAGGACTTGGTACAAACTCCTTAAATTTTTACTTTAGGTTGATAGGATAAGAATAAAGTAGGCTCTAAAAGCCTCACCATTTCTATTGGTTTAAAAAAAAGAGCCTATCTTTCCTATCATTCTTAAACTACCCACATACATATTTATGTAAGAATACATGGAGGAGAGCCAAGAACTATCCAACTCAAGATTGCTAGATATAATTCAGATGGAAGATGCAAGGGAGAAAGCCTTTTCCAATTTTAGTAGACATCAAACCATAGTCAAGAGATAGTTTGATAAAAGGTCCAATATCAAGGTGTTTAGATAGGGAGACCTAGTTCTCCTTTAGGACAAAACATCTGAGTCTAAAATCAAACATGGTAAATTCACACCCTTGTGGATTGGTCCATACCAAATTATAGAAACATTGGACAATAACACCTTTAAGATCAAAGATCTACAAGGAGCAAATTTTACAATTCCCACCAATGAGAAGTATCTCAAATACTACTTCTCTATTTCTCTTCTTAGGGTCTTCATGGAGTAAGATGATTAGATTAGTGTAGGTAAGCTAGTTAGTTTATTTCCATGCTCTTTCCTTCTCATCCCTTGTTTGTACATAGGCATGTACATATTTATTTATTTTCCTTGGTTGTCTTTCTTTCCTACTTTTTATTGTGTGTTTATTTCTTATTTCTTTATTCCTTGATTCCAAAAAGTCCCTAGGGATAATATTGAGCTCAAAAGTTATGAAGTTTTCTTGAAAACATGCCCCAAATATGAAATTGTAGGTATGGACCCCATGCATAAGATGACCATGGTTCTAGGACATAAAGCATAATGTTATATCATGGATAAATTGGTAAAGACCAATGAAAATGTCAATCATTTCATGAGATTATAACTATTTCCTTGACCTAAAACTAGTTTTAAGAAGACTTGCACTTGTGGGGTGAGAACTCAAATTATGTAGGTATACCCCAAATTAACACTTAATCAACATCCTTTCCTGGGACAAGAGTTGCAACTATATGTGATTTTCCAAAGATCAAATACTTGACCAAATCTTAAAACCTGGCTATCCTGGTTTCCAACCTTGTTGAAATCATAAAATTTTAAGAAAAATAAAGAAATAAAAAAAGAGAAAGATACAATGTAAAATATAGACCTTTCAGGTAAAGGTGATTCTTGTAATCTTCCACTAGGGCTATGGATGCCTAGTTGGTAGTGGATTAGGGCCTTGAGTGAAACCAAATGTATCTCTATTAGGGATATGGATGCCTAGTTGGTAGTAGAGCAATGCCCAAGCCTTCCCTAAGTTAAAATCATGGTCCCAAATGAATGTATTAGCATGTTATAATTTAGTGTAAGTGATTAAAGACATGAAACCTAGAAGTTGTTTCTTGAACCCTTGGCAAATAATAAGTGGAATCGAAGCACACACATAGTTTAGATATGTCTTGGTATTTGACCTTAAAACCAAAAATTCGAGGTTTGTTTTAGCTATGACCTAGTCTAGATGATAATATTGATCAAATGAAGTGGATGACCTAATTATTTGTTTGATTAGAGTCCCTAGGTTCTAACATATTTCTATGTTCCCCCCATGAGTCACCATTTGTTGGGACCAACATACCCCCATTTTTTGAATTGAGACCCTTGAGAAACCCTAAGAATAAAACATGTAAATTTCAGCATGTCAAGGTCTTTTATAGAATTTGAAGGTCATTTACTTTGTTAAAAGGCAAGCTTATGTAGTTTTATTTTTCTTTAATTTGGACTAATAGTGTTGATGAGATGCATTTGGATTTTAGTTGCAGGTTCCATGGCATGTGTTCCCAATAATTTTTTATTCCAAAACCCTAACAAACCCTCAATTAAAATTTAAATAATGGTGGGAATAAAAATGGTGGGAACTATTTTAAAATTCATTTCGGGCCCTAGTATAAAACTCATGTTCTAAGGCTTAGTTGTGTTTTTTAACATAACTTAACCCAAAAACTTGGTCCCCTTTGTTATTTCCCCCCTTTTATAAAGTTATTTATGGACTAACTAATGTTATCTTGTAATGTCATTTTAATATTTCCCAACTTAGCCTAAGGTTCTAATACTGATGTCTTCGTTAATATCATTGCAACCTTAGTCTTAATGCCTTAAGCCTAAGTCTTATATGTCTTTGAAATCCTAATGTAACTTCCTTACATCTTGTAGGATCCAACAACCTATAATTTATTATGGAATTTGATCCAATGGAATAATGATAACCCAAACTTTGACTTAAATAACATACATCTTTGGTGATCTGATGGTCTACGCTTACTCACTAAGACCCAATCAGATGAAGCAAAGCATAATTGAAAATTAAAAACAAATTAAGAGGCCCAAAAGATGGACATGTAGTTCCATTGCATTTGAAGATTAAAAATCAAAAGGGGCCCACTTGACATGACAACTAATCAAAATTGATCTCTCAGATCAAGATCCTACAACTGCCACTTTATGACAGCATTTGATCCAATGAAAAAAATCAACATAGAGACCCTGGGAAGCCCTGTATAAATACCAAGTAACATCCTTACATTTGGTCCTAAATATTTTAATGAATTTATAATTTATGTTCATGCAACTATCATTAAAACATCCAAAAAGATGAATTTGATGCCCGTGTGATCGTCAACTTTAGGCCTGTTAAAATGAAAGTTTCACTGGTTTAAACTAGACATCCACGTGACCATCAATTGACACCTGTGAGGGTGTATTTGATGTCCATGAGACCCTCAATTTTAATTTGATGAAATATCTTACTTAGGGTTAAATGGCATTCCAAAATCTTATTTGAATAGCTTAGAAATAGATTTACAATCTAAAGGAAATGCTCAAAAGATGATAAAAATGGGAGTCTTTGACCTGTAAAAAGTGGAAATGGTCTTATGGTCTAAATACTTAGTCTAAATTCATACGGAAGGGTCCTCATGGATTTTTTTTTTAAAATCATGATCCTTAAAACTATGAGCTTATGCTAAGTCTTACTTTAAAAGGGAAGTCCTTGTCACATAGAATATGAGCTAACCAAAGGTTTTCAGATGTGGTAGCCTAGACTATTTAGACCCTCACCCCTTTGTTATAAATTAGGAAACTTAGGCATAAATTCCTTAGCCTAAGGTTTATTCTATGCTTAATAAACACAAAACAAAACTTAGCCTAAGGAACTTAAGCCTAAATCATGACTTTAATTATGGACTGACTTAACGTTCAAGCATTTTTTTAGATCAATAATTTGTGCCCCATCACTGGATTTGATCTAATAGTATGGGGTCCCTAAATAATTTTTTAACAGGACCTTGAGAGCCTGTAAGTTTGACGTATGGTACAAGATCATTCGAGGCATCACTAACAAGGCAATAAATGGCTTGTGCTTTGTAGTTAAGAGTTTATCCAATGAAACAAAGGTGCTAATGACTTTTCAAAGGCCTATAAGCTCACCATGTGGCCAATACTCATTCAACTAAATACTGACTAAAGATACATAAACTGTGAAGTGTATTGACTATGGGGTTTAAAATAAAAAGACCCAATCATAGCCAAGGGCCCATATTATAATCAAAGGATCATGATAATCCAATATTATGATCCTATGATGCAAAATGAAGAAGGTATTTTAAATACCAATGACTAGTGTTCAAATGGCATTTATGAAAAATGCTATGAAAGGTCCAGACCAATGCCACATAAGCACCATGTAAGCAAAAAATGATAAAAAATTGAGATCTTATTGGCTTGAATACACAAAAGTATTAAGGTAAAGGTCTAAATCAAATCCAAGGCATGTATAATTTGAATCCTAGATATATTCCACCATTAAAGCTCTAAAACCCTAAATCTTGCATAAAAGTGACCCAAATGGACTCAATTTATTAAAATTTGATCAAAGGAGAACTTAATTTTGTTTTTTTAAAGTACAAGAGAGATTTTATAAAGATCATCTATAATTTGGTGTGAACAATTAGTAAACATAGAGACCATGGTAGCTAACAAGCAATAATTGAAGGAAGAGACTAATCTTTATTTGATAGTGAACAATGAGGGCCAAATCTTCAAGGATACTGAATTAGACCTCATATCATTGAACATATAGGGCATTTGGATTTTTTTTGATATCTTCTTTATGATAAAATAATTACAACCCATTTCATATGAAGAATAAATAAATGCCACCATAAGTAGGAGACACTATGACCTAGTTGTAGTCCACATGGTTAGCCTTCATCACACCATGATAAAAATAGAGGTATTATATTGTATTGATGTCCTTGCCCCCATATTTATTGATTATAGAATAAAAAATGAATGGATTATTAGGGATGGGAACTCAAAAGGGGTAGCCTACATTTCCTTTGTTTCTTTTGAGAAGTACTACAAGCTCCCTCTCCCCCATGTGGACCTTTCTAAAATCAAAGAGTGGACTAATAACCATGACCTAGACTCCATATTTAGACCCTAGCTGCACCAAGGACCTCATATATTTAGAAACCTTGAGGGAAAGATCCATATCATCTAATTTAGAGATGGCATTAGGGTAATAATGCCCCTATTGAATTAATCCTTTGGTGCCCCTTCAACTACTTATGTGAATAAGATTTGGGTCCCATATGTGCACTACATAGTGGAGGAGAAAATTACCCCTCTAATTAAAAAATTAATTAGTGTTTTCCTAGCCAAATAATTCAACTCCATCAAAATAAAGACCTCAAATAAATTCTTTATGATGTCATACGTACTTGACACCCTTCTTGCCTCAATCACCTTCCCTAGGATTAGGAATTGGTCCCTAGAGGGAATGACAACCATTTCAAATTACTATTATAAACTACACATCTTCAAGTATAGGAATCATATGAAATTTATTTATGACTATATTTATCGAGTTACAATGGAGGCTATCATAGGTATTCCCATGCCTAGACTCCACCCCATCATCAATAAGTATGTTGAAATGATAGGGGAGATATGGTATTACCTTGATTGTAAAATCATCAGGATAGAAAGAATCATGTCCCAACCTTACAGGCTGCCAATATATGTTCCAAATAAGTTTTCTAAATAAGAAATTGCCTCCTAGCTCATCCATGGCATTGATAAGACCTGTAAGGAGAAGAGGAAGTGTCTACTCTACCCCGTCCCCTTGAATATTGGAAAAACCATAATAAAAGATGAAAAATAGGTGGAAATCATATCCAAACATAGGGATTCATTTGGATTCTAGCTAGATGAACTCTAGATGTGGGATCCAAATAATGTATTAGGTGAGCATCTAAGGGATAAGAAGATTTCAAAGCTAGAATATGTACATCAACTAGGTTTCCATGACACCATATATATTAAGGCTAAGAACTATGAAGAGGTGTTGGCCATGGTCCAAGGCCATAACATTAAGCTTGAACACAAGTTAATCAAGGATAATAAGCCATCTAGGGAAACATGGTAAATTCATCCTTTACAATATCACTTACAACTTGGGCCATCTAGAATAGCCCATGAGCATTCTCAACTACAACAACCACAACCACAACCCTAACAATAGGTTGAGAAAGTTCAATGTGAACAAGGAAAGTTCAAGGAGAAAGTAAGAGAGGTAAAATTGGAAGATAGGATTGGAGAGGGGACCCCATCTTCAACACTCCCATAAAGGTCACCTTCCCCAATTCAATACATAAACATGATAGCTTTAGAACTAGGAGAGACACTTGAGGGTGCCCTCAAGGAGCTTATAGAATCCTATGACTCTAATAAGGAAGGGGAGCCCAAAGAAGATACAAGAAAGAACTTATCCCAATAACATCCCATGAGGAGAGGAACGTAGAGCTAGCACTAGCCCCTATAGGACCAAATAAGAGACCAAGATGACCTTCACTCATCCCACTAGTGAAGTCAATCCATTCAGTTATGAGTTCCTAATTTATGGAAAAGTCATTCCTAACTAGTTCATCTATGGAAATTTGTAAAATATCCCCTCTTTCTCATTATTGGGCCATGATGGGGTTTACTGATGTTGAAATACAAGATGATATGAAGCCTTAGATAAGGGATATAATAAAGAAACATGAAGAAAGTAGAATTATGGCCATTAAAGGAATATAAGGAAAAAGATAGATGTTCTAAGAGCATCTAATAGCTCAGGTTTGGAGGTCTTAGAACCTCCCAAATTCAAGGATCTAGTTACTACCATCAATTTCAACCCTAAAATAGCTAGGGTGGAGAGAATAACAACTAAGACAACTATGGTTGGGATAGAAGAATTCACATTTTATAAGGTGGAACCATTTTTAGGATTAACCCTTGTGGGAGGATAGAAATTTGGTGAGGCTTCCATTTATGAGGAAGAAGTGGAAAGTCTGATTGAGGCCCAATCATCATAAGCTAAAGCTATAGTCTAGGGTTTGAAGTAGAGGATCCATAATTTAAAAAAGGTTAAAGAAAATTTGTAAATAAATGAAATTCTATTAGTGGCATATGCAATGAGAAAAATGCTTGATAAGTCATTTTATGACATGTTTGAGTCACTTAAGTCAATGAAACTAAGGCAAAGTGCATTAGAGAGGTAGTGTGTACTAGAAAAGAGTTTAGTCACCCAATGGAAAGCCTCAAAAGACAAAATAACCCAACTCCTCAACATTAAAACATAAAAATAGATCCCAAACTTCAAGACCATTAGTTTGGGACATTTGAGTACAATTTTGGGGATTATGATTCAAAAGGTTCAAAGTTTAAGTGCATGGAACAATGGTGTGGAAAGGGTCCTAAAAGAGGATAAAAAATTAATAACAAGAATTGAACAACTTCTTGGGACGATGCTTATAGAACCTCCATGACCCAATGCCCTTGGGATCATAAGTGATGAAATTTAATCATAAAGATACTTTGGTAACCCAAGAAATCAAAGGAAAAAGCCAAGGCCAATCTAGGGCTGATAACAACAAAATCTTGGATATGATATTTAATGTAGAGGAAACGATAAATGAATCCAAGAGCATTAAAGAGGCTATGGATAGGAATGATAGATAATTTGATGACTTGGAAAATCAAGAGGAGCATATCATGAAGCCTAATGTGGATTCAGAGCTAATTGATGAGCATCATGCAAAAGCCATGAGCATCCTCCAACACTGATAATTAGAGGCCCCACCAACAAATTAAGCATTATTCTATTTTGTAGAGCTTTGTAACATTTTGAAATAGGATATTCTATTATAAAGGCATATGCTAGTTTTTTATCATATTTGCCTCAAGGCTAGTATGGTTGTGAAAAACACGTATATTTTAGAACTTGTAAGGACAACTATCCTTATCTTTGTACACCTGTATTTTGTAACTGACCAGTATATTGCCTATCTTTCCTATAAAGGAATGTATTACCATTTGTTAAAGGGATATATTTTTGAGAAACTTTATATATTTTTGAATAAATTAATATAATCAAAAAAAATCTATAAATATTGTCCATGTTTGATGTGTCAATTGTCATTTTTTAGCTTTTCTCTCAGTTGCTAGTTAAGGTCTTGAATTTGAATGGTGATTTAGAATTTTGAGTTGTATCCTGGTAATCATAGGTTTTCTAATTTGTGTAACCCACTAGATTAGTTGAAATTTATTTTGTTCTCCATTTTTATTTTACTTTTTTTTTCAAATGTGCATGTGCTATCTGATAAATAGTAGTAAATCTTTAAAGAAGAACTAGTTCTTACTTATGATTCTTTACACTATCCTTTGAAATTGGCCTGGTATATAGTGGCATTTGAGATTAAGTTATTTTACATTATATATTGGTTTGAATGCATACTTATTTGAAATGGATGCTTTGTCATAATGCTTAAAGCTAAAATTGGTAATCAATCTTTTCTTTTCTACCTTACCCTTCTCTTTGCTCCTTTTTTAACCCCAAGATCATTTTATTTTTAGCTTCAGTATAAATATCCATTTATATTAGTATGTAGCTTAAATTTGGAGTATAATTCACTAATAATTAACATAGATTATTATAAATTCATGAAGAATGGACCAAGGTGGCTCTAAACCACCAAAATACATAAATATTGTGGAACAATTTATCTTGTTTTGCTTCTATTTCACCACAGACAACTAGATTGCCAAAACCTTCAACTCATGCCTTGAATTTTAAAATTCTAAAATGATAAGTTTTATTTAAACACTAAGAGCACCTATGGTTCATTTGGAAGCATCAAAAATTCTATAGGTTTCACCTTGTATCTTGATTTGATATGAATTTTGGCATTGGATGTAGTCAGTGTGTTTGATACATACTTAAGCATGTTCATTGAAATAAGATTCATTTCAAGATCTCAGACAATATGGCATAAGCTATCAAAATATTTAAACTTATTGAAAATAATGGACTCATGTAATGGGGAAATCAAAATTTTATTGAAGATGTCTTGAAGTTATTTATCTTCCATTTCATTTGCTATTTTCGCCAACATTGTTTTATATCTCAAAACATATTCATTGATAGGTTCATTGGTTGTTTGATCTTTGAAATTTGAGAATATGACATATTTTTAATGATGTCAATAGAGAAATGTGCTAGATACTAATCCAATAGATATTTTAATGCTCTCTCTGATTTGATTTTTAAAATCATATAACCATCATAAATCATAGTCCACTATGCTCTTTAGAAATAATTTGGTCAAAATTTTATCATTAAAGGCATAATCAAAGCATGCCACATATAAATATTAGATATATTTTTAAAGATCATCCTTTACATCATAAAATGTGAACATGGGTGAACAAAACTAGTTGGAAAATGGTGTAAATATATTTTAGGTGCAAGAGGATTAGGTAACACTTCTTGTGAATCAATAGCATAAGGTTATTTCATATAATTTAGCTCAATGTTGGTAACCATGACATGAAAAAGTTTTATAATTTTACAAGATATTTCATATTTTGATTACTAATATTTGAAGTTTTAGAAGTCACCGAAGGGGATGAAAATATGGTTTGAGTTGATATAGTCACATGTAGACAATATTGTATGATTATGTATCACCTCAATCTTATACACTTGGAAAATATAAATCTTTGTTGTTCCTCTTAGTTCTACACATGCCTTGCTTTTGAAAGCCTCACATCTACTCTATGTTATGCCCCTTAACCTATATCTTAGTCCAACTATCCTTATATTGATGGGAAAACATCCCATCTTTCCCAAAATGCTTAAATTTACTTATGTTGAACCTCTACAAGTTCTGATCATGTGCCTGCTCTTGTTCTCTTTGGACACTAATGTCTAGGATAGATAATAGCATTAACATTACTATCCTACCATGATACAAGTGTCCAGTGTCATAAAATCATCAAAATTATAAATAAAATGTATTATCCTAAGTGATTTAATGTGAATTATATCCCTATAGTATTGGTATAAATACAATATCAACCCTCATTCATTCCTCTCCTAGTAATCAGATCAAAAGAGCACTCAAGAAGCACTAAAGTTACCAAAAGCTTTCTTATTCTACCCTATTCTAATATAAGTCAAAGGAATAGCCCAAATATAGGTTTTAAGTACTGAAATATTAGTCATAAGGTTAATTTCATAAGTTACAAGCTAGGTCACTATTATACTTGGTTTACACACATTTTATGATTCACACACAAGCTAACAAGTGGGGGAAAACTACATGAGTTTGAAGCCCTATTTTAGAGTATTATCTATGTAGGTAGTGAAATTTTATAGTGGGGTCATTTTAGGTTATATTTATACCATGTGCCCAGTAACCTATTTTTCCCCTAGGTCATATTGAACATGGAAAGCTAGGATTTTGCCATTTCACCAAGAGCGACAATCCATGACCCATATATGAATGCAAAAAAGTGAAGGTGAATCCAAAACTAGAAGTATCTAGGTGGTCACATCTTGTTTCATCTAATATTATATATAGGATGCTAGCATGAAACCCATACACTAGCATTGATGTAATTATCCCATGCTGATGTAACTATCTAGAGAGCTAGAGGCACTAGATCCAAAATTTGATGACTGATCCAAGACTATCTTCCTACGTATTTTTTGCCTATACCTAATCTAGATCTTAAATATAATTTGCTAATTACTCTCTTTAATGTCATCTATATATCTATTATAATGGTAATTTCCATTAATATCTTATTTCAATTTAATAAATTTAGCATATGATACATCTAAGTTTAACACATTAATTTCCTTGTTATAGAAATGATATTCACCTTTGTTCCCTATCATTTCTATATCATTAACCCTATATACAAAAGTAGGATTCCTCAATAAAAATTAGGGTTAAAAAAATAATTATAATACATATTCAAGCAAAAATTATTTTTTATTTTACGTGAGTTCATTATTTTAAAAAGTTTCAATCTTTTGATGACTTATGCCATGTTATACGGGACTATGAAATAAAGCTTATGTTATTGAATATGCTCAAGTATGTATAATAGACACTAGATGCATCTACATATATTAACAAATTTACAATAAAACCAAGTTATAAGGTAAAACCTCTTAAGCTTAAAAAATAAATAACCATCATGATTAACACAATTGCACAATAGCCTAGTTGGCTTGTCTTATCTAATGATCCAAAGAGATAGTTTACACATTTACATGAGTCTCCTACTTCATTAATCCCATGGTTTCTAGAGTATCATCTTATATCTCTCCTTTTCCCTATAGTTTTTGATGTAAATAAACCTCTACCCAAAGGATATGATGCAAATGCTTATTGTGACTATCACTGAGGCCATGACATTTTATGAAAATACGTTTTACCTTAAATCATAAAATCTATGACCTCATCAATGGATTAAAAATTAAATTTGATCCTCCAAAGGAATCGTGTTCATAACATGGTGATCACCATAAATGGAAAATATTTAATAATCCTATACAAGATAATTCTTAGAAGGAACTATAAGTTCAAATGGCATATAGTGCACATCAACCTCCATCATATTATGGGGACCCACTAGATGGGGTTATTGGTACTTTCACACAACATATACCTTCTATGGTTCAGAAACCTACCATTCATATGATGACAATGAAATTAAGGATGATGACACTGATCTTCTTTTTCTATTCATTCGATCATACCTTAATAAACACCCTATATTTAGTATTATGAATGATAAAGGTGGAAGCAAAAAATTTTACACTATGAAAATAAATATGCATTTGGGATATATTCATCATGATTTACACCCATCTAATATATTATTTAGAACATTTTATGGGACCTCCCAAAAGTTTCTTGGAGAGATCAATATAACTTTACAGGTTGGTCCCTCACATGTGGTTATTATTTTCTTAGTTGTACCTTATACAAGTGTCTTTAACATGTTTTTGGGATGACATTAGATACACACTATTCAATAAGTATCTTTTATAGTGTATGGGTGTGTTACTTACATTCATGCCAATCATGTAATTATAGTTTCTATTATTTCATATGAGCATCCTCTTGAATAAGAGAAATTCATACCTAGATAGTTAATTATCAAGCCTGTTAAGGCTATTCCACCATAAAATGGTAAGTAATAGGTAATCCCCTTTAATAGGTGGCCAATATTTGAGATAAATTTACATCAAAGATAGATGGTGGGTTCCACATAATCCTCATCTTATATGCACCATAATCAGATATCTAGAGGACCTAAATAAGTTCCTACTATTGATACTATAAGTAATTAACAAAATACATAGAGATGAGTTACAAGAATACCTATTCCTTATATTGGTAATTCATGACCCCAAAATACTATTATACATACACTGATAATCATAGATACTACAGTGATAAATATTGCACCTATACATTCTCCTTGGTAGTAAAACACCAATTTATTACACTAGGTTCTAGGTGGGGTGATACCTTTGATCATACTATTGTAACCTTAAGTTTTACCCTTGGAGAGGGTTATTTAGGATCCCTCTAACTAAGATACACAATGGGAACAACCTCAGGCTATGGGTATCCTATAGTGAGGTTGAACCTCTGGAAAAGGCTAGCTTCCTCTTGATGGATCACCTAAACTAATGTCTCTACTTGGAAAAGGGTTAGGAAAGTAAAAAAGGGTTACTAAAAAATCTAAAAAGGTGATGCACCAAATTAAATGGACACTCACATAATATTGAACACACACTAGATTAGAATAAGACAATTATTGCTAACACAACTAGTTAATTGCATAAGTATTTCATGAACTAGGCTCACCAAGTAATCAAAGAAGCAAAGAGGGATTCTAAGATTCACATCTAGCATCCATTAATGGAAAGAAGAACACAAGTTCAGACCTACAAATTAGCTTGAAAACACCTTAACAAAGGAAAGTATAAGGACAATAGACATGAAACAATCTCCTTCATAAAGCCATCATGCACAAGCTCACTAAAGACTAGTCAAAGGTAAGAGATAGATGAAGAATTATTTTATTGCTTCAAGAGGTAGTACTTAATTTTTTTGATAGGGTTTAGCCTATTCAAATTAGAGTCTCCCACTCTTAAAAAATGATAGAATCAATTTATTATCAAAATTGAGACAAATTTAAAATGGGGAAGAAAAATAGGAGATATAAGAGAAAGGGGGGAAAGAGAAAGTAGGATAATGCCATCAAAAAATCAATAAATGAGTTGCCACTAGTTTTCAATGAATGCTCAACCACATTTTGATCCAATCAGGACTAATCCTTTATTTTTTATTTCCTTATAGCCTTCTCACTGACTGATAAATGCACTAGGAGATAAGACTATGTTGAGGATGATGTGTTATGATCCTATAAGAAGGAAAAGACACTAAACATTTATTAAATACTCCAACTAAATCTCCAACCACTAGATCTCCTCCTTATAATTCTATGCCATCTTCCACTTGAAATGATTATAATAATTTTTTTATCATATCCTTGGTCCTAATCGAGCCACGAATATGTCTATTTTAAGTTGTTGGAGGTACCTATTTATCGAGGATATGACTAATGTCAAAAGATAAGACACTCTTTCCCTACTTATAAAACTTGGATATAGGTCTACTATAGATGAAAACCAATCCCATTTATTGGTTTTCCTATAGTCTTAATATCAATGAAGATCTACCAGATTGCTTGATTTCTAATCTAATATCTAGTTGCTAGCTTTTGATATGTATTAGGCTTAAAAATACCTATTATGCCTTTATTAAGCTTTAATGTCACCCTTTGAACCTCAAATATTCATTTTGGCTTAATCTAGATCATATCTAGATCTTGACTCTATGCACTTGCCTAATTGGGTCCATGAAATATTTTGATCTGATGTGTTTACCTATGTGGCATCCTTTACCAATATTTTATCATATTTTAAAATATGACTGTCTCTACTTTGGACACATGTCACCATCTTGTGTCTTCTAGAAACTCATTTGAATTTACTCCATCAATCTTTGATTTGGGATTCCTAGATTATACCACCTATCAATATTGCATGATTTTTATGGATCTTATAGTCAGATATCCATATAATTAACTCTTTTATGCCACATGGAATCTTAATGTTCAATCTAGGATCATTTACCTCTTAACCTTGCTTGCACCATTGATTTTCATCTATGGTTGAACTCATGCCATCGATCTCAATCTTCATAATCAATCACACATCATTGATCCTTCAAACCACTCATGATTGTAACACTTATCACCAATGTGTTTAATCTAAAGATCAATTGACTATTGAATTTGGATTCACCATCGATCTTCAATTATATAATTGAATGCTTACCATTGATCTATCTAGACCCACTAACTTGAGATATTACTCACATGACATTAGATCTTGATCTGAGCTCTTGATATTTTGAAACTTTGTAGTCCCACATTTGGTTTCAAGATCATTTGAATATTTTTGAATTCAAATGGCTATTTTCCATGGCTTTAACTTGATGTCCCCACGCATGTCTCACACAACTAGCTTATCTTCTAAGGATTATATCTTGAGATAGAGAACTCATCAAGACAACAAATTTGTAGAGGGTATTCACAACATGAAAAACATAATCTTCATGTGATCCTTTAGATTTGAGATGCTTCTTGAGTATACTTATAAAATACACAATCAAACTGACCTATTCTTTCTTACATGACGTGCCAAGATGGTCTGGTTCTTCTAAAATTATGCTAGAAACTATTGTTAAACCCTTTAAGGATTTGATGAATTTTTGGGACATTGTGAAAATATGTTCCATGCCCTTGAATGCTTGAAAACCATGTAGACCTACTAGATCTTTTTAATTTTAATTCTAGACTTATCTCTAGACTTGTTTCTAAAAATTTCCAAATTGCACTTAAAGCTTGCTTAAAGTGTTTCAAAAGCTTGAAAGTGACATGTGGTCTTTTCCTCTCACCATTAGATCACTTATTTTAACTATAAATTTTTTAAAATTCTCAATTTACATTAGGACCTCTAGAAAACTAATCCATCTAGGCAAAGTTTTATATGGAGGCTAAAATTTGGCCAACATTTGTGGTGACATCTTGAGATTGCATGCCTACTATGCAACAAATTAGTTGCCTTGTCTGATCCATTGGGTAGATAGAGTCATATATATTTATCTTATATGATATGAAATCATACAAGGTTATCTCTTTCTAAAATATCATCATGAATCAAGAAGGACAATAGGAAATAAAACCAACACTATACCCAAGGCACTTATAAAAGGGAAACACACATTTGAAAAGAATGTGTACAAGACACTTAGAGGAAAACATAAAAAACTAATTTATCATGTACAATATTATACAATGGTTAAAAATTATTATAATAAAAAGGATTTAAATGAATGTCATTAATTGGGATGGGTAATACCTCTCCATCTAGTTGGGCAAGTTGAAAAGGATTATGATATTTGCATTCATGGATCAAATAAGAGCCACTCCACAATCTATCAAACTTGGTATGGTTTCCTGGCTTGGCCTTATTTAAATCCTATTTGAGGACTAGATACCCTTCTTTGAAATCCATTTATAACATTCTCTTATCAAAGGCTTTCTTGACTTGAGCTTGATGTGGCTTTTGTGTCTTCATTTCAAGGTCCCTGCTTTCTTCAAGCTCCATGAGCTCTTCCATCCTCATGCTCATAGGTTCACTCTCCATTAACTCAAGTTGATGGGATAGATCCAAAGTAGGTAAATAAAGAGATATTGGAAATTTATCTTCCCTCCTATAGACAATAAAATATGGGTTGTTGATAATGGTAACTTTGGGAGTCACTCGATCAACCCATAAGGTTATCCTTAGCTTTGTGTGCCACACTCTCTGATTATCTTGCATAATCCTCTTGATGATCCTTATCAAGATATTATTTATGGACTCTACAACTCCATTGCCTTGGGGGTAGTAATTTGAGGATATACTAAGGTAGATGCCCAACTGAAGTACACATTCACTTGTTCTCATGATAATAAATGCTAAGGCATTATCTGAGATTATTATTGTTGGTACATAAAACCTGGTTACTATGATATCATAAAAGTAGAACACTAATATTTCATTGGAATATTTAAGGGTAATTACTTCCACCCACTTGGTGAAGTAGTTAGTAGTAGTGAGTACCCATTTTCCCCCCACTAGAAGGTGGATTAATCATTCCTATGAAGTTCAAACTCCACTACATAAAGGGCTATTCCACCTAGATTGGGTTGAGAGGAAGGGCTACCAATATTTACTAACCTATAAAAATAACACACTTTTTACACTTTATTTCCAATGCATAACCATCCTTGAAGAGGCTAGGATAGTAATAACCAACTCTCATCACATTTTCTAATGTAGTCCTTGGATCAAAATGGCCTCCTGTAGACCCATCATGGAATTTATCCAAGAGCCTTGTCACTTGGTCATTATCAATGCACCTAAGGAGTAATCCATTGAGAAAATTTATAAATATAAATCCATAAAATAATTCCTAAGGTATAGATTAAAGTCTAAAATACCTTCTCTTTTCTATTTCCATACCTTGTGGGCACTCACCTGTTAACAAGAAATGTGTCATATATTGAAGCCAACTAGTGTGAGGTGGAGGTTCATCTATTTGTGAGTTATCTTATTTCACCAAGATAACTTATTTATCTTCCTGAAGGTCATCAACCATATGCTTACATAATCCTTTTTCTCTCACTATCTTAGTTTCTTTGATATCCACATCATACTCCATGACTTTGGTAATCTAACCATGGCTCTTCTCATTTAAGTCCTTGTTAAGAAGGAAGTCTCTCACTCTATAATGAGACACCATAACATATATTTTGATATTTAAGAGCATTATTTTGAAATTTTCAAGTCTTCTTACTACTATAAAGACTTATTTTTCTATAAAAGTATACCTTACCTCATATCCTTCAATCCCTTGATTGAAAAAAGCAATTGGGTACTCAAGTCCTTCATTATTCTTCTACATCAGCATAGCTGATATATTTTCAATATTAGTAAAGGCATATAATATGAAATACTTTGATAAATTAGGATTCATAAACATGGGTGCTTGGGTAATGGCTTTCTTGATAGCCTCAAATTCTACTTTACCTTTATTTGACCAAGTGAGCACTTGTTTCTTCTTCAGCATGTAATTTATAAGTTTGACCAAGTTAGAAAAGCAAGGTACAAACCTTCTCAAAAAGTTTATTTTCCTAAGGAAACTCTAGAGTCCCTTCTTGTACTTGGGTAAGGACAATGCTAAGATGGCACTAATTTTATTAGGATCAATAGCTAATCCTTATTTTGAGACAATGTAACCCAAAAGTTTTCCTTTATGAATAATAAACACACATTTCTTGGGATTCAAATAGATCTCGTATTCTCTTTATCTTTCAAATATTAATCTTAGGTGATTTATGTGTTCACTAGACTTCTTGGAGAAAAATTTATTATGTCATCCAAGTAGACTAGCACCATCTAATTTAACAATCCTTAGATATCCATTCCCATTGTTCTTTGAAAGGTTTCCCCATAATTTGACAAGATAAAAGTCATATCATGATAGGCATATGTGCCTCACTTTGTGGTGAAGGTAATCTTATATCGATCTTCCTCTCTTACTAGCACTTGGTTGTATCTTGAATAAGGGAGAAGAATTTTGAACCAACTATCTAAAGGAGTTGATCCATGGATGGTAAGGGATAATGAAATTTTAAGGAGACCCAATTTATGTCTCTAAAGTCAACACACAACTGAATCTCCCCATTCTTTTTCCTTATAGATACCAAGTTGGATACCCATGAGGAGTGCTTCATGAGAAAGATGATATTAGATTCAATCAATTTGGTCAATTATTTCCTCTTAAGATATTCAATTTGGGGTTGATAGGCCTTTTCTTCTACCTCATAGGCTTAGAATTAGCCTCTAATTCTATAGTGTGTTGGGATAGCTTGGGGTCAAATATTTTTAGATCACTATATTCCCAAGTAAAGATGTATGAATATTATTTATAAAGTTTAATGAAAACATGCCTTTTAGCATTAGTGCTTACCTTTCCAAGATTGAGAAGCTTGTCTTTGAGGATAAGGATTTTTTCATAGTTATCTTCATTGGTTAACATTAGTGCCTTGTCTTTTCTCATATGGTATCCCTCATGGAAAAGACCCTCTAGGATGACTAGCCCTTTGGGAAGTTTGTTAGACCTTAGCTAAACAATTTGATCCTCATATTGATATAGGAATTTATATTGGTTCAATGAGGAAAATCTACTTCCTAATGCAAGAAACAAGAAATTTGCTTATCATTGTTAAAGACCTTCCAGTGAGCTTCATTGTATGACACTAATTGTCTTGCCACCACTTTAACATGTGGCTGCACTTTGGACCTCTTCAAATCATTTAGGATGTCAAACTGAGCTCCCACAACTACCAACCTATCAACATATTGCTTTTGGTTCCTTGGCACTATCTAGATGTTGAAAACCTTAAAGTACTCAAGAATGTCCCACACTCTATGCTTGTAAGATCTCATCAAGGGATACTTTGTGATGTTTTAGCCTCTAACCTAGTACACTATCAATTCACTATCCCCATATACCTATAACTATTTGATTCCACTCCTATCATCCCATTGAAGGCCATGGATAAGACCCTCATACTTAGTTTCATTACAAGAACAACTGAATTGAAACCTGTAAGAGGAAAATTACTTGTCATTGGAGGGGGATATCAACATTGCACCTATACCTACCCCATGTTTACTCCTTGAGCCATAAAAGAACAATTTCCACAAAGTAATATTATATTTTTGAGGCCTAGTGAGGGAAGGGATGGATTAAATATCTTCATGCAAGTAATAGACACCCATTTCTCTTTATTCAACACTTTAAAAAGGGTTGATTAGCTGATTATCACTCCATAACTCATCTAAGAACATATCAGGCATCTCTTCAGGATGAGTGTTTGATTCTTGACTAACCAAATGTTTATATTCATCAAGAATGGTACAATTGATGTTTGACCTATCTAGTTTATAAGGTTCAATTTCAAATTGTGCAATAGGCTTAGCCTTGATTGACACTTTGGTCCCATACCTTATCTTAAAAGCCATGTAGGGATAATTTTTTGCTAGATAACCCCCAATTTTTTCCATGGAGTCATTAGATAAGCATAGATCAAAGTGAAGAGGAACATCTAGGATCAACACATATTAAATACAAAGTTAGGTTTAGACCTTTGATGATTCCTGTTGGTTTGGTAGAAGATCCATCATGTTGTAAAATACCCTTAGATTAGGGTTCATACTTCAAACCAAGTTGATTAGCTATTGACTTTGGCATCACTAAAGTACTTGCTCTATCATATACCCTAAAATTATGTATCAAGGAGTCACCAATGATCACAAAAATGTAGAAGGGAGGAGGCTTGACCACCTTATTTGATTATCCTTCATTAGTTCCTTTGGTTGTATTGGTGAGAACCACATTTTACTTACATGGTGGCTTATTTGAAACATTGATCTTTGACAAACCTTGTTGAAGGATATCTACCTGAACATGCATAGAAAGCATGTCCCACATTGGCACACTCACATTAGATTTTTTCATTTGTTTAATAATATCGATGGGTAAACCATCAAATTTTTCTTGTTCTTTGGGAGACATAAATTTACGTTGAACTTATGAGTTTTGGGTACAGAGGCATTCCCTTGGTTCTGATTCTTTGGAGTAATTTTAACATTTAAAGATATTGGGACCTTTTAAGCAGTAGGAGGTTCACTTGGTCTTGATAGTGATGGAGTAATAATAGGAGGATACTTGAATGATTCTTGATTACCATCCATGTTCCTTCTTTTTAACCTTGTGTTAGCTACTATTGGAATGTATGCTTGGCTAGAATTAGCCTATTGATTGAGTGCATAACATTCTTCTTGCTCATAGTTTACCATCATATCACCCAACTAGTTTGGTCCCTCATTATGCCCTTGGACTTATTGAGTCTCTTATATTTTTTTCATTATAGGTACCTATGTGTTTTAAGCCATAAGAGCTTGATTGTACCTATAATTAGCACCTTGATGCCATTGCTCATTGAAGGCCTAATTGAACTCAGTATTTAGGATAATGGACTAACCAAAAGACTAATTCCAAAGTATGGTACCCTCAAATTATTGAGAAATGCTATCCTAAATAGGAACCAAAGTATTGGAGGTGCTTATAGTATTTGGATTATAATTGTTTTGCCTAGCATAGTTAGGCTGCCCTTGAATTTGGCCTTGACCTTGGCCTTGGAAATTTCCTTTATAGGGAGGCTTTTTTGCTTGATAAGAATGATGTTGAGGCTGATATGGAGCTTGATAAGGTCTCTGAATTGGGCTTGCTACCTCTTACCATTTACCAATTCATTTTCTAAGGATTGAAACATGCTCTTAAGCTCTTGAAAATTCTTATGCTCTTAGGGGTCACTAGATTGACTAGTTGAAGATTTCTCTTACTTTGGTGTAGGTATAACAAAAAGTGTTGGCATAGGATGGATGGAATCAAGGGGAGGATTATCAATAAGATATGGTTGAATCTTAGGAAACAAAGGCCTTGGTGGTCTAGGTGTGAGTTTGCCAACTTGTACTAGACAATTCTTTGCTTTGATTGCCAACTCATACGCATTTGGTAGTGTATTCCCTACCATAGACTAAATCATTACTACAATGTCACTATTAAGGGATTTTATATAGTAAAAGAAATAATAATTATGGGTAGGCCTGATAGATACTAGAATTATATCCCATGTATTTTGAATCCTTGTATTGAAATATTGCATAACCTCATGAGGAGCCCTCTTTATTGTGGTTAGCTATTCTACAAGTGACAAGTGGTCACTTTTATCTTCAAAAATTTTACAAAAGACATATCCTAACTCATCCCAAGATGTGATGGAGTTAGAAGTGACGATTATATACCAATCCATGGCTTTAGCCTTGAAATAAATGAATAAAAGCCTAATAGCCATGTTTTCCTCATTGACATTATGAATATTTCAAAAATTGGCTACATCCATGAGGTGCTCAAAAGGGGTTATAAATTGGTCTCTTATGAAATATGGGACACTTTTAAGAAATAATATTGGAATGAAATCATATTTTTGGAGGTTTAAAGGACTCTGACCATTGAAAAACATAAAAGGGAAAATCTCTAGGGATTGCCATGGTAGTAAAAGGACCTAACAAAGATCTTCTTGTAGAGGTAGGTCTATAAATTTATTTAGGAACAAATTGACTTTGTATGGATGTGTATTAGAAAATATTAACCTTTTTATTGAGTTTAAAGGAAATTAAAAAAATTCAAAAGGAATACCTCTATAAGATGATCTTGTAGTCACCTTTGGCATGAAACATAGCTGCTACTATACTACCAGTTTGATGAATGTTCTTTGGAGTCACAATATATTGTTGCATGAAAGCTATAACTATAGTAAATTGACCAAACTAACATCAAACTTGACCAATATTCTTTGAAAGTTGTCCTAGTGGGCATGCCATAAATTGTTATAACCTTAATTTTCACCCTTGGAGAGGGTTCTTTAGGCTCCCTCCAACTACGCTACACAATGGGAATAACCTCAAGTTGTGGGTATCCTATAATGAGGTTGAGCCTCTAGAGAAGGTTAACTTCCTCTTGATGGATCACCTAAACTAATGTCTCCACTTATAAAAGGGTTAGGAAAGGAAAAAAGGGTTAATAAAAAGATAAAAAGGTGATAAAACAAATTAAATGGACACTCACATAAGCTTGAACACACAATAGATCAGAATAAGATGATTATTTCTCATAAAACATCATAAACTAGCTAATTACATAAGTATTTCATGAGCTAGGCTCACCAAGTAATCAAAGAAGCAAAGAATTATAAGATTCACACTTATCATCCATTAATGGTAAAAATAACCTACAAATTAGCTTTAAAACACCTTAAAAGAGGTAAGTAGAAGGCCAATGGACATGGAAGAATCTCCTTCATAAATCTATAATGCAAAAGCTCACTAAACACTAGTCAAAGGTAAGAGATAGATGAATAATTATTTTATTTCTTTAATAGGTAGTCCTTACAAAATTTGATAGGGTTTAGCCTAGTCAAATGTGAATCTCATGCTCTTCAAAAATGAGAGAATCGATTTCTTATCAAAAGTGACAGAGAGTTACAATGGGGAAGAAAAATATGAGATATAGGAGAAAGGGAGGAGAGAGATAAGGAACACGCCATCAAAAAATAAATAAATGAGCTACCACCACTTTTCAATGAATACTCAACCATATTTTGATCCAATCAGGAATAATCCTTTATTTGTTTCAATAGCCTTCTAACCTTCTCATTGGATGAAAAAATGCACCAGGAGACAAGACTATGTTGAGTATGATGGGTTATGATCCTGTAAGAAGAAAAGACCCTAAAAATATATTAAATGATCTTACTATATTATCCAACCATTAGATCTCCTCCTTGGAATTCTATGCCATCTTCCACTTGGCTTCATTATAATAAAAAAATTCTCAGATACTTGGTCCTGATAGAGCCATGACTATGTCTATTTTAAGTAGTTAGAGGTACTTGTTTGTCAAGGATATGAATAATGTCAAAATATAAGACACTCTTTCCTTACTTATAAGACTTCAACATAGGTCTACTATAGATGAAAACCAATCCCATTTATTGGTTTCCCTATAGTCTTAATATCAATGAAGATCCACTAGATTGCTTGATTTTTAATCCAATAGCTAGTTTCTAGCCTTTGATTTGTATTAGGCCTAAAAAGACCTATTATACTCTAATTATCTTTAATGGAACCCTTTGAACCTAAAATATTTTTTTGGCTCAACTTGGATCGTATTTGGATATCGGATCTATACACTTGCATACCTAGGTCCATTAAATTTTTTAAATTTGGGTCTGTAAAATGTTTTGATCTGATGTGTTTGCCTATGTGGTATCCTTTTTCATGATTTTATCATATTTTAAAATATTTCTGCCACTAATTTGGACATGTGCTTCCATTTTTTGTCTTATGGAAACTTGATTGACTTTACTACATTGATTATTGATTTGGGTTTCTCAGATTAAACCAGCTATCAATCTTGCATGATTTTTATGGATCCTATAGTTAGATCTCCATATGGTTAATGTTTTTATGCCATGTGGAATATTTTCATGTAATATGGGCTCATTAACCTCTTGAAATTACTCATACCATTGATTTTAATTTGTATTTGAATGCATGCCATCAATCTTGATCTTCATGATCAATTACACACTATTAATCCTTCAAATCACTTGTGATTACAACACTTATCACCACTGCATTCAATTTAAATATCCACTAAATTATTGATTGTGGATTCAATATTTATATTTTATTGCATGATTGAACACACATAATTTATCTATCTAGAACCATTGACTTAAGATATCACTCACATTCTATTAGATCTTGATCTGAACTCCTGAGATTTTGACACTTGGTAGGCCTACATTTGGTTTTAAGATCATTTGAAGATTTTTGAATTAATACTACTATTTCCCATGGCTTTAACTCGATGTCCCCACACACATCTCACACTGATAGATTATCTTATAAGGATTATATCTTGAGATAGAAAACTCATCAAGAAACCAAATTTGTAGAGGATATTCACGGCATGAAAAACATCATCTTCATGTAATCCTATCTTTGAGAGGATTCCTGAGTATACTTATAAAATGCATAAGAAAATTGACCTATTCATTCCTAAATGATGTGGAAAGATGGTTTGGTTCTTCTAAACTTGTGCTAGAAACTACTATTCTACCCTTCAAGGCTCTGGTGAACTTTTGAGACTTTGTGTAAACTTGCTCCATGCCCTTCAATGATTGAACACCATGTAAACCTATTGGATATTTTTACTTACAATTCTAGACCTATCTCAAGACATCTTAAAATTTTAAAATTACACTTAAAGCTTGCTTGAAGTGTTTCAAAAATTTCAAGTGGCATGTGGTTTTTTCGTTTCACCATTGGATCACTTCTTTTGACTAGAACATTGATTAGCTTCTTAACCTACATTAGGACCTCCAAAAAATTGATCCATCTAGGCAAATTTTTGTATGTAGGTTAAAATTTGGCCAACACATACATTGTATGAGTTCATAAGATGATATGTCACTTCAAAGATACCAAAAAAATAAAAAACATTTTCAGCACCTATGTGATCTATTAGCTCCTTGGCATCTATGTATTAGTTTTATGTTGAGGGATAACATATAATTTACTCCTACATACATAGACATACATAGATACATGATACACTTATGGGTGTTATATTTCCATATACTCATACTAATAAGACATTGGGGGCATACATATTCTATGATCTTGATATACACAGGTTATATGATTTGATGATCACTTTACACTATCATGTTTGAGCTTACATATGTACTTACACATACCTCTTATCCATGATTATATCTTGCACATGGTACTTGATATGTGATGTAATTAAATTTTTTTTAACACATTTGATCTATGGGCCAATATGACATGTTTATGTTGGTTGCTTATGCCTTTCCTTTATACACTTCATTGAGTGTTTTGCCTTGCTATTATCTTAATTTTTTTGAGAATTTGAATATGCTCTATTATAAGTAGCCCCTATCTCTATGTTTGTATTATTTTACATTTGAATATGTCATTACATATTAGATAAACATTTGAATATGTAATTTCATGATTTTAAGATAATTGAATAAGTCATGTCCATTCAATTTTATTGAATTTGAATATGCCCCTTATTTTTGGTCTCCTTAGACCATTGCTTTTTGACTTGCTTTTGAGTTCTATTGTGTCTGTCTTTATTTTCTTATTGAGATTGTGACATTACTATCCATATTTTTCCATGATCCTTATAATGCATATTATGTCTACATGTGATCACATTGGTTTTATGTAATTCAATGATACATTTACTTGGACATATTCCTTTTATATGCTACATGGTTACATTCGTAGATTTACAATTGTCTTACCCTTTTGAGGTGAGGTAACTTAAAAACACCATTTTTACCTCATCTCAAGGGGGGATATATTAGTGGGGGCATGATTAGAAAGCATGTTATCCACACTTTACATGAATTTTTAGATTCAGTGGGGGCATGCCATATGGAGACGGCTTCCACACATTCATTTTTTATAGATTACAGTGGTGGCATGCTTTGTAATCATGAACTCCACATTTATTTAATATTCAACACTTACACTAGTTTTTAGATTCAATGGGTTCATGTCATATGGACATGGATTACACACATTTTTAGCTTTTATATTTAGTGGGGGTATGCTTTGGAATTGTGTTCTCCACATTCATTTAGTATGGTACTTATACTGATTCATATATTTATTTGGGGCATGCTTTGGAAGCATACTCTCCACACTTAGTATTCAACATATCCAATTTACAATGAGAGCATGTTTTGGAAACATGTCCTCCACATTGTTACTTATATCAGTTCCAAGTTTCACCATATATATTGGGGGCATGATTTGGAAGCATGTCCTCCACACTTACACAATGTTCTAAATAGGCCAAAACACAATTATATGATTTAGATTCATAGTTGTGGTAGAGTTATATACATGGTAGATTATTATAAATAATTTCAACATGAGACATATCTAAGACATATATGCTATGAAACATGTGCCTAATATTTCAAAATAAAAATCAATCTTAGATTCTAAAACTATTGAATGTATTGATACCCCAAAGACTTTTATGGATTTAGCAAGCCAATACATTGGATTAATTGGTTCACCTTTTTGTATGGTTGAGTTGATGAAATCACTCAATCTTGTTGGGTTTTTAGTTTATACTTGATCATCCAAACTCACTAGGTTATAAGTATCATTGGATTTCATGGTTGAGCTAATCTCAACTACCAAGTGACAACTCACTTTTGCTCTAAATTTGGGGATATGTTCTTTCCAATCTCTTTTTATCTCCTTGGATATATGCACTTTAAATATTTATCTATATTTATCAAAATCTTAGTTTCAAATCCTTATAATGATACATATTTTCTAAAAACAACTTTCCAATAGGTAAGGTAATTACATCGACACACACGTGTATTTCTAAACATCTCTTTTTCAATTTAAATATATTTCAAGTAATTTTGACCCATATTATATGCATTGATTGTACACTATGACATGCTCTTGGATATAGGTCATTCACTATAAAATCACTCAAATTTAACTCTAGTTAAGTAATCAAATTCAACTCAAATAAAGATAAGGCATGTTTATGCACCCATGTACTTATTCCTTTTCTTTAAACTAGTAATTTCATTACTATATTAAAGGGGGGATAAATTTAGATGATATTTGGTGATTATGTAGAACCTTAGTCTTGTACACTTTTCAAACTCAAACTTTGGTTATTCCTCTTAGTTATACACATGCCTTGATTTTATAAGCCTTACATTTTCTTTATCTTATGACCTTTGGCCTATCTCTTAGTCTGAAAAAAATTATATTGATGACACAAACATATCATCTTTCCTAGAGTGCTTAAAATGTATTTATCTTACACCTCTACAAGTTTTGAGCCTATGCTAAGTATCCTTCTCCTTAGACACTAACATCTAGGGTAGACAATATCATCAACATTATTTTCCTATCCTAACACAAGTTTCCAATGCCCTAACTTCATCCAATTTTCAAATTAAATGTATTACAATAGTTATCCTAAGTGATTTAATGTGAGTTATCTCATCATAAGATTGGTATAAATACAATATCAACCCTAATTCATTCTTCACTTAGAAATATGACAAAAAGAGCACTTGAAACACTAAAGTTACCAAAAGGTCTCCTATTCTACCCTATTCTGATATCAATCAAAGGAATGACCCAACTACAGGTTTGAAGTACTAAAATAACCATCATAGAGTAATATTTTCCAAGTTAAAAACTAGGTCATTATTGTACTTGATTTACACACATTACATTATTCACACACAATCCAACACATAGGGGATAACTATATGAGTATGAGGCCCTCTTCTAGAGTATTGGATATGTAGGTATTACCTTTTGATAATGGGGTCATTTTAGGTCAACTCAACACTATGTGTCTACTAACCCATTTTTCCCCAAGGTCACATTGAAAATAGAAAGCTAGGTTTTTTCCATTTCACCATGAGTGATAATCCATGACCCAAATATAAATACACTAGAGTAAAGGTAAAGCCAAAACCAAAAGCATCGAGGTGGTTGTAACTTGTTTTAGTTGATATTTGAAATCTCCCCCCCCAAAAAAAAAATTAAGCATCACTTCATTCAGAGTACAAAGTGGAATCATGAATAGGGTCCACTACATGTTGTTAGGTTCTGCATAACATACCCATAAACCCCATAACCAAATTTACATAAATTCAACCCTTAATTAGGGTAATTACCCCTATAAAATTCTATAGGGAAGATTATTGTCCTATGAAATATACATGTAGCTCATGAAATATCAATATGCGATCCATAATAATAAGCTCTGAACTATATAAGGGTAGACACATTCCTAATAATACCACCTAGGTGTCCTTCTCCTACCTAAGAGACTCATATCTATGTAATTATAGGTATATATTGGGGTAGTTTATTCTCCCTATCTTTGTACTTGGGATACTTAGGTTAATAAGTATTATTAAACATTAGGGATATGCAAAAACAAGCAAAAATTTATTTATTTTTTCTAAGTTTAGGAGTTACGACATTATTTTATAATACATGATTCATAATATAGAAGTAACATTTTTATATTTAAATCAATCAATGTTGTTCATCTGACAAGTTAACAAATGGGAATTATATCTATGAAATACCTAAAATTGTAATATGGATTTAATGAATTTTATGTAACTAAAGGGCCCATTGTAGTACTATCCATATCTATATCATTATACCATTATCTATAAGTCTTTATGGGTCATCGTACTACATGCTTCCACTTGAAATTTTATGCAAAAAAAATAATGCTAAGATCTAATTAAGTTACCATAACTCTTGTCAAGAATCAATGTCTTCACATAAGTGAGCATGATACCATTGACCAATATTTCTTAACCCATTCTCATAGTAACCTTGGACCATCATGTAGGTAAATATTTAGAGTTAAAATATCTAAATTACTATCTACTTATCACTTGGTCATTATCATAAGAACCAGTTATAATGTAAGATTAAATTTAAACCAATAATAAAGTACACTATATAATTTTAATTAATACAATTATAAATCCTTTGTTTTATTCATACAAACCATTTATACTAACAATACTTTTTAATTCTTTAATTGTTATCATACTCCATTCATAACACTAAATAGGCTTATTCCATCTTCAAGCCAAAGAATGCTTATGCGAAACTAGCTTCTAATGCACCGCTTATAACTATGGCCACTGCTTGTCATACTCTTATAATATTGTAATTATTTAATTTATTTATTTCATGGATAAAAATATTTATGATTGTTATATAAATCAAATTAATTAATCCTTTTAAGTAACTACAACTTTCTTAAATATGACTTGAGTCCTATTAACATCATGGTATCAATTTATCACTCATTTAGGGAAAACCAACTAAAATAATTATGAAAAATAGTTTAATAACAACCAAAAATATCTTCAAACAATAATGAATTTACTCCCTTAAATGGATCTTATGAAATATTCAATCAAATATAGTTTCTAATTCATCACTTGATGAATCCAATATATGATTCATTATAACCATGTATTGTCTCCTTTACACTCACTAATCTCCCATTGGGGATTTGGAATTGATTTCATATTTAGGACTTATAATTATTTTAAATTAGAAGATAGGTACTTTTATATTACTTAGTATACGTGAGTCTAAGTTCCTATTCTTGACATTTTATTCTAACTCTTTACATGTTTTAGACCTCCACTTTTGTGTATACAAATAATATAACGAGATAAAATTAATAATAGTAAGTCTTGGTATGATATTATGGCCTTAGAAGAATATTTTGGTAGAATATCCCACATTTTGGTAGATCTATAGACTTCACCAATTCTAGCTATGGACTTCACTAGTCCTATATATGGACTTCGTTAGTTGCTATGAAATTCAATAGCCAATGCTGCGAATTTTGATAGAATTACTACAAAATTTATTAGGAAGATTTTATTTTTTAACCACAATATTTAATATGTCACAAAAGTAATTGAAGTGTAGTTGTATATAAAGATAAACTATACTCATACATAGTGCTTCTTTAGGCATAAAATGAACCTATTATTATGCCCATAACCATGATTGCACAATAGTATAAAAATAGGCTAATTTTCATGTTTCCAAGACTTAATAATGAGTTTTATTAGTGAATTTTAGTATGCAAGTATAATATTTTTAAATTTGTACAAGATATATGTTTCCAATAAATTACGATCAAAATCTTGATCACAAAACAACAAATAAAACCTACACTCATAAAAGAATAACCCATGAACTATAAAAACAACTTATATACATATTGTTATCATTATTTACCTCCTACATAAATAATCATGATTTTACACTTTTAATCAATGAACTATTAAGATTATAATGAGAGTATTCAAATACATATTGTAACTTAGAATAGTAAGTCATTTAACCTTTCTATTCATGTGAAGGTAAATATTATAACAAGTATGAACTATCCAATCTATAATATAATGGAAGATAAAGTAATTTAAATAGTTGATCGAGACTCATATAAACAATAGTAATAAAATAATCATGTCTCCATCTACTTTCATGCATTAACGAAATAATGGTAAACATAATACAATGAATCATCTGCCTAATCAAGATCAAAACAATTTACCAGTTGAATAATTTCAAGTAATTTAAATAGTTGACCGAGATTCATATAGACAACAGTAATAAAATAATCATGTTTCCATCTAATTTCATGCATTAAAAAAATAATGGTAAACATAATACAATGAATCATCAGCCAAATCAAGATCAAAACAATTTACCAGTTGAATAATTTCCTAGAGAGTCTCTCTTCACAAATTGTCCCACCTGACCCATCCTATGAGCCCCATAATAGGTGACCCTTTCCACCCCAAACCATTAGCTGGGAGGTGGAGTCTAGATTTCATGTCTTATGGGATTAGGACATGAATAATAAATAATATAAAACCCATTAATAAAAATTGCAAAAATTACTCCACATATAATAAACTCACCACAAGATCAAAACTTGAATCAAAACATAATCATCAATAAGCATACAAATATTGAAAACTTTTATCTTTATTTGAAGGTTTATTGGCACTGATTACATACTCAATCAAACTTGATAAGCCTTCATTATTTATTTTAGGTATGCCAATGGTCACATAGCATAATCTAATGACCATAGTGAGATAACAATCATCACCTACGACCATGAGGAAAAATGCACAATTCACATGTGAATGGAATTCAAAAATAGTTAAATAAATCACCAAGGAATTAAAAAACTCACTCCTTTTTTATCTTACTAGGTACACTTATTTAATCACCTAAAATAATTTTTCAAAGTGATGAATCACTATAACTAACCTTTATATGATTAAATTTAATTATTAAAAGAAATTGTAGGTAGATGATAATACCAAGAATATAAATGCCTTGGTCAAAGTTTAAATATCATAAGCCCATTAATGTGAGAAATCATGTTACCAGATTAAATTTATATATGAAATAAAATACCAACCAATCAATCCAAATTCACCCAAGATGGTGTCATAACAAGCTAGGGTTTTAATCCAAAATTTAGCTATTCAACCCAATCATTTTAATAGACAAAATAAATAAAACTATAAAAACATCATGAGTAGATAAAAATAAATCCCAAAAAATTAATTCACAACCTCTATTGAAAATGGTCATAATACCAAAACCCCATTTAGAAGCCAAAACATCATAAGTAATTAACAATATAAAACCCAATAATTAATATTACCAGGCCTCTACAAAAATGGTTGTAGTAATAAACCCTCATTTTAGAAACCCAAAAGGTTTTGATTAATATTAATGCTAAAATGGACAAGCAAAAATACAAAAATAAAATATTTAATCTACCCATATTCCCAACAAGGAATTATACCAAAAAAATAGAGATTTCAGCATTAGGGTTCAAACCCATAATTTTAAAATAACTTGGTAACCAAAAATAAAAATAACCCATTTGGAAATTGTAGGATTTTACATTGATTTAATCAATTGGGATGTTTTTAGGTTCACCAAAAAGTCTTATGACTTCCTCATGAACCTAAAAACAATTTTTTTGGATTGTTATTAGTTTTGGTTTGATCCTTACCCTTTATGATTTTTACAAGAGCTATAACTGGTCTAGGACACAATAAAGGGCTCATATCTTGAAGTGACCATCTAGAAAAAGTACCATAATTACCAAAAATGGCCACAAGTAGCCTGAGAATACCATCAATATCCACAACCAACCCCAAAATACTAACAATTAGCCAAAACTAGCCTATAATACCATTATGACATTTGAACCTGGGTTGTGCCTATAGAAACCAAGTCACTTTACCAACTCACCCACATCTCGTCGATAACCTAAAAATAGTTTTAATTTGATTGAAAAACACAAATCAAATTCATAGCATATATTCATTTCCATTTTCCAAAATTAATACATCACTTGATTCAATTTTCCTTCTAGAAAATGAAGGGATTTCTTGCTTACTTGATAAAGAGGTTGCCTACATTGCACCATGCCCAACCTACTTTTATAGTTGATCCACAAGCTGCTCTTTCTTCCTCCTCTCTCATAGTAGGGGTTTTGAGCCCATTTACTCATAGCTATTGCCATTTTTCTTTCCCCTAGGGTTTATTCTCTCCCCAAGTATTTTATTATACACCTCTCTCCTCAAATACCCTCATTAAAAACAAAAAAATAATGTTATAGACAAAAATCTAAATCCCCCAAATTTGTCAAAAATAAAATCATGTAATGATTTTACTCCATCAACTAATATATTTATTCATGATGAATATTATTTTAGATTCCAATGCTCACAACCCCTTACTTAGGTCATTATGACTAAATTAAATCTTATTTAAACATTTAATTAGGGTCCCTCCACTTAGGGAGTCAAACAAATGGTAAGAGGATCAACTAACATCACCAAGGGGATTAAATATTTAATTTAAAATAAATAAGTAAATAACAAACTCATGACCATGGAATTAAAAAATATCTAAACATAAGATAATAATGAAATGAAATAAGGTAGGAAAAGTCCACATGCAATCAAGAATGGTTCGATTAAAATGAGTGAACCATAAATAATAACATAATAAAAGAGGATAACAAGTTATGAAATAATCACAACTGATAGACTAATACTACTTAATGGCTTATGCATTATATCTTTTTTACCTTTGTTGGTGTCACCCAACTGCTCATTGCCTCGACCCATAATTACCTTGACCATAAAAATCTACTACCAACCTAGCTCATATACCTGTACTTATAGCTACAAATGAGCATCAACAACACTTGAATGACATGAAAGTAGCATAATAATATGAATAAATTGAATAGTACAAAGTATAATAACTAATTAGAATCAATACTATAACCAAGACAACCAAATCACCTTGTTGTAACATAAGCTATGACTATAATAAGTATCCACCAGAACCAATTAAACATGATCTAAATCAGATTATAACATCACTAGTACAATACTATTAAAAAATAGTTCTAAAGTTATATCTTAACCAACATAAAGGTATGATAAAAAACATATAGTAGTATATAAAATAGGGTATGTAATTTGGATCATAACATCCTCCTCCCCCTAATAAGGACCTATCTTAGTGATATATTAAAATAACTAGTGATAATGCTATCTAAAAATTTGTGTATCTTCCCAATTGACACTCATTATACTCAGTGGGTCCCATTATATCAAGATTTTCTAAATTTATCTATTTCTTAGTTTAATGTTATGATGGCCCATGATTTTCACTGGGTCCAACTACATCTTTTCCTCTTCCTTAACCTACAATTTTTTCAAATTCAATACATGAGATGGATCAGATATATATTTTCTTATCAAGGTAATATGAAAGATGTAATGAATTCTTGATAGAGAAGGAGGTAAATCCAACTAGTGGGTAACATGGTTGATCTTATCCATAACGTCAAATGGGTCAACAAAGTGAGGATCCAACTTGGAGGTTTCCCAAACTTGATTAAACTTTTTTGTGTCTTACACATATAAAACCTTTCTACCAATGACAAATTCATGAGGTGTCCTTTATAGATTAGGATAACTCTTTTGCTGATCTGAGGAAACCTTCAAGTTATGGAATATTATGGCCATTTTCTCATCATATTCTAGCATCAATTTAGGATCAATAATGGCCCGATTTTATAATATATCCCAACCAAGTGGTTTTATGCATTTTCATATATATATATATATATATATATATATATATATATATATATATATATATATATATATATATATATATATTGGTTCAAAGGGAGGAGTTTTGATTGCAAAATGATAAGATTTATTGTAATAAAACTTGACTAAATGGATATAATCCTCCTAATTAGTTTGATGATCCATAACATACATGTGCAACATGTTTTCAATCACCTGGTTTAATATTTCAATTTGACCATCCATTTTTAGGTGGTATGAAAAAATGAAATTCAATTAAGTGTCAAAAGCTATGGTCAAAGTTCACTAGAACTTTGGTGTGAACAACTTATCTCTATTGGAGATAGTGACCTATGGCATGCCATGTAACCAAAACACCTCTTTCAAAAATCATTCATAAAAAATAACAATATCATTAGTCAAGTCCCAACAATGAAATCAAGTTAAACCACTACCCATTTATCTCTCGGTATGTTGTGTGGGTATAGAAACCCCTCGAGATGGGAGTGTTCAGCCTTACCTTACTAAAATTTTGAGTATCTTACCATAAAATCAATAATACCAAGCTTCATGCTAGGCTAATAAGACATGCTTTTTCATCTTAGTGTCCCTTTGTAACACCAAAAATAAGAAAAATGGGGTGAAATATGCACCTTTTCAACACAAGATTATGCAATTATTCAAATTTGGATACACAATTTTATATTTATATGACTCGTAAGGACATTTATTTAAATTAGGATCCATTAACTACCTTTGAAATAGGCTTAACAACTCAAACCTATTCTTACCATAATAAAGTTCATTGACAAACTACTATTTTTAACACAACACTTCTCACAATTTCCAATTTCCAACCACCCATATAGGTTTACATTTAATTCATTTTGGTAAAATCAAGTGTTCTAAGTTATGGTGATTAAACTTCACCTTACTGCTTGTCAACAAGAAGGTTTTTATTACTTTCAAAGCATAAATTATAGCTACTAACTTAAATAAGATAGAGGCATTCATAACTTCCACTTTAGATATTAAATTCAAGATCATTATTTTGATAATGAAATAATTTTTAGGCTTAACCACTCCTTTCTTTGAAAGGGTATGCCATCATAAAAATCTTTAACTTATATGAAAAAGGAGATAATAATCCAATCAATCAGATTGTTTAACAAATTTTTATAGATCTGAGGTGGTATTTACCACCAATGCATGTTATTCCTTATGCACAACCTAATTAACATTCATCACATAATATATTGGCAAAATATGACAACCCATACTCTTATGGTTACTTTTCATCTAATATTTACCATTCATGGGTTAGTGCAGCATCCCACACAAACCACATTAAACATCAGAGAAGCCATCCTAGACATTCACATGTAACCCCAAGGCTTACAATATGTTTTCAATTATTTATGATGTCACATGATGATCTAGGGATCCAAATCCTACCATATTTTAATTAGCCATTTGAGGGCATTCAACTGAATTTTATCACTCTTTCAAAGAGTTAAGTTGGTACCTAGTATTTTGTACCACTGGATCTATACTTCACATTACTTTTCTCAAGCAATCAACATATATTTTAGTCATGGTTTATAATAACTAAAATATTTATTCTAAAATATTCCTTTAGGTAAAACATAACATTACCTTGTTAGTAACACACTAACATTTTCAAACCACATGTGCATGTTCTTTTAAAAAGTACAACCTTAATATTTTGCATAAGATTCCAATTCATAGGGCCCTAAGTGATTCACAAGCACTCATTTCAATTTTAGATTATACCATGGTTACATTCATTTAGCCAAACCTGGCATATACAGTCAACATAATCATCTATTCATACACACAAGACCCAATTAATAGTCCATTAAGTCTTATCTTCATGCCACCCAAGGGATAATTTTCCTTGTAAATGGCCTTGCCTAATCATAAGTAACATGTTCTTGATAAGATATTTCACTCAGCTTCATACCACTCATCCTAAGACAGTCATATCAACTCAAAATTTTTGAATTTGAACTTTTATCAAAATATAACTATACAAAAGATTAGAATATTCAATTTTTGATAATAAAATATCATTTCAATGTTGTATTTATCACACTTATTATCATTCCCAAGGTATAAGTATTCATCATCACAATGGTGTTCTAACTAGTTTGATTTGAAAACATCAACCATGATAACTCCTCTTTGCTAAAAATCATGACAACAAGTGTGCCATCATAAATTTTATGACTACAACATGGTTGCTAATGTTAATAAATATTTATGCACATTACAACATAGATATTAGAACTGATTATTATGCATAACATATGTAAAACTACCATAACAACATTGACAACCCTGCTAATCTACCAACATGTTTCTTCTTGTTGTCATAAAACATAGACAATACATTAAGCCTCAACATTCTTGATAAGATATTATCAAGTTGTACCCAAACTAGGGATTGATAATGATGGAATAAACAAGCTCAAACATCTTTCTAAATTTTTTTTGATGTTTAACTAAACCCATCATTCAATACAACATGATTTTTCCCTAGGGATCTCAAGTTTAGTATCACCATTTCCCCAAGGCAAGGTGTGTTCCAACAAGCCAATAGTTCTACATCCATGAATCTGAGAGGTTACCAATAATGTTTGCATCTCATGGATTAGAAGGATTATGATGTTTGTTTACAAAGAGAGATCTATAACTTATTGAATTAGCAAGTGAAATATTTTCTTTAAACCCATTCATTCCTCCAAGTTTAAGTAAAACCCTTTGTATTCCCTAGGTTGTAATGTTCAAAAATTTGATGCTGACTTTCCCATGCAAGTCATCAATAGATAATGAAAATCATTTCCTTATTTACAAGAGTGAAGAGGTTATCACTAGCCTCATGTTGACTCACCCATACAATTCAAAAATCAACATGTGATGCTCTACCTAATGTAAATTGATTCAGGAAGGGTTGACTCAACTAAGGCTAGGTTGGGTAGAAACCAATACTGTGAAAATTATATATTTCCCATAGATAATGATTTTAATGAAATACACAGATTTTCCATCATCTTGTTATTATATAACATTTTCATTTTTTTACTACAGATTTGAAAGTGCTTTTCATGCACTAGATCATTAGATACATTTCACCTTGTAGTATTTTAAGACCATCTATGCATTGCATATGTTACCAAAATAGTCAAACACTACTTGATTGGTTATATCCAGTCTATTCCAAGATATCATAAAACTCCAATGGTGCTATAAATAAATACATACAAGGATTTTACATACTATGAACATGGTGATAACCAATTTTGTAAGGACTACCTCAATCTAGAATTTGGATAACCAGCTTTGTAAGGACTACCCCAATCTAAAATTTGGACAACTAGCCAATCAATGGGTATATGCAATTATATATAAATAAGGATTTGATTTACAATCTACTTCAGTTGAAGCTAGAAGCCCTACAACTATTATCTATAAAACTATTCTAATGAAATCAGGTGCCACATGCACTTTTATCTCCTCCAATCTTGCAAGATATTAGAAGATATCATAGAATAAAACATTGAATTTTCAACTCATGAGGATAAGTGATTTTCTAAAAATCATATCATATCCCTATTCAAATGAAATAATTCATTAGCTCCTTATTATCAAAATTTCTTATTACAAAGATTCTTAGAGCTATAATTTGAAAAAATCCAATCGTAAGTACAACATGATTCAATTTTAAGCAAAATAATTCTTATCTTACTTTACAAGAGTGGAATATTACTATTTATTCTTAAAAATATATAGAGCATAAGCTATGATACTAGGTGAAATGACCCACAATTTTTTTTGAGTATGGCTTCACTCAAATTACATAGTGTAATCATGAATAGGTTCCACTACATGTAGTTTAGATCTACATAACATATCCATAAACCTCATAACCAATTTTGCATATATGCAACCCTTAATTAGGGTAATTAACCCTATACTATTCTATAGGGAAGATTATTTGCCTATGAAATCTACATGTAGATCAAGGCTGATATGTGATCCATAACAATAAGCTATGAAGTATATGAGGGTAGACACTTTCCCAATATGACCACCTAGGTGTCCTTATCCTAAATAAGAGAATCACATATATGGAAGTATTGGTATATATTTGGGTATTTTATTTTCCCCTTCTTCATACTTAGGATGCATAGGTTATTAAGTACAATTGAAAGTTAGGGATAGGTCAAAACAAAAAATAATTTATTTATTATTCCTAAATTCATAAGTTAAATCATTATTTTATAAGCCATGATTCATAATATAAAAGTAACATTATTCTATTTGACTCAATCAATGATGTTCATCTAATAAGTTAACAAATGGGTATTATATCTATGAAATCCCTAAAATTGTAATATGGATTTAATGAATTTTGTGTAAGTAAAGGTCCCATTTTAGTCCTAACCTTATTTAGATCAGTCTATCATGATCTATAAGTCTTTCGGGGCCATCGTAGTACATGCTTCCACTTGTCATTTTATGCAAATAATTTACTACTATGATCTAATTAATTAACATAACTATTATCAAGGATTGATGTCTTCACACAAGTGAGCATCATACCAATGACAAATATTACTTAACCCATTCACATAGACTTAACCTTTTATCATTTTATAGGTAAGTATTTAGAGTTAAAATATCTAAAGTACTATCTACTTATCACTTATTCATTATCATACGAATTATAACTAGTGTAAGAGTAAATTTAAACCAACAATAAAGTACATCACTTAATCTTACTCCATATGATTATAAATCCTTTGTTTTATTCATCAAAACCATTTATACTCTAAAAATTTTATAATTATTTAATTGTTATCTAATCCATTCTTAAAACTAAACATGCTTATTATATCTTAGAGCCAAAGCATGCTTATGTAAAGTTAGCTTCTAATGCACCACTTACAACTATGGTCATTTCTTGTCATACTCTTCTAATATTGTAATTAGTTAATTAATTTATCTCAAGGATCACAATATTTATGATTATTGTAGTAATTAAATTAATTAATATTTTGAAGGAATTTTTATCATACTAAATTTAACCCTTGAGGAGGTTGTTCAATCCTCCTCACTTAGTTGATAGCATGGAGACACCTCTAGGTTGTGGGTGGCTTAATCAATGAGGTGAATAACTATATAGGGTTATCTCCCTTGATGATTCACCTTAAAAATACTACTAGACTAATAATTGTTGGGAAAAGGGTAAGTGATAACTAAAAATAACCTAACTAATGAGGTGACACACCAAATTTGTTGACAACTACCACACATTTTTAGATGCTAACCTATTCATATACTACTCCTAATCTACACCTCTTAAATCAATATTTAAATATTAAGGTGGTAGATGATGATTAGGCTAGGAGGGATAATTTTTAAGAGGTATAAAGACATTAATTGAAGATTTTATCACTTAACCTTCACAAGACTACTTAAACACTCCATATGACCTACAAGAGTGAGTTTAAACTACATATATGTGAGAGAATGAGACAATATATCAAAGAGAACTGAATCAAAACTAGACAAGATCAATCATTCATATACAAATGGTAAAATATAGTCACAAGATAAGGTAAAACCAAATTTTATATTATTTCAATAAATTAAAAAAGGATTAGGGTTTCACCATACTCAAGTGGAGGATACCTTTCAATGACAAAACATGCCATACATATAGGAGAGAATGAGAAGAAGAGAGAAGATGGATGTTGGATAAGCCCATGATAAGTTTTATCTCATGATGAAGCAAGTTAAAATTAAGAAAGACTATAAGTAGTTATTTTTATTGATTCTATCTAACATGTGTCATCTTGGTCTGATATTCTTCTTCATCAAGGTGGTGTATAATTATTCTTGACCTTCTTAAAAGACTCATCAACTTCATTTAAAACTATCTTCTTAGTTTAGGAGGAGTTATAAGTATATGTTTTGACACATGGAACTATTGATCATGTTTAATGGAGTCTTATCACTCCATCCTTGGCCACTTCAAGGCTTATCTCATCTTGATGGGAGTGAGACTTGAAACTCAAGCTTCTTCATATTGACAATAACTTGTACTTTCATTGTGTAAACTTGGTTGTTCAAAAGAGGCCATGGAAACAAGCCCATGTCTTCATCCAAGGTCTAATACTTCCTTGAGGACTATAATAACATATTTAAAACCTCATAAATGTTTATTAAAGGATCATTATATCCATGTTTATATTGTAGACGACCTTCAAGGACTGACATGTAGATGCATTTGCTCTCTTGGAGCTCTTGATGACATGTTTTCTTATTATAAGGTTTCTTGAGCTTGTTGGTAGCCTATATGTCACTTAAGGGGTCTTATATATCTTTTTTGGAGACCACCAAACCTCTCCCCATTCTCAAAAATGAATCACAATAGATCAATATGCTTTCACATAGCCAAACCCTTAAAAATAAGCCTAAAATTACCACTTTCATGCCATTTTTTGTACCTTTTCCTATTCACACAAGCCAAAAAATGAGCCATTAAGGTACTATTCAGACCTAAAAAGTTCATTTGGGTCATATAAATACCAATTAATTATATTTTAAGTCATATGAAAAGTAAACATAGTCATTGGGTCTTTAGTAGGGTTTTAGAAGGGTTTATAGGTGGTCCACTTCTTAAGAATTATTCATAAAGTTGAGATCCTAAAATTATGAAAAAATCCAAAAATTTGAAGTAGGTTAACCGTAATAACACTTATAACATCCATTTACATCCATGCAAAGTATCCTTTAAATTCTAAGTAGAAAATTATGACTTCTCGAGCTTCTAGAGGTGTTTTAGAAAGGTTTTGAGTGATCAATATTATTAATGATTATTCATACCATACAAGGAATCGATACATGAATAAATTTCATGAGTTTATATTAGGGGATAATAATAAAATACTAATAACCCCATTCCTTCCCAATCATTTTCTCAATGAAGTTTTTATCTTCAAAAGTAGCCTCTTGGCATTGAAGGACTATGTATAAGGACTGAAAAAGAGGTCTTTAGGCATAAAACCTTAAGAAATGTATTTTTTGGTTATGAATTACTCATATTTATCTATAAAACTTCCTATTTAGTTATAAAACTCCTCTAAAATTAACTTGACCTTTAAAATAGCTTAAAACTTGTTGTAGTCTGCAATGAGGGTTTATAAGCAAATTTGATGTTCTGACCCTAATGGCCCACTTATGTATGTTTTAATCACCATAAAATGGTTATAATAATTTTTAAAACCTATTATAGGTTCTCCTAAACATTTATTTTCCATAAAAATCCTAAATTAAATGCGAAAATTGCATATTACCTTCAATTCTTAGAGGCAAACTTGTGGCTCCTAACAGGCTTGTAGGTGCATTGTTTAGTATCTTGATTCTTCTAATAGGTTTTGTTATATTTAGGCATATTTTTATAGTAATTTAAATTTTAAATATTTTTATTTCATGATTAAATATCTATTCATTATCTCTCAAACCTCACACTTTGTACCCAAACCCAAAAAATGCATATTTCCATGCTTACTAGTAGGCAGACCTATAGGTTGGCATTTCTAAGTCTAATTCTCATTCTAACTCTACCTTGGGATTGATAATTTTGATTGAGAGTTATAATATAATAATTAAGATATATATGGGATTATTTAAGTTCAATTTTAAATTTTCTTCCCTCATCTAATATCCTCTTTCACTGACCAAGGAACCTCTGATATTTCTAGACACAAAAACAGGCTTGACTGCTTTCCTTGGGCCAAATACCCTACCAAGGTATGAGAATAGATACTATTGAATAGTATTTTTTAATAAATAATTAAAATAATTTATGTTGGATATACTCATGGTTTCTATGACCTTGTATCACCCTCTAATCTAATGATCAGACCACAAGATCACCCTTTCCTCGAGTCCTTACCTATACGCTAACACAATCATATTTAGCATGCATCCTCATGATGTTTTCTTGTAATTGGGTATAAGATACTTGTTTAAGTATAAAAATATATTTTAATATTAAATTCCCATAATTAACTCAACATGAAACACCTCAAATACTCTCTTTTATCCCTGCATAACATGTTGTCAAGGTATTTATGTAGGCTCATTTTAAGCATGAAGACTTTATTATTAAAGTGAACAATCTAAATTAGATATGTTTGGATGGGAAATAGATAAAAAATAATAACCATTTGTATTTCATGGATATCCCTTTAAATTATAAAACACATAACTTTTGTTAGAGCCTCTTTTATGATCTTCTCACTTGCAAGATGTACATAGTCACTTTGTGTGCATATTAACATAGATTCTTTGCCTTTTGGTCCCTAATGGTGTCTAGATAAGGTATTAAGAGACTTTATGAAGTAAAATTTATAGTGAATAAATTTTTCCCACTTATATTATAATCAAAAAGATTTCACAAAATCATAACTCTACCCTTTCTCTTCTTTCATATGCCTGCAACCTAGAAGTACACAATGATTATGAAGGGTTTTAGGACTTATAGGCATTAAGGAGATATTAAGAGGCCTTGTATAGAATCATGAAGATATATAATTGGTTTTAGATATTTTCCAATGTTATTTCAACTATTTTAAACCTTTAACTCATCAAAACCCCATTGCCTCTAGCCTGTAACTTGATCAAAATGAAGATTTCTTATCTTTTGACTGCTAACACATGCCAAGTGGTGATGGAGGATAATTATAAGGATTTTATAGACCCATGATGACTCAACCAAATTAAATTTTTTATTATTTAACCTTAACAAACATTTAGACAAATAAAAACCATGCCTATTGAGTTTTAGAAGGGCTTATAAGCACATTATGCTCTTAACGATTGTTCATAAAGCATAGTACCTCAAACCCAAAAATAGTCCCTAAAATTTCAAGGGAATAAGGGCCCATATTAACCCAAAATATAATTCAATCCAAATCTCTCCCCTCTACATACCATCCTAAAATTGGTTGGCCTTTTTGGAGATACTAAGGACCCAATGGAGAAAAGATGGAGGTTTTATATCTTTTTGGACCTATAACACCTTACAAAGCATGAATTTGACTTGGAAGATATGAGAAAGAACTTTAAACTCTTGAAAACCATTCAAGTGAGCTCTCATTTACTTCTCAAACACATAACCTTTATCAAAACTACCTCTTAGGAAAGGATGAAATTGAAGCATGCATTGTAATAGGTAAAATTGATCCTCTTTGACCATGCCCTACCATTTCCCACATTTAATGTTCTTTCAAAAGTGTCTCTTGTACGTACAAATCATCATTTTGACTTCGAGCTACTTGACAAGCCTTATAATGAATTGGAAAGGTATTACATGATTTTGAGAGGGTTATTACAAACTAAAACAAATGAATTAAGCCTAAGACCCATTTAATGCTTTGATATATGACCATGCCACCCTAATAAATTATACTTGGACTGACCTAAACCTTCATGACTTTTGAGAATGAAATTCTACACAAGAGAAAACTAGAAATAATCATGAACTAATAACCCTTGATTACATTAAATTCTCTAAAATCACCTTAATATTTATAAAAACATGTCATAAAACTCTAATGAAAGGGATTAATGACAATACTAGGGGGTTTTGATTCACTCTTCTTGACTAGACCCTACAGGAGACCCTAAATTGATGAAATACACTTGACAATAAATATTTTTATGACAAAGCTTGACCAATAGACCAAGACCAAAAATATCAAAAATATATCAACAAAGTTAAACAAGTCTAAAATAAAATTTTTAAATTATACCCACTCATGGTGGCCAATTTTGGCAAACAAATTTGGCAACTTCTTAGGATTGCATGCCTGCTAGCACCTAAACTAATAGCCTTATTGCCTCCATTAGGCTATGGGGTTATCTCATCTCAACCCAAACATGATGTAGATCTTGATAGATAAATAAAACCTCTTGATAAGGATGAAATAAATTATTACCTTTACAAATACACAATAATAAAAAAAAACACACCAACAAGATAACCAAAACCAACAAGACACACACTATGCTAAGAACCACTTAAGGAAGAAAAAATGAGAAACTATTATATACAAATAAAATTTAAGGTATAATCCTCATAGATAAAAAGGAAAAATCCTTAAGTATTCTTATATGATGAATAATAATGATGTACAAGTTGCTAGTTAGGGTTTGTTCTTGCTTTATCAACTCCTTTCTTGACCACCATTAAATTTGGCTTGACCTCAAATGGATCAAAAATAACACACATGTCTCCAATAAAGATAATTTCATCTTAAATTTCATGACTTACCTCATGTTTCCATTTGTCAATGAGAGATACCTCCAATGTGACCACACTTTGATTTATGAGGGCAATAACAAATTTAACTTCTATTGGCTCTTTACACTCTACTTCTTACTCACCTTGAGGAAATATTCTTCAAATCTTATACATCATGAATTATAACCTCTTGGTGATGAATTTTAGGACATATTGGATTACTATTAGCTTTGAATTTCTTAATAATAAATTCATCTTATCCTTCTAGAGTTGTTGACCTACCAAACTCTTCAAATTCTAAACATGTCAAAATAGGACTGCCACATGTTATCAAGACCTCCTTAAACTTGTTCATGAGAATAAATAAGACCAACAACCATGATGTTATTTTTAAGATCCTTCTCACTCATATCTTCACTATGTTCATTATCCAAGACAACCATCTTAGCACTCTCTTCATGGGCTATACATATACTATCCAAACTTGAGCAAAATGTTTCTAGTTCCCCCCAAAAGGATGCTTCTTCTTGATCACTTTAAAACATGCTAACTTCAATATAATTCTTACCATTATATTTAGGTATATAAAACTTGTCAATCACTTAAAAATATTCAATGAAATCATGATATAGATGCAAGTTTTCACCTTCAAGCTCTATCTCTTGCTCATGAGGCTCAATAAGGTTAATGAATAAATTATCTTTGTGAAGATTTACCTCATACTCAATGACAACTTGATCAAATTATATATGATCATATTTTTTTTCATCAAGACTAAATCCATGACAAATAGATTGGTATTCTTCTTCCTCTATGAATAATGGAAGTTCATCTTCCCACTTAAGATCTAATTTATCATGTTTTTCTTGTTCCAAACATGATTTTTATTCAAGTATCGAACCATTAGGATTAACTTCTTGAGATTCACTTGCCACTATGATATCATGTTCATTACAAATTATAACCTCCTCTTGATCATTCAATTCTTCCATTGGATTTCTTTAAACTCGATAGAGTGTCCTTCCAACTTAGGATTTTGGGAGGATTAGATTGATTTTATTATTATTGGAGAGATGGAGAAGGAAATTATATTAAGGATGATACATTATTCTCCTTCCACTCCTTAATCACTCTATCAAACTTTGATGTTCATTAAACTTCATAGATAGTCTAAACTTTAAGGGTAGGTGAATAACTTTATGGACTTAGGAGATCTCTTGATTCAAACTCCATATAATTATCTTTTCCTTAATTTTAGATAGGTATGATAGAAGGTTCTTTATCAAGTGTTGGAATAATATAATTAGGGGTCATAGTCCAATAATGTCTCAATGGTGGAATGGTTTGATATTCTTGAGAAGAAAAGGGTGAAATTGCATAGGCATGGGCCTTTCTTGGTAGTATATTACAACTTGGGTTGGATTTGGAGCAAAATAAGGTTGACTTAGAGTAGGAGAGAGCATAAGAGATTGATAGCATTGAATTTTTTTCCTCTCTTCAAGTACTAATATATTAACCATACATTGAAATAAGCCTCTTATTTTTAGCATAATATTGATTGGAATTTGTTGATCCTTTCTCTCAATATATGCCCAACCAAACTTAATCAAATGCACTAAATCCCTCATCATTCAAATGCTTTCATTCTGAATATAATGGTTATGGAAAATTAAATCACATTAATTTTCATTATCAAGATCCCTAATTTACATTTCAATGTATACAAGGGCTTTCTTTGAATCTTAATAAGGATGAAGTAGGAACAACATAGTTTTGACAAGGTGGACTAGAAGGATAAGTAGGTTGCCAAAGAGACTGAGTTTGATTGGGAGATGGAATATAAGTCTACTAATAACCTTGATAAGGTGGGTATGCTTTTATTTTATATCCACTTGGGGTGAATCCATGAATTTTATCAATATGATATGAAGAATGTGAAGGCATAGAGTATGTATTTTGACCAAATGAGTGATGAGAATACATGCTGATTTTTGATTTTCAGACCCTTAGACTACTTATAGCATTTTTGGTTCACTTGAAATCACCATTTATGTTTGTTTTCATGCCTTCAAAGAGACTAATTATATCATTTGTGGTTCACTTGAAATCACCATTGATGTTTGTGTTCATGCCTTCAAAGGCTGATGTATTAAAGAGTATCACCAATAACTCTTCAATGGATGGAATCTTTATCCCACCAGGTATGCTAGAACTATTACCACACTAAATTAAACATTTTAGGAGTTTTTTCAAGTATCCTCACTTAGGTGATATCATTGAGACACCTCTAGGTTGTGGGTGTCTTAACTAAAGAGGTGAGTCTCTAGATAGGGATAAGTCCCTTGATGATTCACCTTTAAACTACTACTAGACTAATATTTTTTGGGAAAAGGGTAATAGATAACTAAAAAAACCTAACTAATGAGGTGATTCACCAATTTTTTTGACAACTACCATATATTTATATATGCATAATGAGCATAGAGCTAACTTATTCATACATTACTCTTAATCTAATCCTCTTAGATCAATAATTAAACATGAAGGTAGTAGATGATGATTAGGATAGAAGCATTTATTTTCAAGAGATATAAAGACACTAATGGAATATTTCCTCACTTAACCTTCATAATACTACTTAAACACTCCATATGACCTACAAGAGTGAGTTCAATCTACATTTAGGTGAGAGAATGAGACATGTTAAGGAGAACTAAATTAACACTAGATAAGATCAATCATTCATGGAGAAACACTAAAATAAAGTCATAAGAGAAGGTAAAAAAATATTTTTTATTATTTCAATGGCTTACAAAAGATAACTGATTTACCATACTCAAGTGGAGGATCCATTTCAATGCTAAAATAGACCATACATATATGATAAAATGAGAAGGAGAGAGAATATGGATGCTCGATAAGCCCATAACAAGTGTCATCTCATGATGAAATAAGTTACAAATAGAAATGCCTACAAGTAGGTATTTTTATGAATTATCTCCAACTTGTGTCATCTTGGTCTAATATTATTCTTCATCAAGGTGGTATAGAGTGACTCTTGACCTTCTTGGATGACTCATCAACTTCATTTGAAAATTTCTTATTGATTAGGAATAGTTACAAGTCTATGTTTTGACATATGGAACTCTTGATAATGATTCCTAGAGTCTTCTCAGTCCATCCTTGTCCACTTAAAGTCTTATCTCATCTTGATGGGAGTGAAACCTTAAACTCAAGCTTTTTCATATTGACAACCTAAACTTTCATTGTGTGATCTTGGTTGATTCGAAAGAAACCATGAAAACAAGACCATATCTTCATCCAAGGTCTAGTCCTTGCTTGAGGAATACAATAAAATCTTGTCAACCTAATATATATTTATTAAAGGATCATGTTATTCATGTTTATCTTATAAACCATCTTCAAGGATTGACATGTAGATGCATTTGGTCTCTTGGAGCTCTTGATGACATGTTTGATTACTACAAGGTTTCTTGAGATTTTTGGTAGCTTGAATGTCACTTAAGGGGTATTATAAATCTTTTATGTATAACACCAAACCTATTTACATGCTCAAGAAGTCTTCACAACTGGTCAAGTTCCTTTCACACAACCAAGTCCTTGTAAATAAGCCTAAAACTACCACTTTTAGGCCATTTTTATTCCTTTTACTCTTCAAACATTCCATTAGATGACCCATTAAAGTATTATTAGGACTTAAAAATGTCATAAATATTATTTAAACACCAAAAAATTTAATTTTAATTCATTTGAGGAGAAAACACAATCACCAGGTCTTTAGCAAGGTTTTAGAAGAATTTAGAGGTGGTCCACTTATTACAGATTGTTCATAAAGTTGAGGGCCTAAAATTATGAAACAATTAAAAAAATTCAGATAGGGTAACATTAATAAAACTTAAAATATCCATTTAAATCCATGTGAAACATCATTGACGTTCTAATTAGAAAACTATGTCTTCTCAAGCTTCTATAGGTGTTTTAGAAAGGTTTTGAGTGATTAGTCTTGTTAATGATTATTCATACAATATATGGACTTAATCCATGAATAAATGTCATGTTTTTATATTATTATAACCTCATTAACTCTTAAAAAACCCATTCCTTCCCAAGTATTTTCTCAATGAAGTTATGAGCTTCAAATGTAGCCTCTAGACATTGAAGGAATGTGTGTAAGGACCAAGAAGAGGTTTTTAGGCCTAGACCCTTAAAAAATGAATTTTATTGGTTATAAATACCTAAAATGGATATATAACACCTAATATGTATTTATAAAACACATATATAATAAAATTTACCTTTTAAATATCCCAAAACCTACTTTTGCCTATAACGAGGGTTTATAGGCAGATTTGATGTTCTAAACCTAACAACTTGTTTATTCATGTTTTCATCACCATAAAAGGGTTATAATAACTATAAAAAATATATAAAGGTATATTGAACATTTATTTTCCATAAAAATCCTAAATTCAAGGCAAATATTTTAGGTTCCCTTCAATTCTTGGAGGCAAACTTGTGGTTCCTAACAGACCTATAGGTGCACTGTTTAGGTCTCTTGATTCTTCCACTAGGTTTTGATATCTTTAGGAATATTTTTGTATTAATTAAAATTTTAAATAGATTTATTTAATTATTAAATATATCCTAAATGTCTCACAAATCTCATACCTTTCACCCAAACCCAAAAAATACATATTTTCATGCTTGTTAGTAGGCAAACATATAGGTTGGCATTTCTGAGTCTAATTCTTATTCTAACTCTGCCTTGGGATTGATTATTTTGATTGATATTTGTAATATAATCATGAATATATTTATGGTATCAATTAATTACACTTTTAAATTTTATTCCTTTATCTAATATCCTCTTTCACTGACCAAAGAACCTCTAACATCTCTAGATATAAGAGCAGCCTGATTGCTTTCCTTTGGCCAAATACCCTACCAAGTTATGATAATAGATAATATTGAATAGTATTTATTATTAAATAATGAAAATAATCAATTTTTTATATAATTATGGTTTATATGACCTCGTATCATCCTCCAATCTAATGATCAGACCATAAGATCACCCTTTCTTCAAGCCTTTGCTTGTACATTGACACAATCATATTTAGCATGAATCCTCATGATGTTTTATTGTACTTGGGTTTGATATAATTAATAAATATGAAAAATATATTAAAATATGACTTACCAGCATTATCTCAACATGAAACACCTCAAAAACTCTCTTTTGGCCTTGCATAACATGTTGGCAAGGTATTTGTGTAGGCTTGTATTGTACATTTTAAGCATGAAGCCTTAATTATTGGAGTGAACACTATGCATCAAATGGATTTGGATGGTAATTGGAGATAACATAAGAAATATTTATCTTACATTTACATACCTTTATATGACAAAACACACAAATTTTTTTAGAGCCTCCTTTATGATCTTCTCACTTGCAAGTTGTACACAATCACTTTGTGTGCATATTAGCATATCCTCTTTGCCTTTTGGGACATAATGGTGTATTAAGAATGTATAAATAAAATTTTTTAATTAAAAAATACTATGAATAAGATTTTCCCACTTATATTATGCTAAAAAAATTCTCACAAAATCATAACTTTACCCTTTTTCTTTAATCATACACTTGCAACCTAGACAAAACATAATGCTTGTGAAGGATTTTAGGCCTCGTAGGCATTAAATAGATATTAAATGAAATTTTAGATCATAATAAAGATATATAGGTGGTTTGAGAGATTTTAAAATATGCTTTCATGTTTTTTAAACCTTGAACTCATTAAAACCCCATTGTCTCAAACATGTAACTTGATCAAAATGAAGATTTCTTGCCTTTTGATTGCTCACATGTTTCAAGTGGTGATACAAGATAATTTTTAAGGATTTTATTTACCCTTTAGGACTCACCCAAATTTCCATTTTCATTATATAACCTTACAATATATTTAGATAAGCAAAAACCATGCCTATGGGGTTTTAGTAGGGTGTAAAAGCACCTTATGCTCTTAAAGATTGTTCATAAAGCATAACCCTTCAAAAAAAAAAATAATGCCTATAATTTCAAGGTAATAAGGGAATTTATAAACACCCAATATAATTCAATCCAACTCTATCTCTCCTCTGCATACCATCCTCAAATTGGTTGGTCTTTTTAGAGCTGTCGAGGACTTGATAGAGAAAATATGGAGGATTTTTATTTGTTTAGACCTATAACACCTTCCAAATCATGGATTTGACTTGGAGATTATTAAATGTCAATTTACACTCTTGAAACTCATTCAAGTGATCTCTTATTCACTTCTCAAACACATTAACCTTCATAAACTACCTCTTGGTAAATGATGAAATTGAATTATGCATTGTAACTACCAAGACTAAACCTCTCTATCCATGTCCTACCATTTCCCATGTTGAATATGAATTTACAAGTGTCTCTTATATATTTAAATCATTATTTTGACATTGAGCCACTTGAGAAGCCTCATAATGCATTGGCAAGGTATGCAATGATTTTGGGAGGGTTAGTACAAACTAATACAAACCAATTAGGCTCAAGACCCATTTAATGCTTTGATATATGTCCATGAAACCCTAAAAAATTATATTTGGATTGACCTAGACCTTAATGGCTTTTGACACTGAAGCTCTACATAAGAAAAAGATAAAAACAATCATGAAACAATAACCCCTAATTGCCTTAAATTATCCAAATTTGTTTTAATCTTTCCAAAAACATGTCATCAAACTCTAATGAAAGGGATTAATGACAAGAATAGGGGGATTTGATTCAATCTTCTTGACTAGACCCTGTAGGAGACCCTGAAATGGCCAAATACACTTGACAATACATATTTTAATGACAAAGCTTGACCAATAGACCAAAACCAAAAATATCAAAAGGTTATCAACAAATTTAAGCACATATAAAAGTAAGGTTTTAAATTATACCCACTCATGGTGGCTAATTTTGGCTAACAATAATTACAACTTCAAGAATGGATATTTGAAATGAGCCCCCCAAATAAAAATGTGAGCATCAATTTATTTAGAGTATAAAGTAAAATCATGAATAGGGTCCACTACATGCAATTGGTTTCTATGTAACATACCCACAACCTCATAACCAAATTTACATAAATGCAAACCTTAATTAGGGTAATTACACCTAAAAGATTATATGAGGAAAATTATTTCCCTATGAAATCTACATGTAGCTTAGGGGATATCGATATACGATCCATAACTATAAGTTTTGAACTATATGGGGGTAGATACATTTCCAATAGGTAAACCTAGGTGTCCTTATCCTACCTAAGAGACTGACATCTACTAAATTCTAGGTATAGATTGGGGTAGTTTATTTGCCCCTTATTTTTAAATGGGATGCTTAAATTTTATAAGTATAATTGAAAGTTAGGGTTAGGTTAAAGAAAAAAAAATTATTATTCCTAAGTTTAGGAGTTATGACATTCTTTTATAAGCTATGATTCATAATATAGAAGTAACATTGTTCTAATTGACTCAATTAATGATGTTCATTTGAAAATTTAACAAATAAGAATTATATCTATGATATCTCTAAAATTATAATAGAGAAGATTAAAAAATTAGAAGTTTTGATTGATATATATTTCAAGAACATGAAAATAACATAGTAATAATGATTTCCTTGAGAAGAGATGTTTTATTACTCAAGATTACAATACAACCATATGCTTATCTCTGGGAAGAGATGTCTGATTTCCATTTTGGGTTAAATATTCATTTATACACATTTTTAAGGTAGGAGGAGGATGTGTAAGGTCACTACTCTCAAGGGAAATTAAGTGGTTTGAATTCTATGATTTATAACAATACAAAATTCAAGGAATTACTAATTTTAGACTACACTACTAAAATTGAAATTTGGGGCACTTCTATTGGGTTTTAGGGGGTAAAAAACCATTTATTAGATCTCATACCATCTCACCATTTTATCCTCATTCTTATCTTTCCAATGGTTTAAACGGGGAGTTAATTAGAGCTATGGTGTAAAAGTTATGGCTCCCAAAAGTTCTATCATCAATTGGGGCAGAACCGTCACCTGAATTATCACTTGAATTTTTACCCATATTAAGATATTTAATTATTTTTATGTAATTAAATGTAAAATTGTATTACTAATCCTATTTATATCATTATACCATGATATCTAAGTCTATAAGGTCATCATACTATGTGCTTCCCCTTATCATTTTATGTAAACAATTTACATTGAGATCTAATTAAGTTACCCTAACTCTTGTCAAGGATTGATGTCCTCACATAAGTGAGAATTATAACATTAACCAATATTTTTTAACCCATTCTCATAGTGACCTTGAACCATCCTATATACAAGGGAAAGTGACGCTGATATGTAAATCAATCCTAGCTCAGAGAAGATAAATCATGCTTACCCTACTGGTTGTTGGTACATTTGGACAATCATGATCATGACCAAGATAGATCCACTAGACCCAACCAAGTGTTTCCTTACCACATTAATGTCACTATATAGGGTTACAAAGCCTATATTTAAGCAACATCATATTATAAACCTAGCTAGGTCCTATGTTTTCTTATATTCATAAAGTAAATACAAAGTAAATTAAAATAGAACCTAGTGCTCACCAAAGCTTGTGGCACATAATGGGGGTAGTAAATATAAAATTAAATATGTATATAATATCTCTCCTTAAGCCAATGTATAATAAATCCTAATTCATGGAGAGAGGAACATATAAGCTAATAAATGAAAATATATCTAATTTAAAAAGGAGGAACAAAGTTAGGAATACTTACCTTTGAAGATAAACCCATGGAACCTCAATCTCTCCCTTGGAAAAGGTACTTCACAAGTGTTTGTTATGGTAAGGATAATAAGGATAAGTCATATCTAGGATAAAAAGCTTCTCTATTCATCCAAAATACTTATCTATAAGACAAGTTCCATGTCTCCAAGTTTAGTATTGAAACCCTAAGTAATGTTCCTCAAGTATAATGGTGGATAAGTAGATGTAAAATATGTGATGTTCTTCTTCTTATCTCTATAAATGGTGAAAATGATTTGTGTGTGTGTGTGTGTGTGTGTGTGTGTGTATATATATATATATATATATATATATATATATATATATATATATATATATATATATAACCCTAAACCCTTTTGAAAGTTTAGATGATATTGTTGACCCAATTGACCCTATATCATTAATTACTAAAAGCTATTTAGATCCTATAATAGGTTGGCCAAGGATAATAGAGTCTCATAACTTGATAATATAATTTAATTAAAGGTTCAAACTAGGTTGAAATTATTTGTTAAATGTCAAAAAGAGTTTTTGTCTTAGATAGGGGTTGTTTGAGATAGTGAATTACTTGTAGGAGTATGTAAGGGAGGTGTCAAATCTTAGGTAAGTGTATAAAATATGTTTGTGCTAATTTAAAGTGGTGGTATAGGGGACAATAATATTGTAAAGCACCAATGGCATACCCACCCCTTTATTAGTGCACATTTTAAGGCATGCACTCAGAGAGATTAAGACTCAATAGGTTCCTGCAAGAGAGAGAATCAATAATTTATAAAGTGTGAAAATTTTATTTGTATACATATGACCCACTCAAATCACATCACGTGTCATGTAGGTGAAACATGGGATGGTGCTTTAGGAAAAGAACATAATAACACATAATGTTGAAGCTAAATAAATTGTAGTAAGAAGTGAATAAGATAAATGAAAACACAAAATTGAAAAATACATACCTTTACTTTTCATAATGATGTAGAAGAGGAGGTGAAAGAAATGTGAAGGTGTCCAATGTGGGGAACATTAGGTGAACTTGTAAAAATTATCAAAAAATTAATTTTTTTTGAAAAATGTACATGTAATATGTGAAAATATTCTTTATAATGTTAGGATTCCAAAACATCTTGTAATTCAGAAAAAGAGCTAGTAGAAACAAAGTTATGATTAAAAAATAGAACTTAGTTGTAAATATTTGACAGATAAATAATTTTAATTAGTAAATATAAATAGGGTGAAAATAAATTCATTTTTTAATTTACCATTATAAGAAAATATTGCTCTGAGAGATCCAGTTTGAGCCTAGATGGTGACTATGGTGAGGAGATGACAACTATGATGTGGAGGATGCATTGTGGCTGCAATAGGTGTATCATAGGTAAGAGAAGCATTAATTTAATTTTTTTGAGAATTTAGAATTTAAATTAATCTAAACATAAAAAATTATATGTTAGACAAAATGTAGACACTAGAACTGACCCTAATATTTTTTAGGTAGACTACAGGTAAAATGGGGGTACTAGCTAAGAAGAGATCAAACCAATAAATGCCTAAGGCATTTATGGTAAATGGTCAAAAATTCACTACAAACTAAGAATAGAGTCAACCTTATTAACTCAATTTTCAAGGTAAGAGAAATATAGGGGGTCAAATACATACTAGTGGGCCAATGTAGTATCATTGGAGATGGCTGACTGCATAGTAGTGGGCCAATCCAATTAGAAATAGGGAAATGGCTAACATATTACCTTTTGGCTGATGTAGTTCATACTATGTGGCTGATATAGTTTGTTGGATGAGGCCCAATATATAGTAGAATTCCAATATAGTATGTTATAACTAGGAAAGGGATAATTATTATCAAACAAGATGATAACATTTGAAAGAATGGGTTGATTATGTAACAGAAGGATGATGAATTATGGAAAAACTATGACTAGGCTGATTTAGTATTAAATAGGTCAATTTTGTATAAAAAAGGGAAAAATAGATAAATAAATCAAACAATTTGATGAAGTGTTAATTTGTAGTTTTTTAAGAATATTGAAGAATGTATTTTATTATTATGATACCAAGATCTAATACATTCTCTATTATTTGATATTTTACGTAGATGTTAGAGATTTTGGTGCCTTGTGGATGTGTCCTGACTACCAAATTTATTGGAGCATTTTTCTAATATGGATATAACTCATCTAGTTGCCTTAGGTTTTGGAGGTGTCATGGAGATGAGATGCATCCCATTGAGTGTTGATCTCATTGTCTTGTTCCTAAGAGAATGGGAATAATTGACCAACACTTTTTGATAGGAGGTGGAGGGGGATACTATAAAGGTGGAGATCACCTTGGAGGATGTCCATGCTTTGATTGTACTTACTATTGATGGGATACTAGTGATATGTGATATACATAAGTTGGAGGATGATAGACTGACCTTAGCCCAGTGTTAAACATATTTAGATATGATCTATCCTAGTCTACATGGTAGATTGTTTGATATTTATATCATGGCCACTATAGATATTTGAAAGGCCATGATAGGGCTTGCGATAAATCAAGTGTCATGTCATAAGTTAGATGGTAAGGTATCACTATGTACTATATCCTTATGTCAGTAAATCTTAGATGGAGGTGTATTTTATGATCTTGGTTCTATCATTTAGGTCTAGCTCATGCATGACATGTATGGGATGTTAACTTAGGGGCAAAAGATGATAGGATACCCCATGTAGTCAAGGATAGGTTACCTCAGGTTATTTAGTGGAGACAAGACCATGTAACCTAAGCCATGACCCATGTTATAAATTTTTAGTCTATCACACAATGGAAAATTATATGGTAGCCTTCCATTCACATAACTTTTGTATGGCTAAGTTGGGCTATAATTTTTATAAGTTTAACATGTGTGTAAATCATGGGCTACTACACATCATGGGTGGATCCTCATCTAGTGGATTATGTACTTAAAATCTTGGGGATACTACCTCCAATTTCCCCTTTAGTAGTGAATACATATCAATCATGACATTGTAGAGAGATGAGAGGGAGAGGATGCATAGGGGTACTTGTCAAGATACATGTGATCAAGACTTGGAAAGATAGACCATGGGATGGTCAGGCATAGTATTAGTAGGAAGTAAGGCTTGAAGGAGATTATTACATGGATATAGATGTGGGAGATGTGGGAGAACAATAGGTACCACATTAGAGATGAAAATGGATGCTATGAGCTTACCAAATTTGAAGAAACCATTGATGAAAGGATACAAAGGTGCTAATAGTCACACATGAGGATCTTATGTGGCTCCAAGACACAATTGGTACATAGAGATGCCACTGAGTATGGGAATATGATGGGATTAGGTGGTAAGTCTTAGTTTTACATTAGTGTAGAGGGAGATAATAGAGGAGGTACTCAACAGGAGAAAAAATGGTAAGATCAAGGTCGATGATACTAACACTAGTGAGAAATGTTATGATTTGGTTTAATTTATTTGATATAGAACATTAGATACATCATTTTCTATTATAGATAGATGATATAACATATATACACATTATATTTGATGTATATTTGGTTTATATTTTTATAGATACTGATTCTATGGAGGAGATTAGATAAGGAGCCTTGATTATGACCCTACCACTTTGGTTGATCTTGTGGTTCTATCTACCCCAGATCATATGAGTTAGTTCAGAATAATGGGAGAGGACACATGAAAACCACATGCATGAGGTGATGGTTTATATCCACCTATAGGGGTAAGAGATGGAGAGGTTCAAGCCTGGTAGGCCTCAACACAAGAGTGAGCCATGTGCATGGAGACTATGATATAGCTAGGATAGGTGCAAGACCATGTGTCCAACTTATAGGGTCAAATTGTTGGCTTGAGATCTTGGATTTCCTCTTTATAACACATAATTTAGAGGGGTTAGTCAAAATCATCAATGGGTAGCATGGGTAGGCCACATGATAGGCATGATGGAGCATAGCCTTTGAGTTGTAGCTATTGTATTTTTCACTTATATTGTATCAAACTCATGATATATATTGATATTGATAGTTCATTGATCTATGATTTTTACTTGTATTTATATGTGGATGTATATATATATATATATAAATATATATATATATCCTTTTTAGCACATGTATTTTGATTTTGTTGTATATGCTATGGGAAATATGTGATGTATGTTTTCTTTTTTAGCATTATGGGATACATATGCATGGTTAAAAAAGAAAAGGCAAACATAATATGAAAAGGTATAAATAATCAAAACAAATGTAATACACACTATATCATGATTGGACATGTGTAAGAAAAAAAGATGCATAAATATAATAAACCAAAATGGTAAAAAAAGGGTAACAAATGTTTTCAAGCCATGTAAAATATTTTCACCAAATTAAAACAAAATCAAAGGCATAATACATCATGTTGGGAAGTATGAAAATTTGTAATAAAATGGAAGATATGTGAAAACCAATGGTATAAAAACAAACAACTAATAAATTCAATCAATCATATTAAAAAAAATGGGAAGCATGAAAAGAGAAATAAAATATAAGTGAAAATCAAATTAATCATACTAAATCAAGCTGGGAAGTATGAGAAATTTAATAAAATGATTGTAAACATACATGCAATCAAAAAATAAGAAGATAAAATTGAAGTGATTATGAATTACACATAAAACATAATAAATCAAGATGGGAAGTATGTCAATTACATGTAAATAATAATCTAAAACAAATTATTTCAAATTTGAATCATGTAAATTTATTGTGACTTGGTTATAATATGAACTGGGTATTGGAATATTTTATGAAGAGAGCCTAGTTATATCGATGGGCTTACATTGGAACTCACAAATGGAACATCAATGAAGTGGAAACAACTATGGGAATGATTTAAAATATGTTTTTAATGTGGTAATTTGTGAGGAGGGCCTAGTCTTATCCATGGTATTACACTGTAACTCATAAAGGGAAAACCAATGAAGTTAATGGTAATAAAAGTAAACAATAAGAAAATATTTTATTATGATAATTTATGAGGAGAGCCTGGTATTATCCATGGTCTTAAATTATAACTCACAAAGGGAAACCCTAGGTGGAATGATCAGTTAACAAAACAATATTTCTCAAGGGAAAATATTAGGATTGTTGTAATGAAAGAGGGAATGTAAAAATCATGACATAGGCATCCATGAGAATACCTTAAGAAACATGAGGCATACTAGGTACAAAGGAGAGACACTAAGAGGCTAGTGACCATCAAAATACAAAGGATACCTACTCACAATAAGTGAAAATTTGTATAGGAAAATAGGTGAGATACTAAGATCAAATCATGAAGGCTATATGAATAATAAAAGAAAAATGGACCTACCTTCCCACAACATGTTCCCCATTCCTCAGAACCTCTTAAAAAACAATTGATCTAATACAAAAATTGGGTGCTTGTGTGATAAAGTAGGTATCATATATATATATATATATATATATATATATATTCTCCTATCCTAATCTACTAGACTACCGTACCCTAATGTACCGCAACTCTATCATGAGGCCAACTGTGGAGTTTGATCTTTGATTATAAATAAGAGATTTGATATGAATCATGTCTTTTGGTATTATTAGACTTTTAAATTTGTATGTTGATTTTTAAATAATTACCTTTTATTTAAATGATTTTAAACTTTTTATGGATTTTATGATTTCTCCTCCATACAAATTTGGAATAACCAACATGAGTGATATAAGTGATAAACAAAAATGAGCTTTATACTTTGGTTTAATGGAGACTAGGTAACCAAAGATATGATTGACTAAATTCTTAGGCTTACCTATGAACTAGTATGAAATCTCAAGTTTCAACCATATGTATGCTTAGTATGGGAAAGAAAAACAAAGGGAGAAAGGATATATATATATATATATATATATATATATTGGTAATAATATAATGATAAGTCTTGTTTTCTAAGTGATCATATGGTAGAGATATAATACTAAGGGAATCAAGGTTGTATAGCCAAGTCACAATAATAATTTTTTGAGTTTGGAGTGAGTTAAAATAACAAACAATCATTGTAAAAGAAAAAGACTCCATGAAATAAGTAAATAATAATCATAAGTGTTCATTCATGAAAATAATGATAAGAATCCATAATAAAAGTGAAAGTAAATGAAACCACATAAACATATAAATCATAATATAATGATCCATGTGAAATAGATAAGTGAAACCAAATTTGACACATGGTCAATTTTATAAGATATATAATAATGGATCATAAATCCAATCCAAATAATAACATAGAAAAATGTGAAATAACACCATGACATGTTCACAAATAATAATAAATTTGACCACAAATATTATCCATAACATTAAAACCATCTCTATAAAGTTGAATTCTAATGACAACTAGAGTCTCATCAATCTTCATAAAAAGTTATACAAAGACATCTTTTCATATCTCCTCAATTGAAAATGTAGATGTAACTGATAAATAATAATACTCATGATGGATTTCATGCATAGGATAATCAAGGTGAGGAATGGATGTCTAAATGGGAATAGTATCTATAGGGAAAGAAGGAGGTGAAACCTATAGAGAAGGAGAAGCTTTCTTGCATATGTGACCTATAAAAAGAGGAATGAATCATACAAGTGTCAATGGTGGGAAATAATGAATATGTTGCTAGATAATGTGGTAGCATTCAATATGATGTGTATCATACTCATTATAAAGAAAGTATACTTCCACATATTTAGGAATATACTATGGTAATAACTTAGTATGAGGTATTGTCTTATGTTTGGGCTGAGTAGTGGTTGGGCACAGTGTGTTGATATATTGCTAAATTTTATACAAATGAGTGGAAGAGTGGTTATCAATATCGTAAAAGCAACAAATATGTTTATTATTAGACTTTGGGGGATACTAGCTGAAGAAGTGGAAGGAAACATTGGGGGCAACTGATATGACTATAAATCTTTGGTCCAATGACTAAAAACTTTAGGGATTTTAATAAGGCTGATCTACCCATTAGGTAGGCATAGGATCAAACTAAAGTAAAGGAAGAAGGCCATCACTAGGGAAAGGTGAGCCTAGAACAAAAACTATACTAGGCTCATTTGAAGGTAAGGATATAGCAAAAACTAGACTAGGCTCATCTGAAGGTGAGGCTAGCTGTATAATAAGTTTAAGAACATTAGCTAGCATCTCTAGAAGAAGCAAACTATAAGGGCCCTGGTATATAGTAAGGTGATAAGGTCCTATCATGACATGATCTATGAGAAAAATATTGAGGGGATTTGCTATGACTAGAGGTGTATCATGAGAGTGTTACATCTCTAATTTATGACAAATAGTAAAAATAATAGTATTAGGTACTATAAATGAAGGAATGCTAAAATATGAATGAAAAGACTAAAATAAAAAAGAGTGATATTTAAGAACTTTGGTATTTATATATTGGATGAATATATATAAAAATGGGTTATCTAAAGCATAACCATCATTGTAGTCAGGTGTATGCAAGTTGATGATACATATAGGAATGAATTTATCATTAGAGGATGCATGATGGATAAAGTGTCTAGTCATGGTTAAAATAACAGGGATATCATCGGTAGGTGGTTGATGGGATCAAGGTTTCAAAGGAGGAAGTTTGATTATGATGTGAGGGATAGGTCAAAATTTTTGATCTTGAGGATGATATCATCTGGATCATGATCATCAAAATATAAGAGGTTAGGTGTAATGTTCCCAATTAATTCATGGTGACCATTATAACCTTGAGTGGAATTGAATGGATAGTTCAAGAGTTGGGATTCTTGAAAGGGGATACTAGGCAAAGGTTCAAGGGTATGCATTTTAAAGACACACCATTATTGGAATTATTCAAAATTCCTAGGGTTTGTGTCTCTTTTAATCTTATAAATAGTTTCATTATGAGGGAATTTGATGCATTGATATGTGTATGAGGTGACTACTATCATACGATGATTCCAAGGTTAACCAAGTAAGATGTTGTAAGAAATTAGAAATTTAAAAATCACAAATTTCACATAAATGGTAATAGTAGGAATGGTAATGGGAATCTAAACACAACTTAGTGGAGGAATTTACCTTATATCATATCTTTGACATGTTGTATGTGTATGTTTGAGGTTATATTCAGAGTATCTAAGTATCTTAATAAAATCAAGGGAGGTAACACAAGTGCGTAAACCTTCATCAATTAAGGCATGCTTAACTTGGATATCACCAATTTGGATGCTAATAAATAGAGGAAGATTATCTACATAAAGTAATATATTATATGGAATCATGGAAGTAATAGGGAACTTAAGTGAAAGAGAAGTGTCCACTATTTCATCAATAGGGATGGACATCTCTATGCTATCTTCTAATCTAAATAAGTTAGATTCGCATCCTACTAGAGGAGGATGAGGGATGTTTATTTCAAACAAAAACTATATTATATGGTTTCGATGATGGGGAGAAGTTATCATTAATTTTAAGAAAGGTATTTGAGTTGGGAGATGATAAATTTTTACAATGGGATCCCATTCATCATAGTCCAAGGGATAATTATTAGATATAGGCAAATAATGTTGTAATATATCCTAAGAAGAGGGTTGGAGGTAAAATTAAACTTATGTTGATAGGATGTATTTGGTTTAGGTTGATTAAAAATGGGTTGAATTACTTTAGGTGATGTGATGGTTGGTTGAAGTATTGCTTGTGGTTGGGTAAAATAAATACTATTAGAAGTTTGGGGTATATTGCCTTATGTGGATGTTGGGGGAAGAGTATAAATGGTATGAGAGGTATAATCAAGTTATGTGGTTGAGAGTGGTGCTTCAATGGTTATAATTTTCTCTTGTCCCAATTTCATTAGATGAGATGGGGAAATGTCTTGAATAACATAGAATGGTTGAGAGGTGTGGTGCATAGGTGTTGGATTTGAGTCAATAAAGTAACTAATCTTCCCATGTTAGTCATATTAACCACATTTTCTTCATTGTTGGTGAGGTCTATAAGACTTTCAACATTTTTTATATAAGGAGTAGGTTTTTGGATAGTATCTTAGTGGTTGGGAAGAGGGTCTTTGTAGATAGAAAAATAAGCATTAGCTTTGTTTAAAGCTTGGTTTTTATTTTACATTTCATGGGCTTTAAAATCTATGTCATATGCTTATTGTCACTTTTGAATAAGGGTTTCATGATAAAATTTTGGACCAAGAAGAAAATATAGAGCAAGATTATGTAATTGTCTACAAGTCTCATGAGAGTGGCCCCAAATTGCATGAAACCCAAAAAATTTGTTTGGATCATACCATGATTTCATAGGATGAGTGGGGTCAATATATAATTTTTGAGGTCTTGGAAGAATTTTTTGAAGTTATACTAAGGATAATGGTTTATGCACATTAGTGTGGTTGGGTTGATAAAATCTAGGATTAGGATTATTATTTGTAGGGGAGCATACTCCATAGTGTTGTTAGGAGTAATTGATTAGATGGTATGAATAGTGTCATAGGTATCTATAACACCATACTTAGTTGCATCCCAATTTTTATTTTGATGAGCATATGAGTGCTTATTTTAGGTTGAGGTGGTTAAAATTGATGCATGAGGAATTCATGTCATTTAGCCTAGTCAATATATTCTTAGAAGGTTTTTGGAGAGAGAATCCTAACCCAATATTGTAATCTAGGGTATAGAGCATTAGTGAATATGTGGAAGAGGTTGTCATCCACCATATTATTCTCACATTTATTAGACATGTTTTTTATTGTTTGATGAAGCCTTGTGCCATTTCATTTTCAAGTTATTTGTAATTTATATCACTAGTTTTAAATTATTAGAATAGTGAGTTGACCAAGTCTTCAAGGCTAGTGATAGAGTGGGTTTTTAATTGATTATACCAATATAAATTATCCCTTGAGAGTGTTTTAGATAATAGTTTGGTAGTATCATAGGCATTAAGTTTAACCTAATCCTTATAAAGGTTACCAATAGTTTTTAAATGCCAAGTGGGATGGGTGGATCTATTATAGGTGATGGTGGGTGTGATACCACCTATATCAATGTTAAAAATTTATGGTACAAGAGGTTTGTTTTTTAGATGTTTAATGGTTTTATTTATGAGTGGTGCTTGTGGGATAAGGTTACCATGGGAATCCCTAATGGGGTGGGGGGAATTTGGATTTTTCACTCCCCATGAAAACTATTGAGGTTGGTATTAAAGATGAATGAGATGATATTACATCTGCATCATCTGATTGGAATTATTGGTTTGAAAGGTATGTATTTGATTAAGTGTTTTTAATAGGATTTGGTTAGTTTGGGAAATATTTTGACTAGTGTGTGCAACATGTGATGAATTAGTGTTAGTATTAATAGTTTGAATTTCACTATGAGTAGTAGCATGAACCACACTAGTGGCATGAGTAGCATTGGTATCAAAATAATCAATAGTGGCATGAGAAACATTGGTAGAAAAATATGCACTTGTAGCATGGCTAAGGGGATGGGTCTTTTGAAGAGCCCCAATAGAATTTGAACCTACCATGTTGGTATAAATACTTGTCATGGATATTGAATAATTTATAGAAGATGATGTCATTGGGTGTGAAGGAGACATAATATAAGGAAAAGGTTGAGAGGCAAAGAAAGTGGTTCCCCCAAATCTGTGAGAAAATCTAGGGGAGGGTGAAAGAGGCTCTTTTATATGAGGACCTATCATGAGATTATAAATTATTGAAGGGTCTTTTAATCTATGTTGAGGGAATTCATTCATGAAAAAGAGCATTTCAATTGTGTAATATAAATCACACTCATTTTATAGTGAGAACAAAGGGTTATTAATGAAGGATGAATGGGGAGGACTCCCATGGTTGGTAGTGCAAGTGGAAACATGGACAGTGCTTTCATCCATGGTGGGTGTCACAAGTTGTGTCTTGGGAAACCTATTAGGGTTGATAAAAATCATCATGCTTATTTGATTTAGTTATGTATTGTCATCAAATAGTAAATTCATGATGAATAAAAGAGGTTAAAAACTTGGTGGAAAGAAGGATCAACTAGTAAGATATAGATTCAAACCAATCGATTGTGTTTTATAATATAGTAAATAGAATAGGTAATAAAAGACAAAGTCGTATAGGTCAGCTATGTACTGTAAATGGAAAAAATGAATAGGATAAAAATATACATAGTTAGATATGGATAATGTGTACCAAATATAAGACAAAATCAACAACATATAAGAGATTGATTCGATAGGGAGGACAATGTTCTAAAAAATAGGGGAATTTTTTGTGAGATAATAGATAAGTAAATAAAAATGAACAGACAAGAAATTAGAATAATTATTTGATCTAATTGTAGAACACATCACAAACCTTATAGTAATGCTAGCTAGTACAAGTTTTGAAATACAAAATAAAATGGTCAAAGAGAAAGCAAAAAAAATTGAATGTAAATGCTAAGCTAAGTTGTCATTCCTAAATGTTGTTAGAATATAATAAATTTTGACATTAATGTGATAGGGAGTTGGCTATAAAAAAGAACTAAAAATAAATATATAGATAGTTTTAGGTAATTAAGTCAAAAAGGGATATGTATTGGTGATGGTACTAGCTTGGTATTAGGGCCTACCCCCTCACTTCACAATCCCACAATGGTAAAGGTGTCAGGTGTTTTGAAATATATACCATTAACTGCATGTAAAAACTTGTCCAAAAAACCAAGTCGGCTTCCCCCTTGGTGATGAAATCTAAGAAGGTATACCTTGGAAAGAAAATGTTTAATGTTTTTTAGTGTTAAGTGATTTGGAAGTGTGTACAAAAGATAAAAATAGTGTGACTAAATTTATAAATTAAAAACTTCCTATTTAGTCTATGTTTGTTACTCTAATCAAGCAAACAACTAAAATGAAAAGTTAATGAATTACTAGTAAGAGTGGTTAATTTATTAATTTATAGAGTAAATTCAAGTAATACTATATGAAAACATATAGAATAGAGTCAACAAGGTCATTACTATCTACAAAAGAAAGATCTAGAAGAGCATAATCGAATAGGTTGATTAAGTCTTCTAAAGAGAAAGCAGGCTATAAAACTATATCAATCTAAGTGACCCAATTTGTTGTAGGCTTGTAATTTTTTAGATTTTAAAATCTAAAAAATAATATTGAAAATAAAAAATAGAAATGACAAAGAACGTAATAATGAACCTTGATAAATTTTTAAGATGTTTAATTTTCAAATTTTATACTATGTTACTCAAATGTTGTTTTTAATATTTTATGAATAGAGTTGACTAGGTCGATGAAGTTTTCAAAACATGTATGATAAAAATTAATTACAAATAAATTTGATTGGGTCAATGAAGTTTTCAAACCTATATACTAAAAAATAAAATTGTGTTGAGTTAATCGATCTAGTTACCTATATTTGGAGAAGACCTGCATAGAGAAAATAGAGTTGATTTGGAACAACTATGTGTTAAACCTATGCATAAACTATTAGACTATATTGATAGGTGCAATACAATACTACAAAAATAAAAATATATAAGATGATAATAAAATTAATATGTGAAAGAAAACATACAAGGGTTAGATTCATGTTGGGTTCACCATAATGAATACAAGGGAAGTGAAGTTGATCTACAAATCATCCTAGCTCAAAAAAGATAAATCATAGTCACCCTTCTGCTTGTTGGTATATTTAGACAATTAGGTTCATGACCAAGATGGTTTTGATATACCTACCCAAGGGGTACCTTACCAAAATAATGTCACTAGAGATGTTTTTGAAGACTTTAGTCAAGCAAAACCATATGATAACCCTAGTTAGGTCATAAGTTTTCTTATATTTACAAAGAAAATACAAAGTAAATTAAAATCTAACCTAGTTCTTGATAAATCTTGTGGCACAAAATGGGAGTAGTAAACATACATAGAAGATCTATACTTAAGCCAATGTATAGGAAAAACTAATACATGGGGAGAGAAGCATATAAGACAATAAATGCAAATCTATCTAATTTAACAAGGAGGAACAAAGTTAGGGATAATTACCTTTGAAGATGAACCCATAAATCCTCAATATATCCCTTGGCCAAAGTGTTTCACAATATTTTGTTGTGGTATATAAGGATAACAAGGATAAGTCATCTCTACGATACATAAATTCTCGATGCATCCAAAAGACTTATCCACAAGACAAGATACATATCTACAAGTGTAGTATTCAAATCTTAAGCAATGCTCCTCAAGTAGAATGGTGGATAAGCAGATGCAAAATATATAAGTTTCTTATTCTTCTCTCTAGAAATGGTAAAAAGGATGCATATACATATTTGAATTTAACCCTAAATCCTTCTAAAAGTTTAGCCATCAGTATCATCCCAATTGACCATGTATTGTTAGTTAATAAAATCATGTTATGTCTTAAACTAGATTGGCCAAGGCTAGTAGAATCTTGTAATATGTTATATAATTTAAGTATAGGGTCAACCTAAGATAAAATTATTTATTAAATGTCAAAAAGAGTTTTTGGCTTAGATAGGGGTTGTTTTAGATGGTGAATACTTGAAGGAGTGTGTAAGGGAGGTGTCAAAGTTAGGGAAGCATATAAGATATGTGTGTGTTGATTTCAAGTGGTGGTATATGGGATAAAAATCTTTCAAAGTACCAATGTTCTACCCACCCCTTTTCTGGTACACCCTTTAAAGGGTACACTCAAAGATATTGGGACTCGATGGGTTATTTCAAGAGAGAAATCATCATTAATTGATAAAGTTTGAAAATATTATGTATATACACATCCTATAGGTATGTATATAGAGTTTAAATCTCTAAAGTATTATCTACTTGTGACTTGGTCATTATCATAAGAACTAGTTATAGTGTAAGATTAAATTTAAACTAACAAGATAGTACATCACTTAATCCATACTATTATAAATCCTTTTTTTATTCATCAAAACCATTTATACTAACAATATATTTAATTATTTAATAATTATCATACTCCATTCATAACACTAAACGTGCTTATTCCATCTTCAAGCCAAAAAATTATTATACAAAGCTAGCTTTTAAAATACTATTGAAAATTATGGTCATTTCTTGTCATACAATATTTATGATTGTTGTATTAATCAAATTAATTAATCCTTTGAAGTAAATACAACTTCCAAAATGGAAAAAAAACCTTCTTAAATATGACTTGAGTCCTATTGACACCATGGTATCAATTTATCACTGTTATTAATTTAGGGACAATGAATTGAAATAATTATGAACATCAGTTTAATAATAAAAAAACCTCTCTTTAATCAATAATTAATTTAATCCCTTAAATAGATCTTATGAAATATTCAACAAAACATAGTTTCTAATGCATCACTTGATGAGTCTAATATATGATTAATTATAACCATGTATTGTCTCCTTTACACTTTTTAATATACCATTAGGGATTTAGCATCGCATGTATATTTAGGAATTATAACTAGTTTAAAGTATAAGATAGGTAATTTTAATCTTACTTAGTATATGTGAGTCTGAGTTCCTATTCTTGACATTCTATTCTAACTCTTTGCATGTTTTAGACCTCCAATTTTATGTATACAGGTAATATAACATGATAAAATAAATGATATTAAGTATTTTTATGATCCCATGGCTTTAGAAGAAGATTATAGTAAAATATTTGACATTTTAGCAAAGCTACAGACTTAATCAGTCTTAATTACAGACTTCACCAGTCATAGTTACACACTTTGTCAATTTATATGGACTTCAATAGGTGATGATAAATATTTTGATAGAATTGATACATATTTTCTTGGGATTATTTTCTTTGCTAACCACAATATTTATTATGTCACAAAAATAATTTAAGTTGAACTGTATATAAAGATAAACTATCCTCACACATAGTGATTCTTAAGGCATAAAATGAACTTATTATTATGCCCACAACCATGCTTGTACAATAGTATAAAAATAGGCTAATTATAATGTTTCCAACACTTAATAATGAGTTTTATTAGTGAATTATAGTATGTAGGTACAATAGTTTTTAATTTAGACAAGATCTATGTTTCTAAGAAACTATGATCACAAGCTTGATCACCAATGAAAAAAACAAAAACTACAGTTAGAATAGAATAAATCATGAAATATAAAAACAAATTATATGCATCTTGTTAGCATTGTTTACCTCTTACATAACTAATCATGAGTTTACCCATTTTACTTAATGAATTATTAAAATTATAATGAGAGTATTCAAATATATATTGTAACTTAGACTAGTAATCTATTTAACCTTTATATTCATGTGAAGGTAAATATTATAACAAGTATGAGCTATCCAATCTATACTATAATGGAAGATAAAGTAATTTAAATAGTTGAATGAGACTCATATAAACAACAATAATAAAATAATCATGTTTCCATCTACTTTCATGCATTAACAAAATAATGTTTTTATAATTATAAAACATGATACAGTAAACATAATACATTGAATCATCTACTAGATCAAGATCAAAACAATTAAAAAGTTGAACAATTTCCAAAAGATTCTCTCTTCATGAATTATCTCACCCTAATTTTTCATATGATCTCCCAAATAGGTGGACCTTACCACCCCCTACCATCAACTGGGAGGTGGAGTTTGGATTTTGGGTCTTACGGGATGAGGACATGAGCAATAATAAAAATATAAACCATTAATAAAAATTACAATAGTTACTCAATAGATAATATATTCACCACAAGATTAAAACTTGTCTCAAAACATAATAAACAAAATGCATACAAATATGGGCAACTTTTATCTTTCTCTAAAGGTTAATTGGCATCGATTACACACTCAGTCAAACCGGATAAGCCTTCATCATTTGTTCTAGGTATGCCAATGGTCACATAACATAATCCAACAACCATAGTGAGATAAAAATCATCACCTATGACCATGAATAAAAAATATGACATTCACATCTAAATGGTATTCAAAATTAGTTAAATAAATCACCAAGGAATTACAAAACTCACTCCATCATCTAACTAGCTATAGTTATTTAATCACCCAAAACAATTATGCAAAGTGATGAAATCACTATAACTGACCTTCATATGATGGAATTTAATTCTTAAAATAAATTGTAGGCAAATGATAATACCAATAATCTAAATTTCTTGGTCACAGTTTTACTATCATAAGCCCATTAATATGATAACTCATGTTATCAGATTAAATTTATATATGAAACATAATAACAACCAAGCAAGCCAAATTCACCCAAAATAGCACCATAAAAGGCTAGGGTTTTAATCTAAAATTTATCTATTCAACCTATCCATATTAATAGGTAAAATAAATAAAACTTCCAAAACATCATGAGAAAATAAAAATAAAACCCAATAAATTAGCTCACAACTTCTACCCAAAATGGCCAAAATACTAAAACCCCATTTGGAAACCAAAATGTCATAGGCAATTAGCAATATAAAACCCAACAATTAATATTACCAGGCCTCTAAAAAATGATCATAGAAATAAACCCTCATTTTAGAAACCCAAACATCTTGATCAATATTAATGCCAAAATGATCAAGCAAAAATACATGTAATACAATATTTAATCAGCTCATAATCTTATCAAAGAGTTATATGAAAAAAATAGAGGTTTTAATGCTATGGTTCAAACCTAGAATTTTAAAATAGCTTGGTGACCCAAAATGAAAATAACCCATATGACAACAATATGATTTTACATTGATTTAATTGATTTGGAGTATTTTTAGGTTCATCAAAAAGTATTATGACTTCCTCATGAACCTAGAAATAATTTTAATTTTCTTATAAAACAAAAATTAAATTCACAATAAATATCCATTTCCCTTTTCCAAAATTAATACATCACTTACTTGATTTTATTTACCTTCTAGGAAATTAAGGGAGTTATTGCTTAGTTTCTAAAGAGGTTACTTGCATTGTACCATGCCCATCCACCTTTTCTAGCCAAGCCACAAGTTATTCTTTCTCCCTCCTCTCTCTTGGTAGTTTTTTAAGACCATTTACTCATATATGCTTCCATTTTTCTTCCCCCTAGATTTTTTTATCTCCCCAATTTATTTCTTCTACGCCTCTCTTTTCAATTACCCTCAATAAAAAAAAATAATAATGCTATGGACAAAGATCCAAATCCCCTAAATTTACCAAAACTAAATCATGTAATAATTTTACTCCATTAACCATGATATTTGGTCATAATGACTATTATTTTAGAGTAAAATGCCCACGACCCCTTAGGTCATTATGACCAAATCAAATCTTAGCTAAACATTTAATTAGGGTCTTTCCACTTAGGGAGTCAAACAAATAGCAAGAGGATCAACTAACATCACCAAGGGGATTAAATATTTAATTTAAAATAAATAATAAAATAATAAAATTATGACCACCAAATATCAAAATGGTTAAACATAAGACAATAATAAAATGAAATAATGTAGACAAAGTCCACATGCAATCAAGAATGGTTTGATTAAAAGGAGCAAACCAGAAATAATAAAATATTAAAATATGATAAAAAGTGATGAAAAATCATAACTAATGAACTACTACTTAATATCTTATGAATTATATCCCTTTTACTTGTGTTGGTGAGACCTAACTACTTATTGCCTTAACCCATTATTTCCCCAACCATTAAAATCCACTGCTAGCCTAGTTCATGCACCTGTACTTACAACCATAAATGGGCATCAACAACACTTGATGACATGAAATTAGCATAATAATATGACATAAATAAATAGTAAATATTATGAGAACTAATTAGAATCAATGTAATATCTAGGATAACCAAATCACCTTGTTATAACATAAACTATGACTATAATAAATATTCACCAAAACCAATTAAACATGATCTAAATTAGATTATAACATCACTAGTGTAGTAATATTAAAATAATAGTTCTAAAATTATATCTTAATCAATATAAAGGTATTCTAAAAAAATATAGTATTCTATATGTAAATTAGATCATAACAATATTCTATACAAGATACTAGTGTCAAACCCAAACACTAGCATCGATGCAACCATCCCAGGTTGATTTAACTATCCAAAAAACTAGAGGCACTAGATCTAGAATCTGATAAATGATCTAAGACTATCTTATTTCCCCACTTTCTACATGTACCAAATCTAGATCTTCATCAATACTAAAACCAACTAAGTACTCTCTTTTATGTCATTTCTATATCTAGCATAGTGGTACTTTCCATTAATAGCCTATCTTAATTTAATAAAATTTAACATATTGTACATTTGAGTTTAGCTCATTAATTGGAGTGTTGTAAATATAATATTCACCCTTGTGCCCTATCATTTCTATATCTTTAACCCTATCTACCCTAGTAAGATTTGTCAATCCAAATTAGGGTTAAATAACATAGAAATTGGTAATTGGGTTGAAGTTCTAATATTTACCATGGAGGATGTAGCAATAGTAAGATTTGTTTTAGAGAATAAGAGTGTGAACACATATATTATGCCCCCCATTATATGTAGTAATTTATTATGTTATTAAGGGAGATAAATATTAATTTGGGGATGTCATCCAGATGTTGAGAGTTACATGGTGTAAATGCAAGTATAATTGACTCAACCCACTAGAGTTTTTACCATCCTTGGGTTTTCCCCAAATAATATCTTGTGTTCCCACGTGATTTGTGTTATTTTATGTTTTATCTCTTCATTATAATATACTATGTTTTCAATTTCAATGATTCATACTTTTATTTCAACAAGTAAACCAACTTAGAATTGTAACCTTTAAAAACATGTTATGTTAGGATGTTAATAGGGTTGGTGTTGATGAAACTCAGTTTGTAATATCCATCTAATTTTATGGATTAGTGACACTAAGTTTCCTAGGTAAAATTATATTTTTAGGAGTTTTTAAGGAAACCTATGGTAAAATTAATACCCTTGTGGTAGAATCAAGGTTGTCCTTATTTTTTTGGTAGTTTCCTTGAGGGTTTTAGGGCCAAAAACTTCTAAGAGACGTTCACTAGTGTCTATAATCTAGTTTTTTTATGCAATTTATCCTTTCAACCTTGTGTGATGATTTTTTTTATTCTCATTTAATCTAAACCATATATATACTTTTGATAATAAGATGAATTGAAAAAATGGGTTAGGTCTTTGGGTTGTATAGCCTTAACCACTCACCACTGAGTGGCTGGGAGTTGACTATGTTTAAATGATCCCCAAAGGGTTCAAACCATATATAGTTACCATACTTATGTGTGTGTGTGTGTGAAATATTTTGAAAATATATGATATATTTTAATGTTTGTATATTTGACACTTATCACCATAAAAAATTGTGGCATGCCCATATATTTTATCAATAATCCAAGTAAAACATGGTAAATTTTTATAATAATTTATTATTTATTTAACCCAAAAAATATATCAAAATCGATGTGTGATACTATACTTAAGTACTAATTAATATTACAAAATTATAATTTTTTATTCCATTAAATTAATCACATGAAGTAGTTAATCACCATGTAAACTAGTGAAATAATATATCATTTGTGACTCACATAAGGTTTAGTCAGATTTAATTCCCCCATATTAGTTTAATCCTAAAAACCCAACAAAGTTCAAGTCCTCTTGGGTTACACTTAAGTAAAAAATATATGGATCCTTATTACATATACCAATATTTTATGCAATATATATTTAAATATATCAATCTTAAAAAATTCATTAGTATGTGCATCTAACATTTTCTTTCTATATAACCCCTTATCAGATTTGGTAATAATACATCATGTAACATTTATTAATAGAAATTCAACATATATTGTTTTTATATTAATGATGAAAATTAATCTTTAAGATAAATCTAAAACCTTAATGGGTTCTCATAAATTTACACACAACATGAGGACTTATTTTAACAATCACCTATAATTATTTTCACCTAGTGAAACTACAAGAAATAATATATATAAATAATATGCCATTGCATTATGTATATTTTAACCACATTTACTCTTCATAAATTATAGTATTATGTAAATAAATCTGTAATTATCATAAGGAGAATCATTCAATAGTCAAATTTGACACACAAGTCAATCATTAATAAACCTAAGTTACAAGTTACATTTGATAGGGTTTCCACACCATGAAAATAATATAATAAGGTATTATTTACAAACATTTATCAAATATCACTTCAATTAAAAAACTAATGTAGGAAGAAGTGTGACTTTACTAAAATCAACACATAATAAATTCAACATCATCTCATTATATGTTTAATAGTAAGGTAAAAACATCCTTAGAACTTATATTAAACACACTTTTTTATTTATTTCTTATACTAATTATAATCATAACAAATTCGAAACCCAACTCAAGGGTTATTAATATAAAATACCTAACCTAGCCTAAATCTAAGGACATGTTTACACTCATGTAGGCAACCTACATATCCACTCATCAAAATCAAGGTCAGATGTTTTTCTCCATTTTTATGAGTAAATCATCTCCATCATCAAGAATCATTAAAAAAGGGTTGAATATCTAAGCCAATGAGAGAGAGAGAGAGAGAGAGAGAGAGAGAGAGAGAGAGAGAGAGAGAGAGAGAGAGAGAGAGAGAGAGAGAGAGAGAGAGAGAGAGAGAGAGAGAGAGAGAGAGAGAGAGAGAGAGAGAGAGAGAGAGCCCAACATCTTAAGTGCATTGTTCTCTCATAAAAGTACCATCTCAAAATAATATAATCTAATGTACCTAGAATTATTGAGGAAGCTAATATTTTTTTAATCATTTGTATTTAAGGATTTATAATATAAAATAATCTCACATAAAATAGGATTTATTCTAAAAACTAAGAGTGTTTTTCAATGAAAATTACTTATTTAGTTTTTTCCACAATTTTGAGGTTCACTCAATATTATAAAAAACTTAGGTCACCACCTAGTTATGTTTTTGGGTACCACACAATAATTATCCTTCAATAATATGTGGTTAAAAAGGTAGGGAAGTAAACTTAGATATCAATGTAAAGTGCACTGATTTTTAGTCACTACTACACGTGTTCACTCCCTAAGATGCCTAAATACCAACTTATGTACCCCTGCATAAGTAAAATTAGGGACAAATGTATTTCATATGTTTTAAATAATTACTATTATTAATTATTGTGAAGGTAATTGGCCTTCACCAAATAACTTCAAAATTTCATCTGTCATGGTTACTCCCATTGGTAATAGTGTGGTTAACTATCCCCCACATAGGAAGTCCACCTCCTCTACACAAGTCTAGGACCTACATAAAACTATTTGTGTGACCCAAATAAAAAAAGAGAGAGGAATGACTAAACTTATAGGTTTGATTGACTAAAATGGCACATGTATTACTTATATAAAATTTATTAAACACTCACTAAAGGAAAATAAAAATTTACACCAATGTATTGTATACATCTAATAAACCACATTAGAAACACCATTGATTTAATTAGTTAACACAATAAATAAATTCATTTTATGATTCCTCCTAAATTTTTATAATATTGATAGCATACATAAGTCACCCACATATTATATTTATGATGGAAACATTAAATAAATGTAGAAGTAAAAATAGTTCTACAAAACATTTTCACATAATTTCCAAGTTGATAACATGCATATAAAAACACCATTCAATTAATTTAAAGGATTGAAACATTAGAAAAACTATCTATGGAAAATTATATAAAATTAATTAGAATTTCAAGATGAATTTTAAAATATATAAAGTGCACTAACAAACTTCTTGTGAAAATGATTTTACAATTTGACTAATTTTACTTGAACTTATTGGTAATATAAATTATTTGACAATTCAAATAGTAATTCTAAGCATTTAAAAATTAGTTTGAATATCATATTTTATAAATTTAATCAAGTATTTATTTTAATCAAGTTTTAAATTGATTTCGTTGGCATTAACAACCAAATAACACTTATTTATGTAATTTCATTTCTATTAAACAAACTTATTTGAATAATTGTCAAATTTTCCAAGCTAAAGAAATATTGCTATAAAATAATATTGGTATAAAATGAAGTAATTTGATTTATCAATTGTTGATAAGTTTAAAGCTTTCACACTTATCATAGTTTTAGCACCAACTTGGAATACATTAAAAGTAATTAATTTAAATTCAAAGCCTCAACTTAAATATGTGAATTTATTTTACTGCACAAAATTAAAAATAAAGACTTAATTTTTGTATCTTAATTGCACGTTAAGATTAAAATTGCACACATCTTTTTTGAGTCTGATGTCTTATTAAAGGGTTTATATTCAATACTAATTATATGTATATATCAATTATAAATTTATATAACCATTCCATCAGATTATATCCCTTTTTGGGTTTAACTCAAATGTGATTAAGTCATCTAAATATGACCTCCATGAGAAGTTATTAACATAATGATATTATTTATCTCTTGTAATCTATAAATAATCACAAATTAAGGGAACCAATTACTTTACAATCATGGTACACATAAATACCGTATATGGATTTATCTTAGTTTATTCATTAAATAAAAATTCATAAACTAATTTTGATTTTCACCAAAAATTCAAATGTTATTTTAATAAAAATGAGTATGGGAACATTAGAATACACAAGGATCCATTATTACATTAAAAGTAAAAATTCTAAGAGTTACAATGACATTATTTACTAAATAAAATTTAAAATATAAGTTTGAAAAAGTGAATCCCTCCCAAAGGTGGAATGGATAAATAAAACCCCAACCTTTAGATTAGAAACCATAAAAAAAATTCAAATCCATATTTATTCACATTTATTTGACCTTTTAATTTATTTATTTATTTATTTAGTCATTTCAAGTTAGATTTTCATGGATGAGGATTAGATGTACTAATGAAGGAGGAATATTTGGATATATACCTAATGTATACATGCATTTATATCCATATGGGAAACCCTCTATAAATGTATGCATATGTATATATCACACTACATTTTAGATTCAAAAAATATATAGGGGATAATTTGTGTGTGTGTGTCAACACACACACAGGGGGGAGGGAAGATGATATCCAATCATATTAAGTGTCAATCATGACTCTCCTTTATGCATAGTCAGATGTATTTTCCATCCCAAAAATGCTTGTTTTGCCTATAAATTCCTTGTTTTAGGCCCTTTTTTCCAATATTTATTATAATATACAAGGATATACACGAGTAAAATCATTTAATATATATTATTTATCCAAATATATTTTTATAAAAAAATTATTTTATAAATATATTTTAATATATATAAACCTATATAGATTTATAACATATGTTCACATATTTAATTTTCTTTTCATTATTAACTTTTCAATAAATATTTTTAAATCCAAAATTAAATTTATAACACACTATGAATAATTATTTGGAGTATTCATAACTATTTTAAAAAATATATATATAACTTAAACATATATAAAAACAACTACTCTAACACAATATCTCAACGAATGAGTCTTATTTTTAATTAAGTACCTATTTATGCTATATTAAAAAATATTTTGAAGAAGACAAAATACAATAAGAACTAAATTATATATATGGGGATCACTATTAAATTTCAATTATAACTAATATGTCTTTCCTTATTTAAAAAAAAATTAAAAAAAATATAGAACTATAATCTTCTTTCCAAAACTATTCAACGATTATGAATTAAGTTTTTATAAGAGAGGGAGAGATTGAGAGTTCACAAATCAAGTTCCTATTTATTTTTATCTTCAAAAATGTTAGATGTACTATAAGATACATTATCTACTTTATATTTAAAAAATTTAAACAATTATATTTCAACACACTATGGACATGATACTATGTTTAATTTTCATCTTCCACTAAATACCAATAAAAATGAAGAGTAGAGCAAGAGGATTTCATTTGAAAAATTTATTAAAATTAACATGATAAAATAAGGATTAAGAAGATAATCATACATGATCTCACACCTCATTAAATAGAATGTTGGAGTGTTTCATATTCAAACTTAATTTTAAGTCCACTTTAGGTAGATGTTTTACTAAGGTGTGATTTATTATGTGCACATAATAATTAAATTCATAATCAATGTGGTAGTTATCCTCACATACATCATAAGGGTTAGGTATAACTTGGGGAATGATCACACCTTTTAATCCACCAATATTAATATATTACTTCCCTCTTAATTTTAATATATAAGTACTCTTTTTGTTATTGTGGAAATAAATGGAGCTTAGAGTCATCTCCTGAGCTAGTGGAGATGTAGTCTTTCAAAGAACCATTTTCTATTACAACTATTGTTGGTTACACATATGCATTGTCTATTATGAATAATTAATACATAACGTATTTATTGATGATTCTCTCTCTTGTGTAAATAATTTATGTTAATTGTGTATATGATAGATATCCATGGGCTATGTTGTCATTTCTAATAGATATTAGAGCAGACTTTCTTGAGAAAATCAATGAGAGCATTTGAGATGAGATCCATATCACCCTAAAAGCTCTATTTTTAGGAAGATAAATGGGCAAAAAAATAAATGAGGATCCTTAGGAACTCTAAAGATTCAATACTTATAAAGTTTCAAGTGGAAATGATAGTTTTTCTCTCTTCATTAGATTTTAAGAGAAGTTAATCACATATCCCATCTCTTTTGTTTAGATCTAGTTCATTCCTTTGGTTGGATTCATGTACCAATTGTATATCTACACATAGAGGAGTTTCATGGAAGGTGTTTTTAATTAATTTTCATTTGAGTATTTTTGGTGTATATAATACATTTACATTATGTTCAAAGTGCCAATTTTTTTTTTGAATTTTGTTTCACCTAAATCCAACACCATGAGCTCATTTTTCAAGACAAGTAGATCATGTTACACATATATGTATATAATTTTTAGGGGTAATAATGATTCAATGGGATTAAGATGACCTTTTAATATCATTTAGCATATTCTTAGAACCATATTTGTTTTTTTAGTACACCTTGATTAGCTATTAGATCTTATTTTTGGCTACATATTAGATCTAGGTCTGTTTGGAGGGTATTTTTTTCACCTTACATTTTTTATTCATGTGCAATATTGGGAACCCTTTCTTAAGTATTCTTATGCACAACTACAAAATTTATGACACTCTTGGAGATATTAAGTTTCTTTGCATTCACTTCCTATTCAACATTAAGGGGGTGTTGTGTACTACCAATCTTCCTTTTTTATTCAAACATGTACATTTGTCTTCACTTACTAATCAACATTAAGGGGGGTGTTGTGTACTACTAATCTTCCTTATTTATTTGAGTATGTTATGCACCTAGTGACTTTTACTAGAATATGTAGTGGCTAGTTATATCTTGAATGATTTCCATATCAATCCACTTGAAATTTGGTTTTTTCCTAGAGGATCTCCTTACCAATCAATTTGTAATCATTTAACCATGCATTCCACTCAAATTAAACATGTACCAATAGTCACACTTATTCACACAACCAAATTCATGGGTGATACTTTTGATTCATTTCACTGGTGGATTCATCAAATTCAACATAAATTTTCTTTATTTGATATGGTAAAAGCTAGGTTTTATAGGGACCTGGAACTATAAGAGTACATTACATAACTTTAAATAGGTCAACCAGGGTCAAGAAGACAAAAAACAAAAAGTAACAATAAATAGAATAGAAAAAAATAGGAAACCATAATAGAACTAGGAGGAAGGTCCCTCCTAAGGGTCATCAACATCAATAGTGTCCTTCATTTGGATAGTTGGTTTGTCATTTGAAACTTTAGCCTAAGTGTGGTTCTCAAAGCCTTCAATCGCTTCACTAGGGAAGATCATTCTTGAGCACTTTTTCCTTTTACTTGCATGGGGGTATATTTAGGGAGAAGCCTTGAGGGGGGATTTTAAAACCTTTGGTGATTTCATATCAATGGATTGTGGGGGTTGAGTAGAGTGAACAAGCCATAAACTATTTCTTCAGCCTATCTATGTAATGCATTCTAATCTTGGATGATCTTAGCTAGGCCAAACCCTGCTTATTGCACCTTTGAGTTAAAGTTTTCTAGAAATTGTTTGTTTCTTTCCATCTCCTTTGTAATAATGGATTTCCCTTTCTAGGATAATTTTTTATGGGTCCCTATTTCAATGGGTTTCGATTTGGGGATAAACAAAAATTTGAGAGGGAGGTCATATAGGGGGGATTGCAATAATATTTTTTGGGGGATGTGGTCAGAAGGATGGAGTCTTCTTGGGAGTCCTCCTTAAAATAGGAATCCCCATGGGAAACCTCTTAGCCTAAAATTTCTTAGCCATGCTTAACAAGGAGAATTATACCTTGGTGAAGTATGGGATTTGTATCATTCACTCGTTAAAGCAAGATGATACTCTTAAAGGACTTAAGTAGGAATTAGGGAAGACTAATTTAAAACTCAATGAAATGATGAAGAAGTAGAAAATGGTGGGAAAATATTAGAGTATATTTACCTTTGAGCATCATGTATCTCATGATCTGAAGGCAAATTTAAATCTAGTAGCATGGGAGGTCAGCTTGTGAGAATTCTTTTTTGTTCATCTACACAAAATCATTTATCCTAAAGAAACATTACAAGGACTCTTGCTCTTTTGATTGGTCCTTGAATTCCTTGATGAAATCCTAAAGACACATGACATTATAGTGGCATCACTGATGAACTCCTCTAAGACATTAATGGTGATGTCATGCATGGTAACCTTCCACTTTGTCCAAGCCATCACAAAGTCTTAGAAAATCTTAGCATAATTATTAGTGACATGTTCCATAAATTCTATGAGTACCCCTTTTTTGAGCTTCTTCCAAACTTTCTTTTGTTCATGGACCTCCTTATAGGACATAGGTTCCAATCGATCCCTATCACCACCCATGGGGACTAAGATTGAAAAGTTGAAATAGGAGAGATGAAGTTTCTAGATGGGGCAAAAGTGAATAAGGCACAAATGGGTGGGAAGCCCTATCAAAAGCTCATAAAAATATTTAAGACCCCTTCTTTTGAAATGATTATGGATCAACTTAATTGAGATCTATCCCATCAAGGTAAGGTCATGCACATGCAGAGAGATGAATTTTTAATTTTGATTGGTAATTTTGGCATGGATGGCATTGATAAAATTATAAGGGACATTTTTTACTTCAATAAATTCATTTTTTTTAATTATTTAATTGTACATGGGTACCTCGTCAACCCTATCTATTGGAACCCATAATATGAGCATAAGACTTATTATTTTTTACCACATCACCTATACTTATATTTATGAGGGTGTTGTAGTGTTTCATACTCACACTTAATTTTAATTTCACCATATATAGATGTGTTATGATATATTATATGCACACAATTATTAAATGGACAAGAATGTGGTAGTTATCCTCACCTGTGTGAGAAGGGTTAGGTGTAACTTGGGGAATAATCCAAATTTTTACTCCACCAATAATAATATCTCATAAACTCTTAATTTTAATATATAAATACCCATTTTATTCTTTTATAAAGTAATAGAGCTTAGAATCATCTCTTGAGCTAGTGGAGATGTAGTCTTTAGCTCTTGGATGAATGAATTATTTTGATGGTATCTCTGTTGGATAGCCATGGGCTATGTTTTCATTTTTAATAGAAAATTCCAAGTTCCGAAACTCCATAAAGAATGTTCAAATCACCAAATAGAGAAGAATTAAAAATACTCCCTAAAAAAAACTCCATCAAAACTCATAAATGAAAGTCTAATTTATTTCAATTCAACTACCTTTCTTAAAAATTAATTCATTTTCTTTATAACCCCTAATTTATTTTAAAACTTTATTTAATTTTATTACATGCGCATGTAGATTTAATTGCATAGGTAAACTCACCTTTACACATTCTTATAAAATAATTTAATTTAATTACATATTCACATTTTATCCTTAAAAATTAATTAAATGTTCTTAAAACTCCTCTTACACATACATAACACCATACAAAAATTTATTTATTTATATAAGAAGGGGAAACTAGATTTAAATTCCCACAAGTACTAAGGATTCATAAAACACGTATAATGTGATAAATAAGTATAAATCAAAAAGGGAATAACATATTAACATGAGGGGCATTACACGTTGACTTTATTATATTAAGACTTGACACTAGGTATGCTTTTCAAGTTTGTTAGGACTTTTATAAGATGAGCTCCACATAGTTATGGACTTAGGAATTTTTTTTATTTATATGATAAATTTTTTATTTATACTTATTTATCACATTATATGATAAATTTTTATTACATGCCTTAGGTGTGTATAATCTAAAATTTCCTTACAAGATGTTTATGATAGAGAATGTTGTGGCTATTTTAGTGGAAAAGTAATGTCATATAAATTATTATGATTGATTTATTATTAACCATATATGGAACAATAATGTCAAGAATATTTAAAAATTTGTGAGCAATGCAAGAAACATATAAATTTAACACATACACCATCTCAAGAATTAAAACCTTGGCCATTCTCTTTGTTTTGGGTTTAAATCTACTTGGAAGAGTAAATCGTCCATCATGAGAAGACCACCAGTTAATTCTTATATTCACTTATTTTAAAAAATGGGTTGAGGCCATTAATTTAATGTCTATAGAAGGTGATGCCATATTAAAATTTATAATGACACACATTATTTATAGATTTGACATCCCATTTTTAATCATTGCAAACATGGATCATCATTTAAGAATAAATAAATAAATAAATTTTGGGCTAAGTGTAATATTTGATGTACATTCTCTCCTCACTACCCTAGGGGAATGGTCAAGCCAAAGTGAAAAATAATAAAATTATGAACATCTTAAATAAAATAGTTTCAAAACATGGAGAATATTAGCAAAAGTATATTATCAATGCCTTATTGTCTTATAATACAAGTTATAGGATGGAGATGTGTGCAACCTCATATTATATTATGTATGGTGAAATAATCATACTTCCTCTAAAAAAAATGATATTTATTCTCTCCATGTATCCCTTAAATGCCTTATTGATGATGAGAAATATAGATAAAATCCGTTACATAAATTTGAAAGGCTATAGTAAACATGAATAAATGACCTTAAGAACTTGAAAATTTATTAGTATCATGTAATAATCCTATAAGAAAATATTGAATCAAGATAATTTTATATTATAAACTTGGTACTAAAATAAAATCAAAAGAATATAAATATAGATAAAGAAAGTAAAGGAAAATTCAAACCAAATTGGTTAGGTCCCTTTTTTATTACAAAAAATATTAGTATAATTAATATCATTTAGCCACATTAGATAGAAACTTATTAAAAAATACATTGAACATAATGCACTTATGTCATTTATATACATGAGATTCAAATCTACCATCAGGGGCATAATACCCACACGTTTCTCATGAGCTATTCATTTTAGAATATATTATGTTGATGAGGACATCATATTGCTATGCTAGTTTACATGCTATAGTATTTTCCTTATACCTAGGGGGAATTATACCCATACATATTTTATGAGATTCATTGATGACGTATATTTATACCTTGACATTCGGGGAAATTAACTTGCATACCCACATTGATTTCCTTTGGAGGTATGGTACCCCGTATTTTATTCTTGAGCTTTATTTATACATATATTTTGTGGAACCTATCACACCCTTATGTATATCAAGCTTACATTTCTCCTTGATATTATTACTATATACCCATCATTATCCAATTGAGATTATTACTATATATATCTTACACATACAAAGAATTTACCAAGGAGTATTAGTTACCCTAGGTTATCATACCCTCATATTAAGATACACACACCTATTGAGATTTACATGATGTTTTATATTATATCATGGTTTCACATGTATTTATTATTTTTCCATCTCTCTAACTATGCATATTGGGGCATATGGTTTTCCTTCAATTTTGACCCTCATTTTCCCTAAGGTTATATCTTACCATTGAACATACATGATGATATTTTAGGATAGTTTTTTAAATCAATAATTAAGGGTTAGGGGGTCCATTTAACCATTTTAAAAGGTATAGTGATTACAAAAAATATATTTACATATCATAAAATACATGATACACAATCCAATTTATAGCTTAATCATAAAAACTAGCTAATGCCATCAAAATTGAGAGATAAATCTTGATAGAACAAAAACTATCCAAAACCAAGGAAGATGAAAGGAAAAATACATCCAATACATATAAACACATAAAAAAATAATGATATGGAATGGTATGAATGGGTCCAAGGCTAAAAATTTATTTTCCACCATCATTTCTCCCCCTTCACCACTTATTTACTTGACCAAAGTGCCACTAACACCCAAACCTTCCTCAATCACAAAACCACACCTTATGTGAATACCATTAGCCAATGTGTTGAACCTAAAACATGTAGTTAAAAAATAATAAATGTTTCCTACTTATCATATATGATATTATTTAACTTATTGGGTCTATCCATAATGAAAATGTCCCCTATTTTAGGAGCACATTTTATAGTTTCTTATTGAGTATAATGTCAATATGGGCACTTGAGTTATATTTTTTTTGTCTTAGTATATTTTATTTTTTATGTGTTTTATAAGTTTATTTAATTTATTTATGACTTTAGTTAGTTTTTTGGTCACTTTTGGACACTTTCCAATAATTTATTAAAAATAGCTTGAACTATTGGTTATATTCAATTCACTTTTAGAATACTATAATGAGTTTACAAATAGTGGGGAGAAATTTTAATGTTGCTAAAGTTAAATTAAAGTTTATTCAAGTTAATTAATATTTTTAGGGCATTTTGGATTCCACTTTTGTCTAATTATAGGTTATGGTAGTCAACTGATAGTGGTTTCTTGCACGATGACCAAAAACTATCAATTAGTGTTAGTGGTGAATTTATTCAAATTGAGGATCTTATTGTATGTTTTATCTATGATATTATTATGTGTACATTGTTTTAGATAATAAATCATATATTTTAAATTTTGAAGCTATTAAAGACACTTTTTGATAAATGATTTCACTCACAATATAATTAGTTTGATAATGAATTAAGTTTTTAGAGTTATGGAGTTTAAGCCCTAGGTTGTTAACAGGGATGAGTATAGTAATCAAGGTATAGAATATGAAAAAAAAATATATCCACTAATTTTTAATAGAATTGACATAGTTTAACCTTTCTTTAAATAGAAATAAATGATGTAAACAAGTATTTAGCTAGAGATTGATTGAGATAGAAGATATAGAGGCTAAAAACTAGGGCATGAGCTGATCTAAGTGTCATGGATAAAATCTGAGTTTCTGAATCCTTCCTAGAAAGTATCACCCTAATTAGACAATAGCACCAATGTCTCTAATTTACTCCTTTTGATATTAGTGTCCTCTATGCAGAACTACTCTAAGATTTTAGGGACACCTGTGTCAGAGTCTACCAAACATGTTACTATGTGCACATGTTATTATTCCCTATTGGTAACCTATTTTGAATAATCTTTCATGTAAAAACCTATACCTCCATATTTTTATGGCATATGATTCACACGGTATCAAAGTATGATGTTACTAGGGTAGGCTAGACATCCTCAACACCTACTATGATGAGAGTATCCTACATACCAATACTTTGAGGAGGGATCAAGATGGATGTAGTTCCCCCCACCTAAGTGCTAGTGCAAGTGAAAGTGAAGCTAATATGAATTCCAATTTGAGTGATTTTGAATAAGGCTTGAGGCTATAAGTTTGTGTATTTTGAGCTTATGAAGACTATAGATGATTGTATGTAGAAGTAGGGTAGAGTAGGGATTAATAACCTTAATTTTGCATAATTTGTTCTGACCTAGTCTGTGTTATTACATATGATTTCAATCTAGTGAATAAAGGGCTAAAAGTCATGTATATATACTATTCTAGTGGTTATGTGGGTCTTGAAAGAGGTCTATGCTGACCCTAAGTGGTTTTCTATTTGAAAAGATATCTATTGGTGATTAAAGGTAAGAAAAGGATAATAGTGCTCAAACTGGGACACTAGTGCCATTGGTTCTAATGTCCAAGTTATGGTGTTAGTGTTTAGGTAGAATAACTTGAGGTGATAGGGGCTAAGATGATAAAATGAGGATCTAGGAATAATTTAGAGATTTTTAGTGATGTGCATGGCCTACATAAAGGTTAAATAAGTGTCTAAATATGACCTAAGATAGGTATAAGGATAAGTCATGGATAGGTAGGCTCAAGTAACACTATTAGCACTCAAGTGTAATTTTTAGATAATTAAATTCCCCATCACTGAGTACGTAACACTATTTGTGAATTTGGATTTAAGTATGTGAAGTATTCTCCATTGTGTGTCATGCAAATTAAATGTGCATAGATCATTCCTTACTTAAGAGATCAAAATCAAATAAAAAATTGAGTAAAAAGATAAGAGAGAGGAAAGGAACAAATACACCTCACTGGGTATATAAACCAATGCATAACCTAGTGACATCATGTGTGCCCACATATATAGTGATAAATTAATGAATATATTGGATTGAGATGATGGATTTATCAATCCCCATGTTTGGGTGGCTCAAGAAATCAATTTGGTTTTAACTTCATCATTTCCTACCTTTGCTTGGTGGATCATGACCTGTGGATAGCCTAGATTGGATTGATGGTGGATCAAAAACTCAAGTAGACTATGAATCCATAATTGCCTATCTATGTGTAGTAGATGCATCTAAAACTAAAATTGTGTGATTCCATGAAATTATATAAGATGGCTCTACGCCACTCAAAAAATTTGAAATGTAAAATGTTTTTACTTCACTCAAGAATGTAAGGTGACTCTAGGCTACTCAGAAATGTAAGATAACTCTAGGCCACTCAAAAATGCTAACCAATACACAAGAGTAATGAATAAAATCTATATTGTGTTGGTATAAATGGTGTCTATATTAAGAACATAGAGAATGACATGAAGTTTGCCATTCTATTTGATCAATTGGAGTAAAAGTGATCATATGGAGATAATGTGTTATGCACATGCACCAAAATATGATATATATGGATTATAAATTGATTTTTAATAGTCTATATCTAATTATCTAAAAATAAAATAGGAATGATCATGCCATGTATGATGCATGATGCCACCAATCTAAGTAAACTAGTATGAATTTGTGTTAAACTAAGCAAAAAACTAGTAATCTATAATTGAACCATTGGAAAGCTAAGAACAAGGAGAATTTGATCTGATACCACTGATCCAAAAACCAATTTTTTTTATTAATAGATATTTCAAGAACATAAAAATAAGACAGTAATAATGAATTCTTTGAGAAGAGATGTTTTATTACTGAAGATTATAATACAACTATATGCTTATCTCTGGGAATAGATGTTTGATTTACATTTTAGAATACATATTCATTTATACACATTTTTAAAGTAGGAGGAAGATGTGAAAGGTCACCAATCTCAAGGGAGATTAAGTGGTTTAACTTACATGATTTAAAATAATATAAAATTTGAGGAATTACTATTTTTAGAAACTTACTATTTTTAGACTGCACTACTAAAATTAAAATTTGGGGAACTTACATTGGATTTTAGAGGGTCAATAACTATTGAGACAAGATTATTTCCATCTCACCATGTTTTCTCATTATTATCTTTCTAAAAATTCAAATGGGGAGTCAATTGGAGCTATGGTGCAAAATTTATGGATCCTAGAAGTTCTATCATCAACTAGGGTAGAACCATCACCCGAATTATCACTTAAATTGTTTCTTGGATCATATAACTTCTATAATTTTCTATCTAATATATATATATATATATATATATATATATATATATATATATATATATATATATATATATATATATATATATATATTAAGGCACTATATAGTAGTGCCATATCTAGACAGTAGCACTGGTGGTGCTAGTGTCCCATTTTGGGCACTTTTGTCCAACTATACTAATTTTTGTGCAACTAAAACTAGTCTCTGTGTGACTGTATCCCACTATGTTTTCCTAAAATTAATTTCTATATTTTGTGTGAACCTATGCAAGAAATATCCTCAAAATAAAAATCTATACATTATATAAGTTAGCTATAGCATATTTGATATATGCATAATAAACCAATATAATTTTTAAATGTAAGATAATTTGAACATAAGTTTATAATGTATGATGTATGTTAGGTATAACATTCAGAAGTCTATCAAGATAGATAAAATAATATATATATTAATAAAAAATCTTATAAATAAATCAAGTAGCTACCTAGGGTGATGGGACATGATTTCCATCAAGGAACCCAAGGAAGAAATGGAGATGCATGAGGTCCCTCATGGCATCTAAAACTGGAGTGTGCAATAAGCAAGAGATAAGTGTCATGGCTATGATGCATACATAAAAAAATACATAAAAAAACACATAAGGCATGAAAATTAGGCCAAGGGGCCACAAAAAAGGGACATGTGCACATTTAACTAAATCTAAGAAATTAAGACATACAAGGACATGTTTAAATGTCAACATACATGAACAACAATTAGGTTGGTGTAGAGACACATGGAAGGTCATGTTTAAATGTCCACATACACAATCAATAAGGCACACACAAGGACATGGGCACATGTAAAAAGCATACATATAGTGAAATGAAATGGTATAGATCCATAGAGAAATGACATATTCAAATGCCCTTAAATATATGTAAAAACATAGAGACATAATAAAGTCTAAACTAGGAATTCTAGAAATGAATGTATGTATGAACATGCAGTACAAATATGTATAATAGCAAGGGTGTACATAAATTGAGTCTATAGTAGTATTCAACAATAAATTTGACTAGTGTAGGATGATCAATATCAAGATATAACAATACTAAATCTGTGATATAGAGTTTGGAAAGATGTATCATGGAAAGAGAAACTATGTATAGGATGTCCCAAATGGGTGAATTTATCAAATAAGGAATTTGTGTATCTATGCATATGCCCTTAGTGGGTAGATAATATCAAATATATATCTATGTAGTGGATCTAGGTCCTGTAAGTATCTGTGAACAATCAAAAAGAACAAGTGAAGCATGTATGTGTGATAAAACTGACTATACTAAGATAGATAACATATGTAGTGCCTGATAAATATAAGAAATGTAAATATGGAAATTCATATAATCTATAATGTGTATTTTCTATGCCAATATTTGAATGTCTTTGTGTTTTGACATTTTATATGGTTTTTGTATTTTCTAGATATAATCTATGTACAAACAACATGAAAATGAAACTATATACAAGGAGAGACAAATAAGGAAACTATATACAAGTAGGGAAGAACATATTAACCAATGAGTCTCAAAAGAGACTCACTATAAATGTGGCTTGTGTTTAAAAGAGGAATGGTAAGCCCTCATGAAGTGTGATTATATGTTGTGGTTGAATTGAGCTATAGTGTAAATCTGAGTATTGTTCATTATTGGTATCTTGTCAATCATAATAACCTAGATTGTTCCAATCATCAATATCATCTTGATTTTGAACCAATGAAATGTTAGTGTTGAATTTTTTTTATTTATATATGCATAGGGAATTGCCTTATACTATGAAATTGACCTTTATGAATTATGCTTTACAATATTTTCTGTTATTGTGCCATTTGAAATTGTGCTTATTTTAGGCATATGGTGCTTTGGAAGCTCTTTTATTAGAAAGCCTCATTTGAGAATGATTATTGGATTAACATTATTTTGACTTTACAACTTAAGTTATTTCTCTTTTTTTAACATTTATTATGTTAAATTGTATCTATGAATGATTTACCTTAGGATGTTCAATAAATCCCAAACCTTGTTGACCAACATTATCAATTACTAGAATAAGAGTAATGATGCTTTGGGTATGTTTTCCCAACCCTTGACCTTGATACTAAAATTTTTATAGATACTTTTGACCAAACCCATATTGATTTGGAAGTGGGACCTCATTATAGGGAGGTATATTTGTATCTTCTACTTTTTTTACCTATGATTATTGTATTATTTTTTACTCTAATTTTTATTTGTGAACCTTTTATTTTTCTGAGTTATGATTTGGTAACTAATTTTTTACTATTTTGGAATTTTACCCTTTTTGAATATATTCCTATTATATCACTATGGATTTCTCAACTGATTTATATTGTATAGGTTACTCATTAGAAATGATGTGTTGTATATGCTTTTTTAATACCAAACATGAATCTATGTGATGACCATGCATTCTAGGGTGTGCACAATAATATTTGGATCTCCTTACTAGATGTAGAAGAGGTAGGTTGATCAAATTAGTTTTAATAATTTTCCATAAAATATCACTTAAAATTATATTTTATCTTTGAATACTTTTTGAATCACTAGTTGTAGATGCACTTTGTTGTGATTTCTTGTTTTGATATGTAACATTGTTTGCCACAAATTGACTAGGTGAAGACGCATATACATGATTGAAACTAGTGTGCCTTAGAGGATTTTGTTTTTTAATTTGATTTTCCAAAACTATAGTATTTTCATGTAATAGATGATTCTTTTTTTTAAATTCTTAAATTAGCTTGCTGATACTAATAATTTGATCACATAGAGTCTCACAAGTGCAAAATCTAGTTGCTTCTGATTGAACATGTAGGCATACACCTTGTAGATAAGATATGGTAAATAAAGGGTTTGGAGGATGGATAAGATGAGTATAGAAATTTATAATAGTAGTAGAGGCCACCTCACCTCATGGAGGAGTGATATCATGGACCTAGTTAGATGGAAAGTAGTTATCACCCTTTTGAAGATGAGGAGGAAAATAATCTTCTTTACCCATGAAATTTGGAAATTCAACTTGGAAGAGGGTTTCTAGGGTAGAATATATTAGTTATAAAAATCATAACATAACCAATAAAAATAGGAAATAAAAAGATATAAACCCTAATAACATATAAAGATATGATTTGGGTAGTATTCAAAGTAAGTTAGGTTAACCAAATGAATTAACTTTTTAGGGTTATGGAGTTTAAGCTGAAAGTTATTAAAGGGGACGAGTACAGTAAATCATGGTATAAAATATGCAATAAATACAACCACTAGTTTGTAATAGAATTGACCTATTTTAACCTTTTTAAAAATAACAATAAATAATTAAAATAAGTACTTAGTTTTAGATTGATCGAGACAGATGATCTATAGGCTATAAACTAGGACATGTGATGATCTAAGTGTCATAAATAGGGTCCAAGTGTCAAAAACCTTCCTAGATAGTAGAAACCTAACTAGATATTAGATCCAATGGCATTAATGTCCTCCTTTTAGCACTAGTGTCTTCTATGTATAACTATTCTAAGATTCTAGGTGCACCTATGTTAGAGCCTACCAAGCCTATTCCTATGTGCACAAGTTATAATTCCCTATTAGTGACCTATTTTTACTAATTTTTCATGTAAAACCATATGCCTCCATGTTTTTAGGTCATACAATTAGCACAAGTATAAAAGTAAGATGTTAGTTGGGTAAGTTGGACATCCTCAACACCCCACTATGATGAAATTCACCTACATACAAATACTTTGAAGAGGGATCAAGCCTGATGTAGTTATCCCCACCTAAATATTGGTGCAAGTGTAAGTGAAGATATTATGAATTCTTGTTTGAGTGTTTTATAGTGAGGCTTGAGACTAGAAATTTGTGTATTTTGAGATTAAGGATGTAGATAACTGTATGTAAAAGTAGGGAAAAATAGGGATTAATAACCTTGATTGTGCAAAACTTGTTTTGAGTTATTTTGTGTCATTTCATCTAATTTCTATCTAGTGAATAAAGGGATAAAATTCATGTAGATATATTATTATAGTGCTTGTGTGGGTCTTAAATATGTCTAAGCTGACCCTAAGTTTTTGTTTATTTGAAAAGATATCAAATGGTTACAAAAGGTTGGAAAAGGTTAATAATTTCCAAACTAGGACACTATCACCATTGGTGATACCTTCCAAGTTATGATGCTAGCATGTAGGTGGCAGAACCTAAGGCACTAGGGGCCAAGATGTTAAAGTGAGGGTCTAATATTGATTTAAATTTTTTTAGGGATATGTGTGGTCTACACAAATCCTAGTAGATAAGTGTATAAATAGGCTCTAAGATAGGTGTAGGGATAAGCTATGGATATGTGGTCTCAAGTAACACTCTTAGCACTCAAGTGTCATTTTTAGATGATTAGAAACAACTAGTAATTTTGAGATAATTTTGTTGATATATAGCTTAAATTTTAGAGATAAAAAAAGCTCATTCCAACTAAATACAATCATTAATAACCTTATTTTTTTTAATCATATCCACATTAAATTAATGTTTAGATGGGTTTTAAAATCATGTTAATAAGATACAATGGCTTTAGTAAATTATGTTTTCATGAATTTTCATGTTTTTAAAGGTGATAAATTTAGGTATTGGATAGATAAATTGAAGATAATTATTTTGTGAAAAGGAGTTCAAAATAATTTTATCCATGGGTACACACACCACTTCAATATTATAACATCTTGAGACAAGATTAAAAAAATAACAAAAAAAAGATGAATAAAATGGATATGCACAAGCTTTCTTCTATGTTTAAAGTGCCATATATCCAAACATTTATCTAAGAACTTTAAGATGAAAGAATTTCCATGAGGCATAGAATAACTTTGAGACTTCATATAAAATATTTATTAAGGTAAGATAATAAAAAATATAGACCCTTAAAATGAATTTTGAGAATTTAAGAATGTCAGATTCTGAAGGAGTTGTAGATTATTACATAAAGGTAAATTATTTAGTACATAGAATGAAAGTTTTTGAAAAAATAATTTAAGATAGTGTTATAATAAGAAATATTTTGATATATTTAACCCAAATATGGATATATATTGTGATATATCATTAAGAGTGTAAATACATGAACACTATAAGTGTTGATGAGTTAGTGGGTGATATCTTGTCTCATTAGGATAAGATGAGATTATATGCAAGAGATATATAACATGGTATAGAACAAACACTTGAAACCAAGGCAAGGGTTTTAAATACTAAAGAAAAAAATAAAAATAAAAATAAAGGGAGTTTAAAAAACTCAAATTTAAAGGGAAAATTTGAATCAAACTTCAAAATTAAAAGAAATAAATACTTAATTTATCATTACTAAAAAAAATGGGACACATGATAAAAAATTGTAGGATAATAGCAGTTAAGAATGAAGACAATCAAGAGAGGGAAGAGAAGGATTTTGAATATTAAAAAATTGATTTTAAAGAGGGGATATATTATAGTATCATATTTTTTTTAGGAATATAGGAAGAAAATAATTTTTTGTCTCTTAATTCAGGTTTCTCAAATTAGGTGACTAGTCATAAAGATGATTTTAGAAAATTAGACAATTCCTTCAAAATCTAAGAGCAATTATGAGATGGGAATCCCATCAAAGATAAAGGATGTGGTAAAATCAGATTAAACACAAGAAAAGGCAATGTTGATATAATTTATCCTAAGAGTATTTATCACAATTTCACAAGATATAGTGATGAAATCAAAGCATACAATGTTTATAATCTTACTATTAAATTCATAATTATTTCTAGGGATTGTAATTAGTTTTAAAAATTAGGTGTATGTTTATTATGATAATTTATATTTATAAGTTATAATTGAATGGGTAATACTCTTTAATTTTAATTTTATGGCTTACAAAGTCCTACACAAGTTTTCAATTCATCAGGAAATAATACTAGATCTTTGTAAAAGACTAACCATCCATCTACATCAATGCCAGCAAGGAAAAGCTTTCATTGAATCTTAATAAAAATAATAAAATTTTGTATCATAATTATTATATGAGGATAAAAAGTCTAAAACATAAATAAGGTAACTTATTTGATGAAAATACTATGTTTACATTATCATAAGTGACTAGTGAACATAGAATTTATGCAAAAGCTAGTCAAAATAAAAAATAGTTGATGCTATGAAATTAGAGATGGATTAAATTGAGATAAATGATAAATTAAATTTATTTAAACCTAATTTTAATAAATATTTCATTGGTATAAAGTGGGTCTAAAATACCAAAGTCAAAAGTGATGGTATTGTTGACAAGCTAAAAGCTAGACTAGTTGTAAAGGGGTTTGCACAAACATATGGGGTTGACTATGAGGAAATATATGATCATGTGACACATAATAATAATAATAATAATAATAATAATAATAATAATAATAATAATAATAATAATAATAATAATAATAATAATAATAATAAATTTTAAATAATGTAAAATTAATCAAATGGATGTAAAAAATTCATTCCTAAATGGAGTGATTGAAGAAGAAGTATATGTGGGCCAGCCACAAGGCTTTAAGGTAAAGGGTAAATAAATTTGAATATATAATTTTAATAAGGATATTTATGGGATGAAAAAAGATAAAATATATTGGTGATAAATAATTTATTAGATCAAGCATTTGAAATAATTCAAAATTAACCAACTCTTTACATACAAGCATTAAAGTCTAATGTTTTATATGTCTATCTTTATGTAGATGACTCGATCTTTACAGGTAACTCTATGGAGATGTTGAATACATTAAAGGAGTATATGAAATAATAGTTTTATATTAATTATATTTTACTTATGAATTAATTTATTGGCATGAAATTTTATATAAATAAAGAGGAATTATTCATTTGTTAAGCCAAGTATGCACAAAACATGATGAAGAAGTACAATCTTCAAGATTTGAAGCCTATAACAACTCTAATTAAAAGTAGATAAATTTATATGAGTGAGGATGTAAGTAATTCATATGATGATAATATTTTTATAATCATGGTGGGAGGTTTGATGTATCTCACTATGACAATACATGATATCAGTTATGGGGTTTCATTAGTTTCTATATTTATGGGTGAACGATCACTCAAGCATTTTCAAGAAGTAAAGAGAATTTTAAAATATGTAAGAGGTAATTATAATCATGGTATTAATTTAATAATATCAAGGTATTTATGTTTTACTGTATAAACATATTCATACTAGGGATGATCTCTTGATGACAAGAAGTAAACTTTAGGTTATTGCTTCACATTGGGAAGTGGGTTAGTTTATTGGTATTCAAAGAAGTAGACTAAAATTACATTATCATATATTTAATATAAATATACATCCCTTACATAATATTTCACAAAAGGAATATGGTTTATATTTTTCAATAATATCCATGGAAGACATAAGGAGATGATAAGAATTTCACCTCTTTGTATCAAAAGGGGTAATGTTGAGTATGGTGCCAATATGAGCATTTGAGTTATATTTTTAAACTTAGTATATATATATATATATATATATATATATATATATATATATATATATATATATATATATATATATATATATATATATATATATAATGTTTTTTAAAGTTATTTAATTTATTTATGACCTTAATTATTTTTTTGGTCACTTTTGGATACTTTCTAATGATTTCCTAAAAAATAATTAGAACTTCCAGTTAACTCTAGTTCACTATCAGAGTACTAGAATGAGTTACCAAGTGGTGGGGAACACTTTTAGTGTTATTCAAGTGAAAATAAAGTGTATTTAATTTAATTAATATTTTTTATGAAATTTTGGATGCCACTTTTATCTAATTATAACTTGTGGTAGTCAATAGATAGTGGTTTCTTTCACGATGACCAAAAAGCTATTAGTTAGTGTTAGTGGTGCATTAATTCAAATAAAAGATCTTATTATATGTTTTATCTATTATATTTTTGTAGGTATACAATATTTTAGAAAAATAACCATTTATTTTCAATTTTTAATCTATTTATGATACTTTTTGATCAACAATTTCACTCATAGCACCACTAGTTTGATAGCTAGTAATTCAATGACAATTTAATTGATATATAGCTTCAATTTTAGAGAGAAAAAATATTATTTTCACTCTATTAATCATTAAAAACATTAATTTTCATTTTATCTCAAGATTATACCTATAAATCACCTAATAAGTCCCACCTTAAAAGTCCAATGTTGGTATTTCTCCCCATAAATCCCAACCAAAAATATTTCCATTGTTGAAACATTATCAAACTATAGATGCTCCAAATCACATTGAGAGAGGGTAAAGGGGTCTTCATAGAAACCAATTCCAAAAGAGGGGGAAAAAATACCCTAAAGGGAACATTTATCCTTGATGAAATCCTATAAGCTTTCCTTATAGTCCACCATATTTAAAAACATTTTCTCCAATTTGCTAAAGGTTAGAAGAGGGATAAGCCCATATTGCTCCACACTAGAAAAGAGAATATTTATTGGCTACTCAAAATCAAACTCATCACTATATTAAATCAAACCAACTTTTAAGTTATAAAAAAAAAATCCTTTCCACCAATTTCCTAGTGAGGGTTTTATCCTTAAAATTCATCAATAAATTCTTATTAAACATTGAGATGAGATCAAAATTTACTTTGTTTTTATTATTAAACTCCACATAAACCAAACTGACCACTTAACATAAAACCATCATGATTTACCTTGTTTGAAACCATTTTTTTACTAAATCATCTCCTTTTGACTTTGACATGAAAAAACATTTTTCTATTCTTTGTGGACAAAATTTGCATAAGCATAATCAAGGTAAGATCATTCATAATGTACTTCAAAGGAACCAAATAAACTTAAAAAAATTAAATGCACTTAGGATATCTTAGAAGCATACATAACTATTGTCACTTCCAAAAAATTTCAAACTAGTGATATTAAATCCAAAGGTGCCAATAATGAAGCACATGCCTAATTTAATTATATCCCCACTTTGTGTGCATGACATGTGGAATAGGTTGATATTCATCCACCAAAAATAATGCAGATAATCAAAATTAATAAAATAAAAGGCTTTGAACTTCACTTAAAGAAACTATCAAAGATTAAGGAGATCCCAATAAATGGGAAACCTTCAACGTAAGTCCACCCATTTTGCCAATATTTACTTAGGCCATAAAGCAAGTAAGTTATGAATGATCAACTTAGGTGTTTGATAAATACATTAATTAGTAATAAAACATGCTATCATATCAGCTTCATGAAAGTAATGTTTGGATTCCCAATCAAGGAAGGAATATAAGAGAAACCAAATTCATTCCAAAATGTTCTCAATATTCTAAGATATTTTTATTTTATTTAAAATGGCATGGATCATAACCATCGATTAACCTTCGATAATAACCTTCTCAATGCCACACTAAACCACCAACTCCAAACCAAGAGTGAGGGTCTGTGTCTTAGCCTCATTGTTCATTCCATCCATCAATTTTTGTGAAGCCACTTTGATTAAATATCCTATACAATATCTAATTAAACACCCCCCACCTAAATATCTCTAGTTTCCTCTTGCAGTCCCATAAAAAAATATTTTAAAAAAGTCAAGAGGGGGAGGGGACAATTTGGTATTATCTTCCCTTCTAGAATCCAAATAAGGTATGATTTATCCATTAATAGGGGATATTTTACAATAGTTACATATAATATTTTTGAATAATTTTTCCAAATATTTTATCAAACTTTAGTTATATTTTGTATAGGATTATATCTTACCATTAAACATACACTTTGATATTTTATGATAGTTACATACCTTAGTTTCTCATGATTTTTTAAAAGGTTTTATAAAAAAATGATTATATTTTGTAACAACATATTATGAATTAAATTTTTTATTTTGAGATGAGTGATCATATGAATATATGATAAAATACCTTACTCAAAAGGGAAGTATATATATTTCAATATTTTCAAAAAATGAATGGAATTGAGAAATTTATTTGTCAAATATTTTCAAACAAAATTAAAATAATTGAGCAAAAATATGTTTCAAGGTTGGGAAAATTGAGTGAATTTGAGAGAAATTAATGAATGTGAAGATTCTAAAAATGGCCAAATGTCATTTATCTTATCAAGATATATAATATATTTGTAATAACTTGCTATAATATTTATAATAATAATGAGAGTTATAATGTGTTATTTACCAGTTATAACAATAATATTTTCATAAAAACATGTGTATTCATTCCTTTGATAATTTTTAACTTTTTTTTATTAAAATTATTATATTTGCATTAATTACTTATTGGAAAATGGGCATTGTTGATACGTATACTAGAGTTTGTGAAACAATCAAAGTGTAGATGGAGTTTTATTCAAGTATTATATCCTTCTTTTACTAAGTAATTCAAGGTATGTGATTAAATTTATTTCTACCATGATACATGAATACAATCACATCATATACACACATAAAACTAAGGGCATTATGTAGACACCAAATTTTGGTACAAGGCTCATTTTCCTAAAATTTTCATTGTCATTTTGTGCACAAGGATCATTATTTATAATTAGGGTCTTATTGTTGTTTTTAATGTTTTATACCCTTATTTATTCTTCTCACTATGGTATTGTATTGTTCCCTTTCTTCTATTTTATTTTTTATTTTTTGTATTGGAGGCCTCTTATTTCCTTTTTAAATTTGTCTCCTACTTTTTAATTCATCACTAACCACCAAATGTGTTTAGTGAGAAATCTATGGACCTCTAAATTGATTTTTTATCTTTTTATGGGCCCTTATACCTTCTTTCACTTTTTTTTTTGGACCCTTGATTATTTCCTCTTTCATGTTTTCTTAGTTGGACTATGTGCTATTAAGGAGTTAATTTAAAATTAAGACATTTATATATACATAATTTCAAAGGAATTTTAAGGAGGAGAATCAAGGTATTATCAATTATTTCAAATCTAAGAACACTCTTCATTTATATATTTATATGTAAGGACTTGCCAACAAGGATTTATCTACATATTGTACCAAATGAAGGATTTGGTGAATTACATGTAGTTGTATTATACTTAGATATATATTTTTGGATATGTTACCCTCAAATTTTCATTTACAATGTACTATAAATAAATTATATCTGAATATATTCATATGATATACATAGTTAAATTTTCAATGAGGTTTCCAAAGATAACTAACTCTTAATTTTATATACTCCTCTTGCAAGCATTTGTGGTGAATTAGTTAAAATATAAATAAGAAGATATTTAAAAAATTAGGCTAAGAAAAAAAAGTGAAGTGAACACAAAGACAAGATGATGATGATGATGATGATGATGATGATGATGATGATGATGATGATGATGATGATGATCATCATCATCATACACACATGCCCATAATTTTTAATAATATTTGAAATAGTTAAAAACACATTTAATGATAGAAAATAGATTTTGTGCTTCAACAAGTACCAATATGGCATCTATCAAATCCACCTAGGGTAAAAATTTGGTGGTTACAAATGAACCACTAAAATTTTACCTTCTAAGTGTGATTTATAGATTTGAAAAACTTTTACCTTCAATTCTAGATCACTTTTATAGGTTCATAATCCCAATATTATTTCAGGGGTGTCATATTATATTCTCCTTTGTTAGTTCATTGTATTTTTATTATTATAATTATTGTTTATTCTGTTGGTTACTTTTTATAGTATGTTTTCCAAATCTAATTACTATTTAAATTGATCAATGTTATATATATCATATGAATTAGTTTTTTTCAATGTTTGCATGCGTTAATTACCCCTAGAACACATTTAGCTAAAACACCTTTGTAGCACTAAAAGTCATAGTATACAAGATATTGCATCAAACTTAACTTTCTGACTAAACTATATTATAATTTTCTTATTATTTTTGATTTTATGAATTTTTTAGGGGCATGATGAGTAATTAAAACTTAATTAAGCCTTGTTGACCTTGATTTTAGGTCCTTAAATAGATACTTTATTTATGTTTTTTAGGCTTAACTACCCTATCAGGGTTTTAAGAAATGAGATAAATTTCCTAGAGATCTACATGAAATTTCATAAATGTGAAAGAATTTTTAGAGCCTTAGAACTAATGAACATAGTTTTGAAATTAATTTCTATCCATATTTTTACCATAAACATGTAGTGTACAATCCTAGTTTACTATAAAGATTGAGTGTATGGTTTTGGAAAGGCACTAAAGATACTACAAGTTTTATGGGTTATCATTATCTTGCCATAAAAACCTAGATTTTTTTGTCATATTGTGATGATTTTTTCAATATTCATGAAAAATATATATATTCATCTAGACCCCTTTCTTTGTTATTAGTACACTACTATATATATATGTATGTATATATATGTATATATATATATGTATATATATATGTATATATGTATGTATGTATGTATATATATATATGTATATATATACATATATATATATATTATATATATGTATATATGTACATATATATTATATATATATATGTACATATATATATACATACATATATATATGTATGTATATATATATATATGTATATATATATATATATGTATGTATGTATGTATGTATATATATGTGTATATATATATATATATATATATGTATGTATGTATGTATGTATATATATTGATTTTATCTTCACCTTCAAAGCACTTACTCTCAATTTTATACCATATGATCCTATACATACATACACACATATATATATATGTATGTATGTATGTATGTATAGGATCATATGGTATAAAATTGAGATTAAGTGCTTTGAAGGTGAAGATAAAATCAATATTTCTCCTTATTTGAACTTGTACATTAATTTTTTTTATTTCTTTTTGAATGTAACTTGAAAATCTCATTAACACTTCTCAATAATTCTAAAATCACTATAAACGTATTGAATAAATACTCAACACTATAATTTTTACTATTCATGAAGGATTTAACACATCATACAAATTAAATTCAATGTTGTATTCATCAAAAACCTATTTAGGGTACGTCTAGACCTATATTTGTTTCTTGTCGACCTCTGTACACTTCTTGATAGACCTTCAAAATTGAACTTAAAGGAAATACAATCTTAGTATTTTATAATAATACCAATATAATAGGAGATAGATCTTATCATTGATCAAAATGATCATTATATTTCTCCATTCAATCCTCTCCTATCTACTACAATCTCTTTCCACCTTATTATACGTATCTTCTTATCCTTTTCAAAAAACTCTCTATATTTGAATTAATACTATCTTAATTCCTCATTTGATGGAATGAATATTTATCTCCTTTTAACAATTATCTAAAATTGACTCATATTTTATTAACTCCACCTTATTAGGTTCTTATCTTAACAATTTTACTCATTTTAAGAGTGAGTTTTCTTCTCCTACGTACATGCTTATTGATAAATATATTGACTCGGACTTAAACATAGAATAATAGGAATAATAGGTACATAATAACTTATAACATACCCTGTGACCTCAATGGGTCCTTATAATGATGACTATCCATTTACAAACATTTCAAATATTTGAATATCTACTTTTATAGGGAAAACACAAATGACTCAAAATTGACTAGGGAAGCTTAAACAAAGCTTCTTATTGCCTTTTAAAGATTCCTAAGACACCCATAGGACATAAAAAGAATTTTTATATTAAAAATTGATTTATTTATATGTTTAAAATGTTGATTTCTTGATGCTCTTGCATTAGACTCCCCTAGTAGGAAATATTTGAGCTCTTACTCAAATGAGAGTGTTAATCCTTCTTTCATTTTTTTTCCATTTTTTTAACTTTCTCTTCATCTACATTATTTTTTATATATTTTTCTCCTTTTTTATTATATTTATTATTTATGATCGTAATTTTCTCAATCTTCTCTTGTTATTCCTTAATGAGGTCTACTATACATGACTCTCTCTCCTTATTTACCAAGTTTTCCACACCTATACATTCAAAAATAAAAACATAGTCAATTTTAAAAATTTGAAGCAACATTGCCTCTTAATCTGCTAGTAGCCTTCCACTTTTATTCTTGATTTAATATTCAATACTTATACTAACATCCTATTATCTTAAGATATTTAATATCTCCAATTCAACTTTCATGCCTATTTCTTCATCTCCTATGAGGTCCAAGTTTTCTAGCCCTTACATAATTTTCTACCAAATTAGCTCATCCTCTTGACTATACTCTGATTTGGCTAGACCCAAAACTTGTTTATCTCCATATTGTGTCAATTGAGACACCTAATCCTAGTGAAATTTAATTTTTCTATAAGTTCTTCATCTTTGTCTTCCGTAGGTGAAGTTATAAATGTTTCTATAAATTTATCATCTTCTTACAATTCTATACCCATATCAGTAAAAACAATATTAGAAACAAAATTCTTAGGTCATTTTACCTCATCAAATTATTCTTATTCTATAATTTATCCTTGTAATCCTTCCATGAAGCATTTATATTCTTGAATATATCCTTCTCCAAGCATCTCTCCTTGCTCTGGGTAACAAATCTCCACTTCTTCATGTTCTTGATCTTTCATATAAGCATGCTTTGCTTGTGTTACTAATAACTTATTTTCTTGGGCATATTTTGAATTTAATCCCTAAAAGTGGGCTTCTCTTTCTTTTATATCTTCACCTCCATACACACATGTAAAGAATTTATTAATTTGTAAAACTTGAGGCTTATTTTCCTCTTTTATCTCCTTATTGGATTGTTTTGATAGCAATCAATTTTGTCTTCTCCTTTTACTTTTCTAAAATATTTCTCTGAGAGGCCAATGAATTATCTTATTGAATCTTAAAAATAATATTTTTTTTGAATCTTCAAAGACTTCCATTATACTTGCTAAGATCACTCTCATCTTAATAATCTCTTTTGAAAATTATTTTTCTCTATTCATTACTTATTCTCTTACTTTATTTTGTAAAATTTATTAAACTAAGCCCTCCATATTTTCACTTTTAATATTATCTTAGGTTTTATTATACCTATCTTCTTTTAGAAAGTCTTATACTACTCGATATCTATAATACCTCACCTAGTTATTTTTCACCTTAGTCTTTTGGAACTATCTTCTAGTTATTTACCTTGGACTTTTCAACTTTTCTAAGATCTCCTTGAACTTAACCTAATATTTCATTAGTGTTCTCTAATATTCACTCTATCAAGCCTCTATGGCTTTACGGCTCTCCTTTCCACTACAATATTTTTATCTCTTTTCACTTAAGGTTTTTTAACAACCTTTTGCCTCTCACTCTTTACCAATAATTAAAAATTGTTAATCATTGTAATATTTCACTTAAAAAAATGCACATAAATAAGCATACCTTTTTCAAATAACTTCTATCAAGCTTTTAAAATTCCTTCACTTCCAAACTTCCTCTTAGTTGTTTCACTGTTCACCTCTCAGCGACAATATTCAATTCAAAAATTGAAACAATTTTATAAGATATCTTTTATAAAGAGAATTCCTATGCTCTGATACCAAAAATTGATGAAAATATTCAATTTTCATGTAAAATCCTAGGATACCTTCTCATTTTTAGTATTCAAGAACATTTACATTTAAATAGACTTGTCTTTACAATAAATAGTCCATTCACATGTCATTTGTAGATTATTACTTCTTGAATAGAATAACATTAGATCATATTGGTCTTGAAATACCAATGAACTCATTTATATCTCTTATTATTAATGATACTCAACTGGCCATTCAAATCCTTACTATAATTCTTTTGTCTTTTATTAAGAATATGAATTAAAATTCTAGGCTTATAATATTGAAACAATTCTTATTGTCATTCCCACTCATTTATTCTTGAGAAATTTCTTAAATGATATTACCTTTTATCTACTCATCTTGATATTATCTTTTATACTTTTAAATAGTCAATAATGAACCAAGATCTCAATTCAATATTCATAATATGATACCTTTTACAAGCCAAATAAATCAATACCTTGTTTTTTTAATAACAAGATCTAAACATTTCCTCTTTGTTTATCTCAAAACATATAATATTTAGGTTTTAAAGGATATATATTCTTTCTATAGTAATCCTAAGATTCTACTAAACACACAGTGGATTGTAACCTTCACCATAACTAAACTTATTTAACCATAAATTATATAGGAAGATAATATAATCATTATTTAATTTCCTCCTCCTATGACAATCTTACCATTTACATGCAGATCAATTTGAAAGATTTATAAAGTATGATTCTCACTTTCATTATTTTCATGTGAGCCTCATTCTAATAAATGTACTCAAGTATAAAAATAAGATAATGAATGTTTTAGGTGCTTTAACTTTCACTATCAAAATTTAAAATATTTCTTCTTGGTTATTCAATTAAACTTTATTAATTATGTGAATCATTATTTGAATTACATAATGTCTATACTATGTCTTCTATGCTCACAAAGTACAAGCCAAGAACTCCCTTTAGAGTATAATATTTTTCTTAAAGCCTCACATACTCCACTCAAAACCAATAATCTACCAATAAATAACTCAAAATTATAATTTGTAAAGAATTGCCAATTACTATGCAAATAGATATTGACCAATTCGATTCATAATCAAATTCAATTCCACTAATACTAATTTAAATTATACCAAAAAGAGTTATGACTAATAAATTGATGCTAGACAAGCTTTTTACCTTTACATGGTTGACATATCAAAGTCATTGATGAATTTATCAATAGAATTATGAATGTGTTGATCTATTCATAGTTGGAATTTATAATAATCATGAATTCAATGCATTAACTTACAATAATATTACATGAATAACTTGGAAAATGATTATTAATCCTCCATGTTCCACACAAATTCTTCCTTGTCTGTCAAACCTATCTTTCTACTTCCACATATTAGCAAGTTTCATGAAGTCATTTTATCCATAACTATACTTGGTTTTCTAAATCAAGATATTAGAGATACATGTAAGAGAATATCTAGTGGACTATTATATAGATGAAACACACAGTATAATACTATGCTCAAACTAGATCTAAAATCTTTTTAGAATAAATTGTGAAATAAAGAGCTGAATTTCAATTATAGTAGTAAATTTATTTTGCCAATTATCAATTGTGACCACAAATGGTGGATTAATATTGAGTCAAAATTGATCCCACTAACCCAAGATCAATGCATATTAAAATGGACAAACACTTTACCCAAGACTTAACAATCATAAAACTAGACAACTTTATAATGCTGAGTAAAATAAAAACATCAATGTAGGCTCATATGGTATAACATTCATGAATAAGATTGAGTGTAAGTGCTATAAAGGTAAAGATATAATTGGGATTTCTCCTTATTTGAACCTATATATTAATAAATTTTGATTCCTTTTTGACTATAACTCGACAATCTTCATTAACACTCCTCAATTATTCTATAATCACTATAAACATATTGAATAAATACTCAACATTATACTTTCTTACTATTCATGAAGGATTTAACAAATCATACAAATTATCTTCAATATTTTATTCATCATAAACTTGTTTAGGGTACATCTAGACCCATTTTTTATTCTTGTATACCTTTGTACACTTCTTGACATACCTTTGAAATTGAATTTAAAGGACCTAAAATTTTCAATATTTTACATTAATACCAATATAACAGGAGATGGATCTCTTTATTGATCAAACTAACCATTACATTTCTCTATTCAATCCTCTCCTTTGTACTATAATCTCCTTACACCTTATTCTACATATCTTGTCTCATTTCAACAACTCTATATATTCACCTTAATGCTATCCTAAACCCTCCTTTGATGTAATGAAGCTTTATCTCCTTTTAAAAATTATCTAAACTTGACTCATACTTCCTAAACTAACTCTACCTTCATAGGTTATTAGCTTAATAATTTTACTAACTTTAAGAGTTAGTTTTATTCTAATACATACATGCTTATTGATAAATATCTTGACTCAGACTCAAACATAAAATAATAGGTAAAAAACCACTTAAAAAATTCCCTATGACCTCAATGGGTCCTTACAATGATGAATATCCCTTTACAATTTTTTTAAATATTTGAATATCTAATTTAAGAGGGAAAACACAAATGACTAAAAATTGACTAGGAAAGCTTAAACAAAGCTTCTTATTGCCTTTTCAAGATTCTGAAGACACACCTAGGACCTAACAAGACTTGTTACATTAAAAATTGATTTATTTATATGTTTACAATGTTGCTTTCTTGATACTCCTACATTACCTTCTCAACATATTTTGTAATCAAAATTCATGTGTGTGTGTATGCATGCATGTATGCACATGTATGTGTGTGTGTGTGTGTGTGTGTGTGTGTGTGTGTGTGTGTGTGTGTGTGTGTGTACATATATACACACACATAGATACACACACATATATGTATATGTATATGTGTATATATATATATGTATATGTATATATATGTTTATATTGTATATATATATGTATCTATATATGTATGTATATATATGTATATACATATATATATATGTGTGTGTGTGTGTGTGTGTGTGTGTGTGTGTGTGTGTGTGTGTGTGTGTGTGTGTGTGTGTGTGTGTGTGTGTGTGTGTGTGTGTGTGTGTGTGTATGTATGTATGTATATGTATATATATATATATATATATATATATATGTATATGTATATGTATATGTACACACACACACATAACTGATGATAACACTCAATTAATATTATAATATATGCATATAATAATAACTCATATCATAATTAAAATTATGGGTTTCCTCTATACATCATACCCTTATTTATTTCATCATGTTCTAATGTAGAAGAAGATGATATTAGAATAATATTACATTCTAGTTATGCTTTACAACATAATCTTCCCTATTTCAACTTATAAATAGAGCCTATTATAAATATTATAAAATCTAAGAATGGGTATACCATAATCCAAAGTTTGATCTTTATGATCATTACCAAAAGAAAGCCCAAGAATAATCATCCTCACTTACATAATCAAAACATTCTCTTATTTATATATTTAACCCATAATTCCATATTATCCCTTAGATCTATGTAAACATCTAGATATAACAAATATAACCTTGTATAAATATCTCAGTGTTTGTCATACATCCTATAGGCATATGTCATTCTTTTACCAAGTCCTCTAAAATCTATAATACCTACCTTATACTGCTAGATTTCATTATTATCAAGGTAATATATAGTTTTGTGAAAAAATCTTATTTACATAAATAAATACTCTATATTTCAACTTGATATTGTCAATAACATCTACTACAAAGTTTTCAAGTCTATGAATTCAATGTTACTATCTCATAATATGCTTTAGATAAGTAAATATAGACAAGGTTACAAATGCATACCCAACTTTTACCATTCATTCTTCCCATACCGAGTCTACTATATCCTCAAACAACCTTAAATATTCTTAAAAATATGGTCTTATATATGCATTTTCATACATATAAATAAAACAATCTCAAATTACTACACTCACATTATGAAAATAAACTCATTAAACTAGGTTATGAATGAACTAAAATAAATGCTACAAGTTGTATATATAATATTTTGATTACTTCATTAACACCCACAACTATACTAGCTCACCTAAAGGAAAACTAGTTCATACACATGCTTAATAAAATTGCATGTATGAATAAATGTAATAATCTTTACTTGTTCTCATATATATAAATATATATTCACTTATAAAAATGACTAAAGTAAGTGCCAATGCTAATCTAAGTAATAGAAAACCTAATCATATTTTTACACAAGGTCCTAACTATGAGTGCATATATATATATATATATATATATATATAAAGTACATATAGATTAGGTATATATATATACACACACACAATCACCTCCATATAAAAAAATAATTTTCATTAATAATACAACTATACCAACCCTAATTATCTTAATAAAAGATCATTTGGTAAAAATGAATTGTAACTTACAAGTTCTACTTCTGATACTCATATAAAAACAAGTATTTCATCCCTTAATAAAATTTCATATATATGCTATGCAAACAAATTAACAACTCACCAAATCCTCACAACATCCAATCATAAAACTACAATTTTATCCTACATTTGGTATTCATGAATATGGGATTGTGGATGAAACTGAGTTCCATCCGAAGGTCCATAGTCATGATACCCTAGTTTATCTTTCCTACATGTTATTATTCTACACATTCAATAAAAATATAAAAATAACCCATACATGAATCATATTTTACTTTCCAACCATATCTAATCAATATAAAAAAAAATTGACTTGGTTAATTTAAGGTTGTAGACCCAATGTGTGTAAGAATTACTCTCTTTTCCTCTTATTCGAGCTTTAGTTTCCTCTTCCTTTTCGTCATGTCCTATTTTTATCTTTTTTCCTTTTATCTTATTCTATTTCCATAATCTATGCACATTTTACATGACTAGACACCTCTTTAAACTCTGTCGAGTTCTTTAACATGTAACTCACCTTCCTTAATGCAACACTCCATTCATTTTTAATTAATCTTGCAATCTTGATCTCTATTTCTAGCATGGCAGTAGACCAAAACCCTTATCTCCTCCAATGCAAAGTCAACCCATGATTATTTCCATAAAAAAAACAAAAAACCATAATATTTCATTTACCTTTTTACTTTGAATGTTATTACCATGATAATAACATCATAATATTAAATCATGAAATTCTTAAAACAACATAAATTTATTGCCTTGTAACTATGTAATATGCCCATGGTTATAACAACCAACTCAATATCAAAACTTTGGAGTTTATTTAAATTAATTTTCTTTTGGGTATTTTACATTTTTTTGACTGATATGCATTATCACAAAAATGGGGCATATGTTAAATATTATAGGCTATAATTTCATCCTTGTGGGAGAGTTTTTTAGGCTCTCCAACTCTCAGCTACAATATTGGAATAACCTCAGGCTATGGGTATCTTGTAGTGAGGTTAAACCTCTAGAGAAGGACAACTTCCTCTTGGTAGATCACCTAAAAATAAATATAAACTAATGCTCCATAGGGAAAATGGTTAAAAAGGTGATAGGGATCCTAAGAAATATAACTAGATGATGCACCGAAATAAAATGGGAAACTTCCATAAGCTTGAACCCACACTAGTTCTACAGAGGACAATACTGACTTACACAACCTTAACCTCAAGCTGGTTGCATTAATATTTCATGGAGGAGGTTTAGGAAGCAATGAATTAAAACAAAGAGGATTTATAAGAATCACTAAAAGTTCACATCAATGGTGGAAAGAACACTCAACCAGACCTACAAACAATGTTGAAAAACTCCCTAAACAAGGTCTAAAAGGAGGATGATGGATGAGGAAGATTCTCCTTCACATAATGCCATAGTGTGAAACTCAATAGACACAAATCAAAGGCAAGAGGTAGGTAAAGAAAATCCTTTATTACATCAAGAGGTAGTTCTTGCAAATGCTTGGTAGAGTCGAGCCTAATCAAGCTGAGCATATTTTGTAATATCTCAAAGAGTATCCTAGTTCCTATAAAATTTCCAAATTAAAGAGAACTAGTCTCTAAAAATTTCAAATTAGATAACCCCTTTACAAAATGAAAAGAATGGGATATATAGAAGAGGGAAGAGAAATATAGAGAGAAAGGAGAGGGGCACATTGTCCATGATCATTGAATGAGTTCTACCTTTCGAGGGATGCTCCACCACCTCTTTGTCTAATCAAGACAAGTCCATCATCAACATTTATCCTGAAATATCTCTTGTTACTTCTCAAGTTCTTCTCATTGATGGAGAAAATTTCACTAGAGGACAATAGTTTATTTTATATGGTGAGTCATGGTCCTTTCAAGGATAAAATATCTTTGAATGTTTTGATCATTATTGAATGCTCTAACTATTTCTCCAATCTCCCAAATTTGCTCTATGAATCTCACCATACCTTTCACTTGGCTTAATTATAAGAAAAGGTCCTCATATCTTAAAACTAACAGAGCCATGTTGTGTGTGCTTTGAGTGGTGGTTTGTAAAAAGCATGGCTTGTGCTACTCTTTTCATTGATCACATACTTGCTCTATGCTTTGGGACCTAAATTTGAATTAACTATAGGTTGAAAACCAATCTAAATTACTAGTTTTCCTATAGTTATAATAGATGACAATCTAATCGATGCCTAGTCTTTTTACATCGATGAGTTACTGAACTTTGATCTATACTAGGTCTAAAAGACCTATTTTGTCACCCATTCACCATTGATCTAAATCCATGATTGAATTCATGTTATTGATTTGTTTGAGCCCATTAACCTATCAATCACTACTCACTATTGGATCTCCTATATGATTAAATGTGATCCATCAATCCTATTTTTTGAACCCAAACATATATTTCATGAGGCTTCACTTTGATGTCTGTGCACTTGTATTTGACATCTACAAAAATGTATTTGACATCCACAAAACCATCATCAAGATAGTTGAACCTCAATGGCTATCTTATGTGATTAAATTTGACATTTTTATGAACATCATTAATCCTTTCAATCCCTTTCCCAAAGTTATTTCCTCAGACTTTTTGCCTTGGCTTATTTCTTTGGGATTTTTTTTTCTCGAACTAATTCCTTTGGCCCCTTTTTCTCGATCTTATTTCCTTAAGACAATTTTCTTGAATTTATTTCTTTGAGCCAAATTTATTTAGGTTTTGTTTAGGAATTTTACTTTCAGAACCTTTTCTTGAAAGAGAAAGTCTTCAGCATTTTTACTAAGTGCCCTTTCCGAAGGGAAAGCACCCTTCGAAGCTCTCAAAAATGCCCTTTTCAAAAAAAATATCCTTCAGAATTGTTGCATAATGTAACATTTTGACATGGAAAGGACCTTTTAAAAAAAGTGTTTTGGCCCTTCGGCTTTAAAAAAGTGACCTCATTAAAGGAAAGTGGACCATTTGATAATTTGAAAATGGCCTTTCTAAAAGGAATGTACCCTTCAACTTTTTTTAAAAAGAACCTTTTTCTTGAGAAAAGATATGTTTCAAATTTTTTTAAGTGCCATTTCCTTTGGGGAACTGAAAATTGCCTTTTATAAATTATATTAAATAAAATGTTTGAAATAATTTCTTGATATTTGAATTAAAAATCAAGGTAGAAAATCTTGAAGGAAGAACACTTAGCCAAAAAAGAAAATATTCTATAAAGAAAACCATGTAGATAATTTTCTTGAAAGGAAAATGAAACTTAGCTTAAAATTAGGCCCAAAATAATTTACATTTCACTTAGTTTCTATATAGAGTATGAAAGAATGAATAAGTAAAGACCTAGCCGAATAAGAGATTTTGTACTTAGCCCTTTTACTCTTTGGGATCTTCTAGGTTTGGGCTTGAACTACTGTTTGATCCTATGAAGGCTTCAAACCATGAAGACTTAATTGGATCCTTCATATTTTCCATATTGAGCCTACTTTAAAGATTTAGTGTGTGGGCCAAAAATGGCCAAAATTTTTGGTGACTCATAGGGAAACATGCCTGCTATGCTTGAGAAACTAGCTCATTGCCTCATCTGATCCATTGGGCATAGATTCACTACCTTTTTTACAAGGCCAAACTTATCTATAAATTATCCTTGAAGTAATAAGGATAAAACAAAACAAATTTCCCAAAGTACTTAGGAAAGGAAAAAATAGAATAGACAGGGAATGTGCACAAGGCACTTGGAGGAAAGCATGAAATCTATCCTAATTTGTACATGGCTAGAATTTAAAAATACCCCCTCCTAGGTCAAATGGAAAAATATGAATACCATTTACTTGTAACAAACCAAGATTAAAAATACCTTGCTTTGGAGGTACTATAATCAGTGAACTAGGGAACTTTATGGTCAATCCTTTCGATGTGCTCTCTAATGGATGGAATGGAATAAACATGTCTCTGATGTAGACATATTAGTTCATGTCCTCCAAACTTGGTTCATGTTATACTATAGGGTATTTTTAAATATTCGCTTTTGATGGCTCAATTTTGTGCTCTGAATCAAGCATAACATGTGATGACTCCTTTGAACTAGTGTTTGGTTTACTATCTAGGCTTAAGCAAAAAAGCTCTAAGTCATCCTAAAAGACAGCTTCCTCTTGGTCATCTGAGACAATGCCAAATTCAACATCATATTTTCTCTTCTTTTTTTGAAAGGGGACATATGGTATTTCATCAATCCACCTAAGGCCCAACATGTCATGATCTTGTGGCTCTAAATCTGACCATTCTTCTTTATTCTTGAAGACATTAGAACTACCTTCAAAGGATAGTTCATCTTGAGACCGGTTAGTTTCTTTAACCTAATTAGCAAGTTCATCTTCAAGATCTAGAGGAGGTATAATATATTTTATAACCTATAACTAATCCATGAAGTCATGGTACAACTGCTACTATACCTCATCTTGATCTTCTTATTTATCTATTTCTTCCTCATCTTCATTTTCAATCACACCAAATGGAAGCTTTTAGGACTAATCAAAATATCCTTTGATCTCAAATACACTCTAGGTTTATACCCTTCAAATATGAAGGCATCAATATTACTTTTAGGCTCTAGTTCATCGAAGCCAAAGCCATGCCATAATAGCTAGTCTAAACCTAATTTATCCTCCTTTTTTTGGAGTGGACTACCTATCATGATTTCTTCCTCATACACACTTAACTCATCTTCTCGAGAGTCACTTGAGACTACAAAATCTTCCTCTATCCTTTGTAAAATAGGCTCTTTCTCCAAGAGGGAGATGGTGGGAGGGTGAAAAAGTTCACCTTACTTGAAACTTGAGAGATTGTCTTTCCAACTAGGTACTTTAAGTGGTTTCTTTGGTGGCTCTTGAGGAAAGGATAGAGAGTCTTGAAAATCTTGTACATCAAGCTCATTGAGCTAAGCTATGGTTACTTGATTTAATTTTGGCACAACTAACTCCTTCAAGGCTACTTTTTAGATTGCCTCAACCAACACCTCCTCCTTCTTTGTGCCTTTTTAAATTAATTTCCATGAGGGAAATGAGTAGGGAGTAGGCATCTTTTCTTCCTTTATCGAAAAGTTTGATCTCACAAGTGAGGGCACTATATAGCCAGGGTAAAATGTATTGGAGAAGATCTATGATGGAAGGGATTAATGCTCTTGAGTGGGAATGCGCATTGGGGTAGGAGAGGGAAAACTGATTAGCTTTTGGAAAAGAGAGGACACATAAAACTAATCTAAATGACCCTACTAATTTTCATAAGATATCAACACACTTTTCAAATCTTGGATAATGCTTCTCAACCACACCTTATTCTCCCTCTTGTAAACTACCCATTGTTCATCCTCACAAACTAACCATTTATCCTTGACCAAATAAATAACATTCCTTTCCTCTTGTATAACATGAATATGGATGACTGAAGAAAGTTCTAAACCCCTACCAATCTCCCTCATAAACTCAATATAATTTGATAATGCTTGTTTGAATCCTGACAAGGATGTAATAAGATAAACATAGTCTTACCAAGGGGAATTATAGGATTGATTTGAATGCAAAAGAGACTAATCTTGGCCATATGTAGGAGTGGGAGGAGGTCAAAGGCCATGATAAGGTTGATAGGTTGTTTGAAGGCCACTTGGGGGGAACACAAACATTTTTAACTTGATAATTGTGATGTTGAGGTAGAGAATAAACATGTTGATCAAAAGATGATTGCTTGAATATACTAGATAATGATGATTAGGAATTTGGGATACTTATACCAATTGATGAATACTTGGAGTTACCATTTTTGTCTTTACACATTCCTCCAAAGGCTTATTGGATGAAGAAAACACCAAGAATCCTCACTCAGTGAACAACATAATCCCATCAAGTGTGCCAAAAACTATTACAGGATAGAATTATACCCTTGTGGTAGATTTTTTTAGGCTTTCTCACTCCCAGCTACAATATTAGAACAACCTCAGGCTATGGGTATCTTGTAGTGAGGTTGAACCTCTGAAGAAGGCTGGATTCTTCTTGGTAGATCACCTAAAACTAAAGCTAAATTAATGCTCCATGAGGAAAAGGGTTAGAAAGGGGATAGGGCTCTTAAGAAAGCTAACCAAGTGATGTTACAAAATAAAATGGGAAAATTCCATAAGCTTGAGCCCATATTAGTTCTATAGAGGACAATACTAACTTTCACAACCTCAAGATCAAACTAGTTGCATTAATATTTCATTGAGGTTTAAGAAGTAATGAATGCAAACAAAGAGGAGTTATAAGACTCACTAAAATTTCACATCAATGGTGGAAAGAACACTCAACCAGACTTATAAACAACATTTAAAAACTCCCTAAACAAGGTTTGAAAGGAGGACCATGGATGAGGAAGATTCTACTTCACACAATGCCATAGTGCGAAACTCAATAGACACAAATCCAAGGCAAGAGGTAGGCAAAGAAAATCCTTTATTTCATCAAAAGTTAGTTATTAAAAATGCTTGGTAGGGTTGAGCCTAATCAAGTTGAGAATATTTTTCAATATCTTAAAGAGTATCCTAGTTCCTCTAAAATTTCTAAATCAGAGAGAACTAGTCTTTAAAATTTTCAAATCAAAGAACAGCTTTACAAAATGAAAAGAATGGGATATATAGAAGAGGGAAGAGAAATAGAGAGAGGAAGGAGAGGGGCACATTGTCCATGATCATTGAATGAGATCCATATTTAAAGGGATGCCCCACCACCCCTTTGTCTAATTAGGACAAGTCCATCATCAATATTTATTCTTCAATAGTTCTAGTTTGTTTTCAATTTTTTCTCATTAGTTGAGAAAAGTGCACTAGAGGACAAGAGTTTATTTTATATGGTGAGTCATGATCCTTTCAAGGAGAAAATATATTCAAAGGTTTTAATCATTATTTAATTCTCTAATTATTTATCTAATCTCCCAAATTTGTTACTTGAATCTCATCATCCCTTCCATGGATTCATTATGAGGACAAGGTCCTCATATCTTAAAATTGATAGAGCTATGTCATGTGTGATTTGAGTAGTGTTTTGTTGAAATCATGGCTCAGTACACTCTTTTCATTAATCACATACCTTCTCTATGATTTGGGACCTAAATTTGAATTAACTATAGGTTGAAAACCAATCTAAATTATTAGTTTTCTTATAGTTATAATATACGACACTCTGCTCGATGGTTGGTCTTTTTTCATCGAGGAGTTACTGACCTTTGATCTATACTAGGTTTGAAGGACCTATTATATCCCCCACTCACCATTTATCTAAATTTGTGATTAAATGTGTGCCATTGATTTATTTGATCCCATTAACCTATTAGTTACCACTCACCATTGGATCTTCTATATGATTGAACGTGAGTTGTCGATCCTATTTTTTGAACCCAAACATCTATTTCATGAGGGTTCACTTTGATGTTTTTGTGCCTATATTTAAAATTTTCACAAATTTATTTAACATCCACATAACCATCACTAAGATATTTAAACCTCAGTGGCTATCTTTTGTGGTTGAATTTGACATTTGTGAGAGAATCATTAATCCTTTCAGGCCATTTCCTGAAGTTATTTCCTTAGAATTTTTACCTTGGCCTATTTCTTTAAGAATTTTTTGCTTGGACACTATTTCCAAACTATTTCCTTTGACCCCTTTTTCCTGATCTTATTTCCTTAAGACAAATTTCCCAAACTTATTTCTTCAAGCAAAATTTCTTTAGGTTTTGTTTAGGACTTTTACTTTTGGAGCCTTTTCTTGAAAGAAAAAGTCTTTGATATTTTTACTAAGTGCCCTTTCCAAAGGGAAATCACCCTTTAGAGCTCTCAAAAATGCCCCTTTCAAAAAAAGTATCCTTCAAAATTACTACATAATGTAACATTTTAGCATGGAAATTACCCTTCAAAAAAAGTGTTTTAGCCCTTCAGCTTTGTAAAATTGACCTTCCAAAATGAAGGTGGACTATTCGGCAATTTGAAAATGGCCTTTTGAAAAAGGAAAGTACCCTTCATATTTTTTAAAAGGAACCTTTTCCCTGAGAAAATATATCTTTTAGAATTTTTTAAGTGCCATTACCTTTAAGGAACTGAAAATTACCTTTCAAAAATTGTTTCAGACAAAATTTCTAAAATAATTTCTTGATATTTGAACAAAAATTTGAAGTAAAAAATCCCAAAGAAAGAATACTTAGCCAAAATAGAAAATATTCCTTCAAGAAAATTGTGTGGACAATTTTCTTGAAAGGAAACTAAAACTTAGCTTAAAATTAGGCCTGAAAGAATTTACCTTTCACTTAGTCTCCATATAGAGTCTGAAAGAATGAACAATTAAAGATATAACTGAATAAAATATTTTGCACTTATCCCTTTCAGTCTACGGGATATTCTAGGTTTGGGCTTGAACTATTGCTTGATCCTGTGAAGGCTCAAAACCATGAAGACTTACTCAGATCCTTCATCTTTACCACATTGACCCTGATTCAAAGCTTTAGTATGTGGGCCAAAAATGGCCAATAGTAACCAATCAATATAATCAAACAACTAAACAAGACAAATAATATTCAAACTCCTAATAACCAAAATGTAGTCAAATTATCAAAGCATAACTAATGATATTAATCAAGCAACCCAAAAAGGTCAATTATATTTGTAGAAATATTTAAGAGCACAACTAGTCAATGCAAGGATTTTAAATGATAAATAAATCATGATACGTGTTGAACTCATAAATGCAAATGAGACTCATATGTTTCCAAATAACTATTTTAAGAAAATTTCATTCAATCACTAGATGTGGTGTGTGTGGGTTTAGCAAAAGTCTCTCAATCCCTAAGTTATAATATTTTCATCCCCCTCTTTGATGACACTCTCCCTCCAAATTTATTGTGAGGGTGGGATAGTCTTATAACCACCTCAATCAAACAAACTAATAGTTAATAATAAATCATATTAATCATCTATATATAATTATAAAAAAATTGTTGAATTCAAATAATATGAAAATGAAATCAATCATAATGATCATAAAGCATAAAAAACATATGTTATAGTTAGAAATAAAGATACTGATCATGAAAAAATAATATAACTATGATCCATATAACACACACACACACACACACACACACACACACACACACACACACACACACACACACACACACACACACACACACACACAGAAATAAATATCATATTTACATATCATTAATCTCATAACCCAATATTTAACACTTAAATAGTTTGTAGAGGAAATTATATGTGGCATTATTCCCTCCTAAAATAGGTCATCATCCTGATGATATTTATTTCAACAAAATTTCAATAAATAAAAATAATATTAAAAAAAAATATAAATAATGTTCAATAGAAATATTATTTGAATAAATGAGGAAACAACCTAAAAGATTACTCATTACCCTCCTTGTAGCACTATCCTCAAAATATTGGACCCATTAGACATTGTATTGTGATACTTATCTATTATGCATGATAAGATTATGAGTTTCAATTAGTTTGATTGGTTCTACTATGATCACCCTTGGATCCTAAACCTATAATGCATTCCAATCCAAGACATGTGTAGGATCAATAATATACTTCTTAAGATAGGATATATGGAAAACATTATGCATTTGAGATAAAGCTTATGGAAATGATATTCTATATGCTACATGACTAATCACTTCTAGAACCTTAAAGGGTCACACATATATTGGCGACAATTTAACTAATTTCTCAAACTTCATTGCACTCTTTTGGGATTTGAATCATATAAAAACTTTATCTTCAATTGAGAAATACCTTGATGTTCTTTTTAGATCAACATAAATTTTATTATTATAATTGGATTAAACCAATCTCTACCTTATTAATTTTACTTGATATTCCATTTATACAATAATATCAGTCCCAAAAACCACTCTATCTTCCCATTTATCCAAACTAATTGGTGTTCTACTCCTCCTACCATATAATGCCTTGAAGGGAGTTGTTTTTATAGCTATTTAGTATAAGTTGTTGTAAGCAAACTCAACCAATGGTAGTGTTTAACCCTAAAATGTAATCTATATTTATTAGAGTTAGCCTTATATTACTATTAAATGGGTATATATAAATAGGAAAGAATAAGGGTGATAATAAAATATATAGTAGGCCAATTAAATGTTAAAATCAGATTTAGACATATGTTGAACTCATAAAACTAATATAGTCTAAATATGGAAAGTAAAACTAATCTATGTATGGAAATGATGAGTAATTAATATACTTAGCTAATTCTTATGTTGAAATAGTGTTATATCTAAAAGATATAGGAAGAAGACTAGAGGATAGTCTTAGAATAGTCATCAGATTCTAGATCGGATGCTTATGAAGCTCTACACACTAATGTTAGCCTTAAAACATTACATCTACACTACTATCTAGGTTAGACTAAAGTATCCTGTACAAAAATTTGATGAAAATAGATGCAATAACTTAGATGTTTATGGGTTTATCTTCATCTTCACTTTGGTGCATTTAGATCTGGGTCATGGACTATCGCTCTTCATGAATTTATAAAAACCCTAGTTCTTCATCTTCATTGTGACCATGGGAGAAAATGGGTTAGTGGGAAAATGATGTCGATTTGACCCCAAAGACCCCATTATAAAAGGGAACTATATACATAGAGAATAATATGAAGAGGGCCTTAGACTGATGTAGTTTTACCCTATGTGTTGGCTTGTGTGTGAATCATGATGTGGATCAAAATCCACTTTTTGTTATTTTGGAGTAGTAAGCTTCTGGTCTCAGACTTGATCGACATAATTTGATAGTTATGTTTTCAACCTCCTTCTTCTTGGGATCCATTTTTATGAATTTTTCCTAAGTATTGAACCCCTTATGCTATCTCCATATGGCAACCTGGTGCTTATTTACCACAAAATGTTTTCAGCTTGCCTAGGAGGAGTGCCAACATTTCATGTGGTAGCCAAACACTCTCTAGGTCCATTTCTATTTTATCAGGACTTAAAGTAGTGTCATTGGCTGGTGGAGTTTGGAAAGAGACCCACCATTTTAGTTACAAAGAGGTACATGGAGCTTCGACATGGTATCATGGTACTTATTCGAGTGGGGTTTATTTTTCCAAGCTTTAGAGTGGTGCTATTAGATGATATATATGGGTGGGGCCCACTACATAGTGATGAGGTAAAGGAAGTGGAGATCTCTACATGGTGTCACATTGCTTGGCTGAGGTAGAGATTTTTATATCATAACTAGGAGTTGAAGCAAGTTAGACCTCATTTTCAATGACATAAATGAGATAGTTTAAAGAGATGAACATGTGATGCCATGATACTTCTCCTAATCATCATGGCCATCACAAGGGATTGTAGTTGCACCATATCTAGGAACTAAAGATCAATTACACTCATGAGTTTAATACCCTCATTCAGTTACAATGACATCATTATAGGCACAAACACTATATTTCTAAGTGGCACTCCCATAAGAGACTATTGTGCCTATATAAGTGGGGATATTTTCCTTTGTAAAGGGTTAGTTAATGATTACTTGTAATTTCTACTATTTTTTAGAGCAACTATTTGTAATAGTTATAGAATAGAAGTAGAAAAAGTTAGTAATTTTTCATTCTATGACCTTAATAGCTGCCCTTCATGGGTAGGATTGAATGTTTTGTATTGTGCCCCTTGAGGCTTTCTATATTCTATTCCTCCACCTAACAATGAAGAGGATATGGTGTTCTATGTCAAGCTAAGTGGAAAGATATTTATGTTTGTTATTTCTTTTCTAATTTTATAGTATTGATTCTTGTTTGCATTATAGACCTTAATTCATGCTTATGCTCTTTTAATAATCTATAGTCTTTGAGGATTCAAGCTATTTTATGAAATTATAGGATAATTCTTTAAACATCTCAGTGCATCACCTTAGTCTATTTTAGTGTTATTTACATTTCTTTCCTATCCCTTTTCATCCCCAAAATCAAATTAAAGAGCTAGCTTCTAAAATTTTAGAGGTTACTTTATAAACCAAAATTTGATCCCATGCCCGTAAATCTTCCCATAGAAAGTTGTTTCACCTAGAGCAAGAGTTTTAGGTGTTAATAATAATAATTTTTTAGCATGACTAGTGGGACCAAAAATACTAGTATACCTAACTAGGAACCTAAGTTTATGAGCTAAAGGCTCGTTACAAGGTCACAGACAATGAAGAATTCAAATTTATTAACACCTCTAGGAACTCTAACTCACCAAAAGACCATGGGATCTAGTGCCACTCAAAAACAATAATAGATGGCTATTTTAGGCCCACCAAGGAATTTCATAGCATGGAATAGTAGTAATCTAATTATTCCTCTAGTGCCCCTAGCTACATGGGACACTAGCCTTGTGAATGCCTTAAAATCACTCCTTAAATTCTTAGGTGAGGATTTTAAGATCCTAGAATAACATCTCCAAGTTATCACAAATGTATGCACTATGTCATGGAGTAGAACGCATCCCTAAGGCTACTAGCTTCCTCTTTTAAAGGGTGAGTTCTTAATTGGTACTAGTCATTGCTACCCAATTCCATAGCCAATTGGGATGACTTGGGAATTAGATTTTTTGAGTAGTTTAATGAGAAGATAGATTGATCATCTCTCTTATAAAAATTGATAACTATCAAGAGGGTCACATAAGGGGCTATTATTTATTTTAATACCAAGTTCCATAAGACCTATCAAAGGATCCCAATAAAAACACAACTGCTCATAGGTATGGCCATTTTCTTCTACCTCAATGCCTTTAACGTAGATATTGCTATCATGATTCAATCACTTGGAGGCCAAACATTATTGAATGTGTATGAACTAGCAGTAAGAGCTAAAAAATACTTAATAGAGTCAATAAAGCTTATTCCTTAATAATTGATTCTAATGTTCCTAGAAATATTAATGCCACCACCAGAAGAAGTCTCGAGTAACTTGTAGGCACCACTTTTTATATACATATATTTACCCATTCAAGTGATCATGTCTGCTCAAACCTCATTAGTCATGGAGATGAATGACATGATGAGTATCTTGTATAACTTATCTAGTGAGATAATAAACCTCAAAAGGTAGCAAGTTATGCCTCTAAAACCCCCTTTCCAAAACTATCAAGAAAGGAGATCATCGTACCAATAAAACTAGTACTAGGAGAGGTAAAGGCCAAACCACCAAGCACCAAATCATCAAGTGTTGAACCATCAGATGTGACCCACAAATCAAATAGTCATATTTTTCAATCCCTTATACATATTATTACCAAATGCAAGTAGGGAGCTAGTTGCTAGCTATAATAACATGGTAGATGATTCTAATTCATGGTACTTCCCATGTAATGATGTACATGCACCTTGAAATTTCCTAATAGGCAATCTAAAATAGAAAGTTTCCAAGTAATGATGATAAGGGAATGCACCAGATTCATCCTCATATGGGTATTGATCCCTTAGTGTTAATAATGCTACCTTAATGGCACAAATGCAAGGAATATCCCTAGAACAACAAGAAGAAATAGCCCTTGAATATGCGCTTTGCTCCTGAGTAAAAGGCTAAGATGCAGTCTATGTGAGTTAAGTTCTCATGTATAGAACTTCATAAGTCTAATTTGACTATTACATGTGATCTAAGAAGAGATTGGTTGAGAGCTCAGAGGATGTATTGAGCCCCAAAATTACTTTTAAAAATATTCTAGTACCCTAACCTCCACCTCTGACATATCAAAAGTGGAATGAAATAATGTAAAACATGTTAAAATACCCTAAGGTCCCAACTCTAGGGTCATATAATGTGGTGGAGTAGCTAAATAAATTTCTAGACAAAATTTCTCTTTGGGATGTCCTATCTGTCCCCAAGTAGAATTCTTTACTAAGAGAAACCTTGAAAGAATGAGAGAAACCCACATGAGGTAAACTAGATGTAGAGTCCACATAAAGAAAGGGAAAGGAAGCCAACATGAGTGTGTAAGACCAAGTACCATTTGCATTAATGAACTCCAAAGAAGGGGTAAGCAAGTCAAAACCTAACCCATTATACTTAATGTTTATCATTAGGAAGAAATTACTACACAAATCCATGATTGATTTTGGTGTAAGCACAATGGTGATGCCTAAGCAGATCATGAATGTGCTAAAATTATAGTATGAAGCTTTGAATAAAGGGGTGATGTAATTGGATGGAAAGAAGGTCCAAACCATAGGAATCATTAGGGATATTACCCTCATATTATATTCTTATCCCAACATTACTATGTCATAAGAGTTTGTAGTGATAGACATCCTACTCATCTTCAGGCTATGTCTATTAAGAGATTTCACTACCAAGATAGGTAGGTACCATCATTAGATTGGTCTAGTTTTATCTTATGGACCAAATATGGATCTAAGTTAAAAGTATTATCTGATTCACTACATCAGGAGCACATAATATATGAGGCTATGATAAATTTTGAAGTAACACACAATTATTTCTCTAAAATAGAAATGTACCATGTAGAGATGTTCAAAGAAGAAAAAGTGGTAGACACCAGAAGCTCAGAGGAAGAGGTAATTTTCAATGAAGTCATTGAGAGTGATCCATTCAAAAACTTTGATGCCCCTAGCCTTAGGATGTATGTAATCCATGATGAATACCAAGACATCCCCAAGGTCATGAAGAAGAAAAAATAAATTATCAAAGGGCCTAAAAATGAGTCAAATTTTTGGACTTTGTATTTTGATGGAATGAAATGAAAGATTGGTTCTAGATTAGTCATTTGATTAATGCCTCCATTCAAAAAAGAGACCTTCCAAGCCTTCCAATTTCAATTTACTTGCACAAATAATGACACTAAATATGAATCACTTGTCCATAGCCTCAACCTTGCTGAGTACATGGGCATAAAGTAGCTACAATTATTCAGTGATTCCAAATTAGTGGTAATATAGGTGAGAGGGGTCACAACTATGAAAAATGTATGCATGAGGTCTTACCACCACCAAATATGGGATTTGATCAAAATATTTTAAGCTTTCAACATTCAAATCATCCATAGGGTTGTAAATGTAGAGATAGATAGAATGGCAACAATTGGCTCCCAATTTGACCTAGTGACAAACTTATTCACCAATGAGTAAGTGGTATGAGTGATCATTAGACCCACCATTCTTGAAAATAACTATAATTGGCACGTTTTAAAAAGTAACACATAAATCACCATGTTCCTACAATAATTGTGTGAATTCATGGAGCAATTATAGCCAAAAATTGAAGAGGCCAATGGAAATTAGATTATGTAGTTGAAGACCAAGAAAGTATAGAAAGGGCTCATTACCCTAGAAAATATGTTTGAATATAATGATGCAATGATCCAAAACTTATGGGTTTTGGTTGAAATATATTTCAAGAACACAAAAATAACACAATAATAATGCTTTCTCTAAGAAGAGATGTTTTATTACTCACAAGATTGCAAATACAAACATATGCTTATCTCTAGGAAGAGATGTCTGATCTCCTTTTTAGGCTACATATTTATTTATACATATTTTCAAGGAATGAGGAGTATGTGGAAGGTCACCAATCTCTAGGGAGATGAAGTGGTTTGACTTCCATGATTTACAACAATACAAAATTTGAGAAATTACTATTTTTAGAAACTTACTATTTTTAGATAGAACTATTAAAATTGAAATTTTGGGCACTTATATTGGGTTTTTAAGGGTCAAAAAATACCAAGCATAGATATGTTCCATCTCATCATGTTATCTTCATTATTTTCTTTCCAAAGGTTCAAATGGGGAGTCAAATGGAGCTATGGTTAAAAAGTTATGGCTCCCAGAAGTTCTTCCACTAATTAGGGTAGAACCATCGACTAAATTGTTGCTTGAAGTGTTGCCTAGATCATGCAAGGAATGAAAAATGGAAGTTTGTCATAGATAATGGTGACTACTCCAAAATTGATGTTGAAGATGAAATAAAATTGAAGGTCAAGAAAGAAGTTCCCCAAGAGCATAAGGAGTGGTTGATTTATTTATGCAATAAATATAAAGGGGTCATTGCATGGACCTATGATGATTTGAAAGGATAAGACCACAAGATCATTAAACACACCATAGAACTAGTAGAAGGAACCAATCCTATCTAGAAATATCAAATGTTGGTTAACCCAAAAATTGAATCTCTCATGGCTTAAGAACTAAGGAAACTGATTGATTCAAAAATCATATACCCAATCAAGCATTCAACCTAGGTATCCAATCTAGTTCTAATGTGAAAGAAGAGTGGAGAGATCTAAATATGCATAGAATTTTATGATTGGAATAAAGTATCCTTAATTGATCATTACCCCCTTCCTTCTATTGAGTAGATCCTCCAAACAATAGCAGGTGAAGAAATGTTTTCTCTATTGGTAGGATTCTCGCGATATAATCAGGTATGGGTAAATGAAGAAGATCAACACAAGACCACTTTCACCGTAATGTGGGGAACCTTCACATATGTGAATATGAATTTTGGCCTCTCAAATTATATAGATACTTTTTAGTTAGATATGGATGTAGATTTTAAGGGGATGATCAACAAGATCATCCTCATTTAATTAGATGATCTCACTATTTTTTCCAAAAGGAAGGAAGACCACTTTGATCATTTGGAGAAGGTCTTCCAAAAGTGTTAGGAATTTGGGCTATCTCTTAACCCCAAGAAATGTTTTTTTGAATTATTGTAAGGCAAGCTACTCAGATATGTGGTATCAAAATAAGGGATCACCATTGTTCTAAAAAGAGTAAAGGCCATCAGAGACCTAACTTTACTAGTGAACAAGAAAGGGGTTCAATTTTTTAAAGAAATATCAATTCATCAGTAGGTTCATATAATATTTTACTGGATTGGTAAAACCAATCACTCTGATGCTAAAAAAGAACCATGTATTAAGATGGACCCCTAAAGGAAGAGCAGTGTTTGATAAAATTAAATATGTGATATCCATTACTCTGGTTTTGGATAACCTTAACTTCCCCAAATATTTCATCATGTGTGTTTATGGGAGTGAGCATATCCTAGTGGCTATGTTAAATCAAAAGGAAGAAGGGGGAAATGAACACTTGATCATGTTCACTCAAGAACACTACATGGGTATAAAGTCAAGTACAAATTTTTAGAAAAATAGGACTTTTCCATTGTCAAGGGCCTCAAGAAGTTCAAGCACCTTGTGGCAAGAAATAAAATAATGATGTATGTGGTGCACTCTAGCATCCCTAAATACATAATAAAAGGAGAAATTATAAAAAATGGTCCAATTGGATCACCAAGATACATAAAAATGATATTGAATTCATGTTGACCAAGGTGATTAGAGGAAGAGGAATTTGTGAATACTTAGCCCAATGCTATATGCCCTAATGGAAGAATAAGACACATCAAAAATAGTTTTGTTAAACCAATATGAAATCAATGAGTCTTGGGTTTTTGAAAGGACCCACTACATATAAAAAAATTAGTATCTTGATGGTCTCCCCATGCATAAAAGGAAATTCTACTTACTACAAGGGGCTAGTTACACACTGGTCCAAGGGGTCCTACTCAAAATAAACTTTGATGGAGATATACTCTAATGTGTCAAAAGACACCAAGCTAAGAAAATAATCCAAGATATGCACTTCACCCATATAAGTGGCCATTTCTTAGCAAAAACCACTATGACCAAGATCATGTGTTCAAGGTATTACTGGCCAACCATGTTCAAGGATTAACATCAGGCAGTCAAGAAATGACAAAAATATCAGTTTTTAATGGGGAAAAGAAAGAATTTTTCCATAACACTGAACCTAATTATGACCAATGAACCCTTCATATAGTGGGAATTATATTTCATTGGGATGATCAATCCCATATCTATCACTAGTCACAAATGGATACTAATAGCCATTGATTACTTCATTAGGTGGATCGAAGCAGTCTTGCTTAGGGAGGTAACTAAAAATGTGATCCTTAGCTTCTTGGAGGAACTTGTAACAAGGTTTGAACCACCTAAGATGATCATATACAAAAATTCAAAGGCCTTAATTGGTTACAAGATCTCTCACTTCATACTCTAAAATGGTATTTTATTGAAGACTTCATCTAATTACCACTTACAAGGGAATGGGTTGGCCGAGTCAACGAATAAGAACTTTATAAGGTTGATCAAAAGGATGGGTGATGATAGGAAAAAGGAGTGGAATATTCACATTAAAATATATCCATGGGTAGACTACATCACTCCTAAACAAATCCTAAATACATCTCTATATGAACTTGTATACAAGGAGGAGGTGGTCATTCCCATGTCATTAGAAATTCCTGTGCTATAGCTTTTAAAATTTGTTGAGATCATAAAAAATAGAGTAATGAAGGTTAGGATAGTGGATTTACTAAACCTACAAGAAGTAAGAGAAAAAGTGAGTGATGTAAATATCACTTGGTGGTAAGCAGTCATGTGGTGGCTTGAAAAAAAATCATCAGACCCAGGATTTAAGCCTAGGGATTTGGTTCTCAAGTACTACCAAAGGGATATGAAACTAGACAAACATGATAAGTTTGATTATCTATGGAGAGTTATATTTCACATCATTGGTGATAGGCAAAGTAATTATTTCAAGTTGGAGGATGAATAAGGCAACGTACTAGGGATTTTAGTTAACAGAATCAACTTGAAACACTTCAACTAGTTTACTGTCCTTTCCCTTATATATATTTAGTTAGTTAGTTTCAATTTTGTATGTGTGTTTCCCTTCCTTACTATTGTTTCCATTTATTTATTTATTTTCCCTTTCCTTTGATGTTTCTTTTTGAATAAGTGTCATTAGCACAAGTAGCTCATCTCGCTTTCATGTATCCTCTCCCTAATTCTCCTAAATTTTACAACATTATCTAAAAGACTATTATCTACCCAACTCTCCTACCATTAATGTTAGATGATCCATAATGCATGATTCCCCATAAGGATCACCAAAAATATCTTGCAAGTTGTTCCTCAAGCATGTGTGCTACCCTTAACATTTATGAGGTGCCTAAATTCAAAATTTTTCATGATGATCATGCCTAGGAGCATTGGCTTATAAATACCCCTCTCCTCATCTAGACAAACACTTAGATGCATCAAGAATTATAAAAACTTTGATAATTTGAGTAGAGAATAAAGAGTAGAGAGATTCAAGCTAAAAATTATGAGATTCTATGAGTGGAATTTGATATCTAATGCCCTCATTATAGTAGAGAGTGATTTTGAGAAGAATTCATGGGATGGAGACTTCTACATCCTCATTAAGGAGTGGGAGACATATGAGAAAGAAAAGAACCCATGGGTCAAGTGGCCAGGGAGACCTTCCCCAATTGTAGGTGGTAAATCATATGATTCTACCCCTACCTAGCTAAAGACAAGGGTACTGAGTATCAAGAGCATAGCCAAAGGGTGCTATAAATACCATACACTAGTCATAGATTATGTGGATGATATATATGACCCCAAATTGGCTAAAAACCCAAGATATTGAGAGAGGGTGGTCACACTTGAATGATTGAGAAAGTATAGAAGAATGACTATGAGTTGTTTGGATATAGAATTTAGAACTCAATGCGGGTATAGTATATGGTGACTCTTGTGCACCTATGCCTAGAGATCATTTCCTTGTATGTATATGGGTATAATGCAAACACTAGTATCATTATGGGAAACACCCATTTAAAAGTAGAGATTAGCAAAAATGTCATAAAGGAGATGATTTATATCCCAAGTGACCTTAAGGTTGATATTTATATCATGGAGAGCATTTAAAAGGTTTAAGACTCCTAGGTTTGTAGGGAAGACATCCTCAATTTCCTCCTCAAGAGTAATTACATAGAGATGCCTCCTCTACCCATTCTCCTTACAATTTTACCTACATATGACTTGAAAGATGCCCTATCTATGATGGATTTCATCTTTGGTATTGACTTTGATGGAAACATCACTAATTTTCAATTGGGGGCACTCTTCCTCCTAAAGATAGTGAGCAAGGAGGAGGTGTATAGGATGGATTTTGTATATTCCATCACCACCACCATGTGAAATTAGTTGAAAATTTTTTCAATGCTGATTACCATTTATTATTCCTCCTTCCTTCTTTAACTCATCCTATTTTAGCACTTAGATTATTCTCTGCATACCTCACCCTCAACTCCTAGACAAGAGTTCTTCCCAACATGGTGACCCCCATCACATTGTGTAAACATGTCCTATCAATCACATAGGATTACTATGAGTTCTCATAAATATTTTTATCCCCAGTCCTCATTAACCTCAGTGAAAAGGCTATTACATTTAAGATGATAAAATCATAGTGATTGTGGATCACAAGTGGTAGGATTTTAGTTGATTGGTTCTTTGAGAACCATTTTAAATTCATTTAGGCACATGGATTTAAAGATGAGCCCTTATATATCCCACACCTACTCATGGATAGGACCCTATCCCTAGAGTTGACTTTCTATATCGATGTGGTTGACACAATGTATGACACATGCCATAAAAAAAATCTTTATATGATGTCTCCTTCATAAGAGGAGGTATCATGGTGGTGAATAAGTTGTAAGAGCACCTAATCACATCCAAACTTATAGAGCTCAACCTCAACCTAATTGATGATAGATGGAGCTATGACCTAGTTGATCACAAAGCCTCCTTGAAGACCATAGGTCCACCTAATCATGAGCCCTAACCATACCTTAAGTAGTGGAGGTTTCCCATAGAGGATGACCTCAAATATTACATGGATCTATCCTAGATCTCATCAAACACTTTTAATCCATGTGAGTCCTTTTATGATGTGGTTTGGAAGTTTTACCCTTCTAAGAAATTAACCAAAGGATTGAGTACATAGCTCACCCAAAGAGACTAGATCTAGGAGAAGATAGACACCTATTAGAAATATAGGTGGTAAGTTATTCTCAAATTTTAAGGATGAAGAGACAAATGAAAATTTTGAAAACATATAGGATGAGAACCATCAAAAGAGGCCTTGGTAGAAGGAGAATTCTCTACTAAAGAAGAAGAAGAAGAAAACAACCCTAGAGAGGAAGAGGGGGATATGCCTTCAAAGAAGGAAGCAAAAGTCATGGTAGTCCCAATGACATCAAACCAACCACCACCTTTGTACCCATATCCTACCACCCCATACTAATAACAAGCATCTGTAAGATGCCTCATAGTTGGGTTATCTCAACCCAAGTGACTTGAGGCACCAATATCTATCCCTTTACCAGATCCCCCTTAGAATAAGGTACACTTTTCCCATCCCCTTCTTTCCACCTCTGCCTCTTTCTTCACTCCCTCATCTCCGTCCATAGTTTTTGTCAAGGTTATGGCACTCTTCACTACCCATCCAATCACTTCTCTAGTTGTGCTCTCCTACTAATCCACCCAACCTACCATCGATATCACACCACTTTCCTATATGACCCTAATCATCTCCCATGTACCTTTATTTGCCCCTAAATTTATTATCTACATCATCATCTATTATAGCATAATCACCTTCCACCCTGATCTATGTCCTTTAACCTTTCTCTCCTTCCACCCTCACCCTTCACCCACTCACCTCTATAGGAACAACATCTACTTCTTCATAGTAACAAGTGATTGTTCCATTTAGGTTACCCCAAGGATTCACCTTTGTAGGGGAAACATTTAGTCATAGGATTAGTTACACTAGTAGATAGATGACATAAGGAAAGCTTGAGTAGCTTGGGTAGATAAAAGAAAGGGAAAATAAGCTAAGGCCCTAGTGGTGCTTCATATGTAGTCATTCTTTGACCTAACATAGCAATCTCTCATGAGTATGCATATGACACCCCAGGTAGTCAAGACCCAAGATTAGATGTAATTGAGGGAATAATTAATACAATCTATTTGACTTAATCTCAACTAGGTCAACCTTAATGAGAGGGTTAAGATGATGGAAGAACCATAGAAGTCCATGACCATAGACTACATCAAAGTGGGATGACAACTGGAGAAGACTAAGTTAGAACTTATGAAGGTGAAGGTTATGGTTGATTGCCTCAAAACTAAGGTTAAAGAAAAATATGTGAAGCTCAATAAATTGAGGTCCAACCTTTATACCTACATATCTAAAGAGATCTTACAGGTGGAATCTAATCTATGAGTGGATATAGAGGCCAAGATTTAAGAAAAGGAGGAAGAAATTGTGTAAACTCATCAAAATATCTTAGATTCTAATTGGGCATATCTACAATTATAAGAGTAGACATAAAAAGAGTCCTTGATAAAGGACCAAGAAATCATCTAGTTTAAGAATGACCTTGTCACCTATTCTTAGATCGTACATATCCACCTAATAGTTTAGTAACTATATGTATCTTATCGAGAAAGGATCAAAGGTGCAGTCATAAACTTGAATTCATCACTTAGTTTCATCATGGAATCATAGAGGTTAAACTCCTATGTAAGTGCATACATTGAACATGTAATTTAATTCATATCCCCCAAGGTCTAAGATTCACAACTCCTTGTCTAAAATATTTATAATGCTACAAATGAGACACTACAGGTAATAGGGGTAACCAACTAAAGGCAAGTGGTAGCAAAGGTTAATGAATTTATAAACTAAAATGAGGTAGCTTTTAAGTGCAAGGAATTCCTTAATGCCTTAGAAAAGGTGGTATAAGATAGGAGAGGCACATTGAATAGGTATTCTAATTAGGATTCCCATCTCCCTTCTTGGTAGATAACACCATCTTCCCAAAGGATAAGATCAAAGCATTGTTAGAGTAGAAGTAGAACAACTAAGATGTGTTAATGGCCTTTAGTCAATCACTAATTATCTTTGAGGTGGAGAAAATATTGTATCCGCTCACCCAAATGGAATTCCAAATGCTAGTGATAATTTAGGGTTTGGGAAACATCTCCTTTAAGGAGATCATCGATCTAGATAGAGCCTTCAAGGCTCTCAAGAATAAAGCTCAAACCAAGGAGTAATAGTGGGTGACTTGAAGGAAACCCTTCAAAAGTTATAAGTTCTAGGCCTACCTCCTTTTTTAAATTTTTGTCTTGACTAGTCTAAATAACCAAGATTTTTGGGTTCTCTTATCTGAAGGTGGATGGCCCTATGAGTCACCAAGAACTGTAGATCAAAATCCACTTTTTGTTATTTTAGAGTAGTTAGATTTTGGTCTCAAACTTGCTCAGTAGAATTTATTAGTTGTGTTTTTAGCCTCCTTCTTTGGGTCCCTTTTTGAAAATTTTGCCCAAGTATTAGTCCCCTTCTATTATCACCACATGGAAACCTAGTGCTTGTTTAACAAAAAAGGTTTTCATCTTCCCCAGAAGTAGCACTAACATTCCACATGGTAGCTAAATGTTCTCTACGGACATTTATCTTTTGTCATGAGTCAAAACAGTGCCATTATCTAGTGGAGTTGGGAGTGGGACCCACCATTTTAGTTGCAAAGAGGTATGTGGAACTTCTACATGGCATCATGGTTCTTATTCAAGAGGGTTTTATTTTTTTCAAGATTTAGATTGGTGCCATTAGCCAACAAATATAGGTGGGGCCCACTATCTAGTGATGAGGGAAAGGAAGCAAAGATATCCATGTGGTATCATAGTATTTAGATAAGGTAAAGATTTTTTTATCATAACTAGGAGTTGTGTCATTGGTCAAAGAAAGTTGGTCCTCATTTCTAATGGCATAACATAGGTAGTTCTAAGAGATGAACATGCAGTGCCACAACCCTTCTCCTAAGCATTGTGGCCATCATAAGGCATTATATTTGTACCATATCCAATATTTGAAGATAAATTTCATTCATGAGATAAATCCCCTTATTTGGTTACAATGGAATCATTATAGGCACAAAAAATAGGATTTCTAGGTGTCACTCCCATAAGAGGCCTCTATGCCTATATAAGTGCATATTTTCATTTATAAAGGGATGGTTATCGATTACTTGTAATTGCTACTATTTTTTAGAGCATCCATTTGTAATAGTTCTAAAAGAGAAGTAGACGCAGTTAGTAATTTTTTATTATATGACCTTAACAAGTGCCCCTCATAAGTATGATTAAATGTTTTGTATTATTCCCCTTGTGGCACTCTATATTTTGTTCTCCACCTAACAATGAAGATGATGTGGTGTTCTATGTCAAGTTGAGTTGAAAGATATTTATGTTTGTTATTTCTTTTCTCTTCTTCTATAGTATTTATTCTTGTTTGTATTATAGACCTTAATTCATGCTTTATACTCCTTTAATAGTCTATAGTGTTTGAGGATTCAAGCTATTTTATGAAATTATAGTCTAATGCTTCAAACATCTCAACACATCACCTTAGTCTATTTTAGTGTTTTTTATTTTTATTTTCTATCCCTTTTCATCCCTTAAATTAAATTAAAGGGTTGTCTTCTAAAATATTAGAGGTTGTTTTACAAACCACAATTTGGTCCCATGCTGGTAAAGTGTCCCATAGAAGGCTATTTCACCTAGAGTGAGAGTTTTAGGTGTCAACACATGAAATATGTGGAAATAAAGTATAATAGTGACCTAGCTTATAACTTAGAAAATTGAGTTCTTGGGATGATACTTTAGTACTTCATACTTATATATGTGATGTACCTATGACTTATATATAAATAGGGAAGCTTTGTTTAATTTAATTCTCTTTGGTAAGAATACCTGGTAGTGTTCTCATGTTACTAGGTGAGGAATGAATGAGGGTTGATATTATATTTATATGAAGCCATTTATAGTAATAACTCACATTAAATCACTTTAGACAACCATTAAGGTAAATTTAATTTAAAAATTATATGACTTTAGGGCATTGACACTTTTGTTGAGTTAAGACAATAATGTTGATGGTAATGTCTATCACTAATGGGAGCTAAGAAATAGGTACACTTTTATAACTTTTAAAGGTGGAATATAAGTACATTTTAAGCATTCTAAGAAAGAGAGAAGGTTTGTGTCATCAACATAAGAATGGTCATACCAAGAGATAGTCTAAGAGGCATAATACAAAGTAGATGTGAGACTTATATAAATGGGAAAGGTCTATAACTAAGAGGAATAACCAAGGTCTAAGTTTTCCAAGTGTACAAGACTAAGGTGCTATATAATTATAAAATAGTGTTTACATTTTCATCCCTTTTAATCTAGTATTTTATTGGTGATTGACCTACAACCAAGAGCATGTTATAGTGTATAATTAGTTCATATAATATATAATTGATAGTACTTGAAATATATTGAAATTAAAATATCAATGTTTAGGAGTACACCTATGTGTTGATGTAACTATCTTGCCTATTGACAAGCTGATATGAAATATATGTATAAGTGTAAGCTCTAAAACTAAGATTAGAATAAATATAGATAAATTTTGAAAGTGAATATATCCAAGGAGATAAAGAGAGATATATGGATAGAGAGATTTCAAGGCACATGCCCCAAACTTTGGAGCAAAAGTGAGTTTCCACCTAGTACTTGAGTTTAGCTCAACTGTGAAACCTAATAATACTTATAACCTAGTGAGGCTAGATGATACAATCAAGTTTAACCTAAAAAATTGGAAGATTTTGTGATTTAATCACCTTAACCATACCAAAAAGTGAACCAACCATTGTATTATATTGGATTAATAAAATCCATAAAAATTTCCAGGGTATTAGTAGAAAAAAGTCCATGATGTGGTAACAATCGATAAAAGAGTTTTAGAATATAAAACTTATTTCAATTTTTTAATATTAGGAATAAAATTCATTACATATGCACTTTAGATATGTATCATGATATAACTATGTATAAAAATATACCAATGTATAGAGTTCTACCATAAATATGAATCTAAACTATATAACTATATGCTTTAGCCAAGTCAGAAAACTGTGTAAGTGTGGAGGACATGATTCTAAAGCATGTCCACAATATATTTTGAGAAATATGAAAATTTTTATAAGTACTAATGTGGATGAAAATTTTCAAAAAAATACCCCCACTATAATCTGGTGATGTTGAAAACTGAATAGGTATGGAGAACATGCTTCTAAAGAATGCCTCCACTGAATCTAAAAATTAATATAAGTAACATATATTAAATGAGTGTGGATAACATGCTTCCAAATCATACCCCAACTAATATTAACCCCCTTGGAGGTGAGGTAAAGATATAAATTGGTAGTCACCTCACCTCAAAATGATAATACAACTATATAATATGTGAATTTAACCATATAACATATATAAGGAAAATGTCTAGGTAGATATATGATTGAATCATATAAAACCAATGTGATAAAATTTAGGCTTAATATGCATGATAATGATCATGTCAATGACTAGACATTAATATTACAAGATCAAAAATCAAACAAGCACACACATAAGATCACTTAAAATTAATTTAAAAGGCAATGGTTTAATGATATCGTAAACAAGGGGCATGTTCTAATGTCACACAATGGAAAGGACATGACTTAGTCAAATTTCCATAAAATTAGGAATGACATATTAAAATTTTCATACAATAAATAATGACATGTAAATATTAAATAAAGTCTACATAAGCATGAGGGTTGTAAGCAAAGGATTATATTCAAATTCTCAAAAAAGGAATACAATATCAAGGTAAGACACTCAAGGAAGTGCATAAAGTAAAGCATACAAAACTAACATAACATGTCATAGTAGTCCATGGATTAAATGTTTTAGGAAAAAATGTCAAGTTTATAGCATATAAAATACCTTATCTAAGATATAATCAGAGATAAATGCATGTGTAAGTACATATGTAAGCTTAAACATGATAATGAAATGTGATCATCAAACCATATAACCTATGTGTATCAGGATCAAAGAAGTGTATGTCCCTAATATCTACATGGCATGAGTATATGAAAGGCTCAACATCAAAAATAGGAATAGATCATGTATTACACTCAAGCAAAAGTGCAACACATATGGCTATGTAGGAGTAACTAAGTATGGCATCCATTAACATGTAACTAACACATATATTCTAAGGAGATAATAAAACATGTAAGTGTCATTTTTTTTTTTTTTTGATTTTTGAATGTTTTTTTATTATTTTGGTATTTTTGGTATTTTTGAAAAGGACATATCATCCTATGATGTCATTAGTTGGATGGTCATATATATCTTCCCATCCTAAACCTTACAACCTTAATTTGGATCTTTTTCATTGTTTATGTCATGATTGGATAGGTTGAAAAGGTAAATAACATGTTCCTCTTCACATTTTTTATGTGTGGTATAAGGATTAGTGTTATCATTTGGAATATATATTAATTTTCCTTCATGGAAAAAATAAATTCTTTGTTGATTTGGATCAATATTTTCTTCCATTTGGTATAGCCAAAGAGTTCCTAATGCAAATACATATGAAGATGTGGTCTTAATTAATTTAGGACCACAAGAAATTGGTATTATTATGTTTCCCAAGGAGTCTTTCCAACCTCCTTTATTTTGTAAGTTTTTTTGATTGAATCCATTTTTTTTTAAATGTCTAAAATTACAAGTAGTTTTTTTAAAAAGTAGGATCAATATGGTTATGCCAAAAATAAGCACCACCAATGTATAAGGTAATTGTTAAATATTGTTGGCATGGATGATTTTTGTGTTTTTTACCTTGTAATTTTTGTGTATGACATGAATCTTGGATTGGCCCTATGTTAAATAACTTTTGCAAACTGTTCATATAGAAATTAGGAATACCACATTTTTGGTCGTAATGTTCCTAAGGTAATTTATCTCATTATTTTATGTGAGGTATAAATATTTTGTATTTTGAGGGAGGTATTTTAAGTTCCTTTGAATGAGTAATTATGAAGGAATCATATCTATGCACATCCACATATAAATGTGTAAATGACTCATATTATTTATGCAATGCTTATTCCTTTAATGGTGAAAGAAACCCTCGACTAACAATAAATTACAATTCTAAATTTGAAGGTATACCCAATGTTTAAACCTAAAATTATCTAGGTGATTTTATTATTAGACCTAGAAATGATTAAAGGGGTATATAGAAATGAAATGACACAAAGGTGGCAATCATATCTATAGAAAACTAATTAGATGCTAAACTTAGATATAGCCATATGATGAACTCATAAAACTAAGAAATTATAAATACAACTAATAAATATATGGAAATGATAAGGAATTAATATACTTATTTGAAACTAATGTTAACATAGTGCTATATATGAAACAAATAGGAAGAAGGCTAGAAGACAGTTCTAGAAAAGTCATCAAATTTTATATTTGATGCTTATGAAGATCTAGATACTAACATAAACCTTAGATGGTTGCATGATGATACTATATAGGTTTTACACAAGTTTCTTATATAAAATACCTAATAAAAAAGGATGGGACTACCTAGATGCTTTTGGGTTTGTCTTCACCTTCACTTTAGTGTATTTAGATTTGGGTCATATATTATCACTCATGAATTTGTAAAACCCCTAGTTCTTCATTTTCATTATGACCTTGGGGTAAAATGAGTTAGTGGGAACATAGTGTCAATATGACCCTAAAATACTCAATATTAAAGGTCACTACCTACATAGTCATTACACCAAAGAGGGCCTCAAACTGATATATTTTTGCACTATGTGTTAGTTTGTGTGTAAATAATGTAATATATGGAAAGAAAATAAAATAATGACATAGATTCTAAATTATAAATCTGATCTCTTGGGATGATTATTTAGTACTTCAGACCTATAGATGTGTTGTAATTATGATTGATATGGAAATAGGGAAGCTTTTTTCAATCAAATTCTCTTTGAATGCTCTTTGGTAAGAATACTTGGTATTATTCCCATGTTGCTAGGTGAAGAATGAATGAAGATTGATATTATATTTATATCAATGCCTTTTGAGTTATAATACACATTTAAACACTTAGATTAACCATTATGATATGTTTCATTTTCAAATTAGATGAATTTAGGGCACTAGACACTTATGTCGAGTCAGGACACTAACGTCAATGCTAGTGTTTATCCTAGATGTTAGTGTCTAAAGAGAAAAGAAATAGGTACAAGCTCAAAAATTATAGAGGTGAAAGATAAGTAAATTTTAATCATTATGGTTAAGAGATAAGGTATTTATCATCAACATAAGACTAGTAAGACTAAGAGATAGGCAAAGGGGCATAAGATAAAGTAGATGCAAGACTTATAGAAGTGCTAATGATCTATAACTGAGAGGAAAAACTAATGTTTGAGTTTTCCAAGTGTATATAACTAAAGTGATATATAATAATAAAATAGTGTATACATTTTCCCCCATTTTAATATAGTGATTATTTTTCTATTTTAATGGAAATGAATGCATACACGGGTTTACATGCACACCTTTTATTTGTGTGTTCACAACTTGAGTGATTTATTGGTGACTGACCTATAAAAAAAGCATGTTATAGTCTATAATAACTATATATAATTTATAATTAATAGTACTTGAAATAAACTTGCACAAATGAGAAACATCTAGAACTAAGAGGAATAACCAAGGTATGAGTTTTTCAAGTGTACAAGATTGAAGTGCTATATATTCATAAAATAGTGTCTATATGTAGATATTCCTCCCACTTTTATTATTATTCCATGTAATACATCATAAAAATATCCTCTAATACTTGATTTATTCTCTTTATTTGCCCATCCATTTTTATATGGTAAGCAATGCTAAAGTTCTGATATTTTTCCAATGCAGAATTGAGAGTTTTCAAAAAACTAGAAGCCATCATAAGGTACTATTATCACTCAAAAGTGCACCTTACAAAGAACATGTACTTATTCTCACTTATATTGATACAATAAAAAATATCCAAGGTGTGGGTGACCTTATGATGGAGATAATATATAGATGAATAAGTGTTTCCATTTAGTACATTCACCCACTTCTCTCTAAACTCTCTCAAATAGTGTTTTATCAACTAGGAAAAGAAGTAAAAGAAGAATGTTAAAACTGAAAATGGAAAGGGAAACTAAAAGTTGGGGTGATGAAAAAATGTTAGGATAAATTATGTAGATACATAACACACTTTATAATCCAAATAAAATTATGCATATTCACTTCATTATCATACAATTACTCTTGCATTAGTAACTCACACAGAGGTCTTGGTAAACACTCACACTAGCTAGGAAGGAACAATGGTTGAATTCACTTCCAGATTAGTTATAAACTATAATTAGACATTATGTATGACCTAAAAGATTTATAATTTGATGCATAAAGGTGAAATATTTATAAATAAACTTTTAAAATATATTTATTCACTAAATTCTATCAATGAATAATAAACACACACTTCATGAAAGTTTGAGAATGGAGAAGAATTTAGCTCTTTATTTCTTCAAAGGTGATGTAATACAAAATTTTGGTAGAGTTTATATAATAAAAAATAATAATATGATACCTTAATCATTAAAAAATTAATTTACATATATAAAATATTAAGAGAGATAGAATACAAAAATTTCTAGATGAGTCCGCATGTAAGTCCTAGTTCATCTTGCTTCAATTAAAAATTCAACTCAAAATTGAACTCCACCTTCAACTCCACTTTTAATTTCACCTAAAATCCAATGAAATTTTTTATTTTAAACATTATTTTATATAATATGGTGTTTTATAATATAGTTAGGCTATTATTTCATGTTTTAAAAGTGAAAGGGTTTTTCATGCATCTTGAATCTTGAGTTAACTTGTCATGATATTGCATGCAACTTCTGATCTTCTTTAGTTAAATATTTTTGGTATTTAGTTAAATAATATTGGTATTTAATTTATATTAAATTTATAATATAATTACCTCCACTTTCATCTTGAGTTGACTAGAATTATCTTGACTTCACACCTGGACTTCAACTTCACTTATCTTGACGTGTAACTTGGATGCAACTTGACTTTTTAACTTTTCTAAATTTAGCCCAAAGGGGGGAATAGTAAGAGAGGGATTACATGATGATTTAATAAGTATTATTTTTTTCATAAAAATATAGCCTAAAATATTGACCAAAACTTTAACTCAACTTCTCCATTTTTACATGTTTTAAACTCCACTTATCTTGACTTGCAACTTTGACAAGCTCCTTGAATGCACTACGAGAGCCAAATTTTTTATATATATTCATAATATGAATATATGAGAAAAAAATATTATTTTAACATAATAAAAATGGTTTAACATATATTAAAATAAAATTTAAGCTTCAAACTCCATGTACAACTCTAAAAAACACCATTTTATGCTCTCATATGCTCTCTTGTTCTCAAGAAACCCTGATTCAGATTAGGGGGTATAAAATGAGTTATAGGACTGAAAAAACCATACTATTATTATTTTTGGATATATATAAATGTTAAAAACCTATAAATTTTTTAAAATCTTCACCAAACTCCTTATTAAAAATTCACAAAAAGTGCGTGCTTGTTGCCCTAGGGATGACCCAGAGATATTTTTTAATGAGATGATCTTATTTTGAATTGGTTTTCATTGAATTATAATTTATTTATACTTTTAAATTAATAATTAACACTCTTAAATAAATTTTTTTCATTGGAGGGACCTAAAACACTCGTTTTCAACTTAATTTGTGAGCAAAAAAGTGAAGAAACCTTCATTCCCTTCATGGTCAGACTTGTATATTAGAATTTTATCTCTCATTATGGATATTAATAAATTAAAAAAAAATTTAAACATTTAATTATATCAAAACATACGCCCATGTAAAATTTTAATATTTTTCATTTAATAACACTCATAATATGCACTTTTTGGTGTTGACTAGCTTGCCCATTTTCATTTCTAAATGCTTATAGATCTGTGTTTTACCATTTTATTGAGTTTTATGAGTCAAAAATACTGATTTTTTTTAATTATGACCTATAATAACCTATATTATCATTTCAATAATTTTATGTGCTAAAAAAATCACTTGAAATAATCAAAATTTGCCTTTTTTAACTGTCTCTCTCGCTTGCTTAAAACCCTAATGCTTGATCCTTTACCTTTATTCATAATTTTACATGAAATTTTGATTTATTAATGTGTATAAATGTATTATATTCACTATAATATCTCAAAAAACATTTATTTTGTAACAAATAATTCAAAAATACAAATATACTATTGAAAATCGAGCAAATGAAGGTTTAAGAAGGGTTTTAGAAAACCTGTTCTTCCTAATGATTGTTCGTAAAGTTAATCCACTATAAAATAAAACCAATGTATTTAATATTTATATAATATTTTCCCAAAAATATCTCTAATACATTTTGATCCAAATCCTCTTCACCTTCATTTATAGAACATTTGAAAATTATTTTCACTAGTTTACAAATAGCTAGTTAGAGGAATAAAAGAAAACTCTATCAAAATTTGAATTTATGAGTTGTTTATGAGAATTATTTTTTCCTTATTAATGTTTTATTATTATTTTAATACCATTTTTTACCTTTAATACATTAATTGAGTCTTTTTGAAAACTTACACTAAGCAACTTTGACCAATGGTGTTAAAATAATCAACATTCTTGGTGACTTTGCTAGGATGCTTGCTTGCTAAACACTCAAGACCAATAGATATATAAATTTAAATATAGAGTCATAAAAATATCACCAAATATGAAATTTAAAATTTCTTCCTCAATCAATTATAATACTTGTGCATCAACACTTATTGAATTGAAAACTAAACTATTAACAAAAAATGTGCATAAAAATACTTTAAGGAAAATTAAATATAAAAATACTAATATATACTATAATAGAATACTTTAAATACTATATATATTCCTATAAAAAACCATTAAATGGTAGTGAAAAGTAAATAACCTTCTTCACCAAGCTCATGTGATTAGAAAACTTGATGGTAGCGATGAGAGAATGAAATAAAGGCAATTGTATGCTGATCATGACATATTTTTATTATTAAAAATCAACCTTATACACTTCCTCCACTTTTATTGAAATATTATTAACCTAAAGTACACACTTGGGCTGATTTTGAACATGTTTAGGCTCTTCTTCATGTTCTGAAATGAACATGATAGTTAGTAGATTTTCTTTGTTAGCCTCCAAATGTGATAGATAATCAATAGGTAACTCTCTTTTGGTAGTATTTAGCTCACCAATATTATATTTATAACCAATATATACCTCTTCAAATGATGTCTACTCAATTTGAGAAAACTAAGATGGACTTTGTGGCATACTTATAGGATTGGATTTAAGAGGAAATGCAACCTGATTCTCATCTTCCAAGAGTGAACAAAAGTATGAAAATAGATTGATATCTTGATAACCTTCCTTAATAACAGTAAACAAGTCATCATTAAGTGTAATTAACTCTTGGAATGTTAGAATAAGAGGACTAACACTTTATTTCATGTTGTCTTGCTTACCAAATCTGCCCTTTTCTATCTTTGTTAGCCCATATTCTCCTTGCATAAGATTGAAACCTAATATGATTACCTCAAAAAAGTATTCAAACTTCCTTTCATTAGCTTTTACATCAATTATGTCCTCTTGTGTCTCATCAAATTCCTCTTTGCAGCAAGGGAGAGGCTCATCATTTTGAAGGAAAAAAAAGAAGTTCAAAACATAAATTTACCTTTTTTTTAGGGTTATCAACTTCTAATTTATTTTGGGATATTACAACCCCCAATGCATATTAATATTTATTATATTGAACTAAAACTTATAAATTTTTGGTCTACTTCTCAATAGATGTAACATGATCTCCTTCTATGACAAATTGAAGCTCATTTAACCAACATAGATCTTTATCATCCTCTATTGATAAATTTTCCTTTTTACCTGGATGTTCTTCTTTTGCCTTCCATACAATATGTCCTCCTTCAAAAAGGGAGATGGTGGGAGGGAAAGAGGTTACATTTTGTGGCATATAAATATAGGTAATTATTGGATGATCTTAAACTTGAGGCACTTGGTGAAGCTTACTTACTTCAACATGCTGATTTTTCTCTTGGGGCTCATATATATCCCTTCTCTTAGATCTTGTAATGGTTGCAACAAAGTTATTTGATTTGTTAGGTTCACTAATATGATTTACCATCACATGATCATCAACTTGAAAATTCACCAATATTACATCTAGTTGTACTTGTCCATGATTTTATTCCTCTTATGTCATTTGAAAAATTACCATATTTTGTGTTACTAAAGCTTGATTTTGAACATAATTGATGTTAGAAGGCTGCCAACTTGAATCTTTTATCAAATTATTTTGTACTAGAATAAGGGCCTTGGTTGAGGAAGGAAAAATATGATTAAAATAAAACATATGGTTTTGATGGTAAACTGGCTCCTTAAACTTGATATGAAGACCTATTGGATTGATATTATTTCCTCTTCAACTCAATGAACTCATTACCAACAGATAGTAGCATGGTTTTTAATTCATCAATCCCACTAGATTGACTATGAGGAGCTTGATCCTAATTTTGAGGGGCTATAATTTGGGCTATTGATGGTGATTGAGGAGGTATAATAGGATATAATTATGAAAAAAATGGCATTAGAGGCCTAGGTGAAATTTTAAAAACTTGAATTAGACTTTTTTTTAATCATTAATGGCAACCTCATAGGCATCTAGGAGTGTCCCACCACCCATGGACTGAATCATAACTAAAATATAAAAATTCAAGGCTCTCAAAAAGTATAGGAAAGCATGTTTAAAAGATAACATTATCATGGGAGGGATTCTATTCCATATTTTTTGAAATCTGAAATTGAAATCAGTCATAAATTCATATGGTGTTCTCTTGATGGTAGTGAGCTTCTCAAAAATGTATAAATGGTATGATTTATCTTCAAATTCCTTAAATAATGGTTCACCTAATTCATTCAAAGAGGCTATGAAGTTCAAGGTAAGGTTCCTATACCATTGTAACACTTTTCCCTTGAAGGATGCAATAAGGAAATGGATGTAAACATTATTTTGGGTAACATGGTGGAATTAAAAAAATTTGGAAACATATTTGATAGGCTCTATGGGTACATTTTGATCTTCACTTGTGAAATATGGTTGAATTTTGAGGGTTGAAGTTAGAATATCATCATATTTGGCCAAATTGGGAGGGATTTCATTATTGGAATGAAAAAAATATAATTCCTTGGGATAACCATGTTAATTTTTAGTGACTTTAGTCATGAAACCAATACTTATTATTGTTATGAATGTCTTTTTTAGCTTTAATCTATGTCCCATCGGGTGTGCTAAAAACTATTATCATTCAGAAGTGGACCCTACAAAGAACCTATGATTGTTCTCAAATATATTGATATAATAGAAAATATCTAAGGTGTGGTGACCTTATGTGGAGATAATCTCAATATTAAGGGCTAGTTCTCTTTAGTAAATTCACCCACTTCTCTCTAAACTCTCTTAGTGTTTTTTTGACTAGGAAAAGGAGTAAAATAACAATGTTAAAACTAAAAAATGAAAAGAAAAACTAAAATTTAGGATGATGAACAAATGTTGGGATAAATTATGTAGATACCTAACACACTTCAGATGAGAAATAAACTTACACAAATTCATTTCATTTGCATACAATTAATCTTATATTAATATTTCACATAGAGGTCTTGGCAAACACTCACATTAGCTAGGAAAGAATGGATAATGGTTGAATTCACTTACAGATTAGATATAAATTAGACTTAGACATATATGATCTAAAATATTTATAATTTTATGTGTAAATGTGAAGTATTCAGACATAAACCTAAGAAATAGAGTAATTCACTAAATCTTATCAATGAATAATAAACACACACTTTATGAAAGCTTGACAATGGGGGACAATTCATCTTTTTATTTCTTCAAAGGTGATGTAATAAATTTTTTTAGCAGAGTTTATGTAATCAAAAAGAATAATATGATATCTTAATTATTAAAAAATTAATGTACATATATAAAATAATAAGAGAGAGAGAAGACAAGAAGTTCCAGATGAGTCTGCATGTGAGTCCTAGTTCACTCTTGCTTTAACTAAAAAATCAACTCAAAATTGAACTCCACCTTCAAATCCACTTTTAATTCCATATAAAATAAAAATTAACACTTTATTTTAAAAATTATTTAATGTAATATGTCATGGTAGGATATAAGGATGCTATTATTTCATGTTTGAACAGTCAAAGGGCTCTTCATGCATCTTGAATCTTGAGTCAATTTGTTGTGATATTGCATGCAAATTCCAATATTTAATTAACTATTTTTGGTCCTTAGTTAAATCCTCTTTTTATTTAATTTATCTTAAATTTATAATTTATTTATTTAAACTTACATCTTTAGTTGACTAGAATTATCTTGAATTCACACCTAGAGTTCAACTTCACTTATCTTGCCCAATTTCATTTTTGAACACCTATAAGTCTATGTTTTACTATTTTATAAGAATTAAATACCTAAATATTTTTTTATTAGTAAATTTAATAACCCATATTATCATTAAAATAAATTTATGTGCTAAAAAAATCACTCAAACTTCTCAAAAATTGCCTTTTTTAACTGTCTTTGTTGCTTGCTTAGAATCTTAATGCTTAATCCTTTATGTTTATTCATCATTTTATATGAAATTTTGATTTATTAATGTGTATAAATTTTTTATATATATTATAATATCTCACACAATATTTATTTTACAAACAAGAACTCAAAAATGCAAACTTACTGCCTAAAACTGAGTGAATGAGGGTTTAAGAAGGGTTTTAGAGCACCTATTCTTATTAATGATTGTTAATAAATTTGAGATACTGTAATCTTAAAAAAATTATTATAATATTTTGGTAATAATTTCTAAAAAATCACCCTAATATAATTTTTTCCAACTCATCTTCACCTTCATGTACCAAGCATCTAAAAGTTACCTTCACTAGCTTGTAAATAGCTAGTTAGAGGAATAAAATAAACCCTCTCAAAATTTGGATTTGTGAGTTATTAATTAGAATTATTTTGGACTTATGAATGTATTATGATTATTTTAATACCTTTTTTTACCTTTAGTACATGAATGGAGTATTCTTGAAAACTTTCACATAAGCAACTTTGCCCAATGGTGGCAAAATTGTTAACATGTACCTATCTAAAATTATCTTTTCTAGAAATCCATATAATATGTAAACCTATCAAAAAAAATTTATCCATCGTCAATGCATAATTTTTCAAATTAACTAGAATTAAGTGATCTACTTTGGTAAGTTTATCCACAACTAACAAGATCATGTCATGACATTTTATAGACATAGGCAAACATTGGACAAAGTCCATGTTAATAAATTTACACATCCATTTAGGTATTAAATATGGGTATAAAAACCCAAAGGGATGCACATGAATCACTAATACTCCAATCATTTAGATATAAAATTAGTTACATCTTTCTTGATTCTCTTTTATAAATATAAAGGTTTTAACTCTACTAAAAGCTTAGTAGCTCTAGAATGACCTGAATATAGAGCATTACACAATTCCTTTAGCACAATATTCCTCAAATTTTCCCTATCAAGTACATATATTTTTCCATTGTATTGTAAAATACCATCATTCTCAAATTAAAAATGTTACTATCTATAATCTTATGAATTCTTAGCCAAATATTTATTAACATGTTCATAGAATTCATCTCCAGGTGAAAATTTTAACACCTAATCTCAAAAGTTATTTCTTATTGTGGCCAAATATTCAATGTACCTTATACAACTAAGGGCATTTAAAAATATATTTTCTTTACCCTTACTTTAATTAATATCAAGATTATAATTTGATAGAATTATAATCACCACTTCTAATGAGCATTAAGGTTAGGTTGGGTGAATATGTACTTGAGACCCACATTGTTAGTATTGAGCTCAAAAGGCTTCCCCAATAAATAATGCCTCCATACTTGTAAAGCATGAACTATGGCAGCTAGTTCTAGGTCATGAAGAGTATAATTTACCTCATAAGGCTTCAATTTCCTAGATTCATAGGCCATAACTAATCCATCCTACATAATAACTCCTTCTAAACCATCTCATAAGAAATATATTATAACACAAAGTGACCATTTAGATTTGGAATTTGTAATACTAGTGTTGAAGTAAGTCACTATTTCAATAAATTAAAATGCTTCTTTGCACTTATCGGTCCACTCAAACTGCTATTTTTTCTATTGAAGATAGGTAATTAAATTAGCTATTTTGGAGAAACTTGTTAAAAAATTCTTATAGTACCTTGATAAACCCGTAAAAATATGCACCTCATACACATTTTTGGGTGTTTTCCAATCCATAATGGCTTTAATTTTAGCTTTATCCACTGAAATTACATCTATAGAGATAATATGTCACACTTATTTTACTCTTATTTAAAATAAGTCACCCTTGGAAAATTTTTCATAGAGTTTTTTCTTCCATAACCATTTCAAGACTAAATGGAAGTGATCAACATGCTCTTCCTCACTTTTAGAATAGATGATAATATCATCCAAAAATATTAGCACAAATTGATCAAGATAATCTTTAAAAACATTATTCACGAGATTCATGAATGTTTTAATTGTATTTGTTAATCTAAAAGGAAGTAATATGAACTTGTGATGTCCATAACAAGTCCTGAAAGCTATTTTCATAATATCTTCCTCTTGAATTATCAACTAATGGTACCCAACACAAAGATCAATCTTTGAAAATATTATTACACCACACATTTGATCAAAAATATCATCAATATGAGGTAGAGGATACATGTTCTTAATCATTTACTTATTAAACATTCTATAGTCAATGCACATATGAAGAGGTTTGTCCTTCTTATTGATAAAGTCTATAGGTTCATCCCATGGTGAAATGCTTAGATAGATCAACCCTTTAGCTAACATTTCCTGAAGTTGTGACTTTAACTCCATTAACTCAATTGTTGTCATCTAGTAGGGGCCCTTAGATTGTGGTTAAGACCCTAGAATGATATCAATAGTGAAATTAAATTCCATTATGGGTGGTAGCCATGGTAATTCCTCTAGAAAAACATCTTGAAACTCTTGAAAAAAGAATAGTCTTCCAAAGTAGGTTATTTGGCTTTTCCAATTTTAGCCATTTTAACCAAAAATGCTTAAGATCCCTTTTGTTGAGTCTTATTAAACTAAATGGATGAATTTTTCTTAAGTTTCAACTCTCTTTGATCTCTTTTTATTTGGGTTTGGTTTCCTAAATCATCAAACCAATAAACCTTTTTAAGAAAATAATAAACTTTGGCTTTGTGCCTAGAGATGCAATTCCATCTTATGATCACATAATATGACCCTAGTGGTGCTGCATAAAAATCAACAACTATGGTAAATTCTAGTAATTTTATTTTATCCTCAACAAGACATCTGTTAACCTTAACCTTGGACTCATTCCCATACTACACTGACCAATAATTTTCCATAAAACCAACTTTCCTAGATATTTTACTTTACATTCTAAGAGAGTAAAATATTCAATATCTCTTATATCTATCAAAATAGGAATAAGATTCCAAAACAACGTACCTAATACTTTGATGGGAGAAGCTTATATTTATACTTGATGATTATCCACTACTATATGAATATGTTGTTGAAAGGTTCCCTACTGAGATGTATAAGTGGATGTGTTCTTATTTCTTCCATTTGTATTCCATCAAGGACAATCCTTGGGATAATGGTCTCCTTCACATGTAAAACATCTACCAGGTGGCCCTTTTCTCTCAATATAAATTGTACCTTTGAATCTTTATTTAAAATTACCTCTTGGTTTCTTGTTCCTAGAATCATTATTGAATATTTTATTTTGATTATTGAATAGATTCTTGGAATTCACATTCCATTTCTAGTTCTTCTTCTTAAAAGGTGTTTTGCAATTACCAAAATTATTTTAATTTTTTTGACCTCTACCAATGATTATAGTTTTTTTTATTTCTTAATTTCTTTCTCAAAAACATGATCTATTGTGGATGCTCTATACACATCCATTTCACACCCAATTTGGGGTTTTAAACCCATAATTAACTTCTTGATCTGGAAATGTTCATCCTTTTAGTACTATGAAACATACTTCAAGAATTTTGTGAACTGCTCCCAATATTCATTAATAGACAAATCCCCATAAAATTTTACAATCAATTAATGATCAAAATATATATGATTTATCCATAATTCTCTAAAAAGATACAAAAATGATTCCATGTGCTGATAGTGGAATCAAGGTTTATCTCAAGTTTCTTATTAGCCCACCAAGTTATTACTGAACTAGCTAGTTGCTAAGATCCCCACACATCCTTAGTTACCTCTGACTAATCTTAAATATCTAAATAATTTTACATTTATATGAGCCAATATTCATCTCCATCACCCAAAACCATGCCATCAAACTTGGGTGGATTTAATTTCTTTATGACACATGCAAGATCTATATCTACTTGAGATCTATCCACTTATTAACCTTACTTTTCCCCTACTCTTGAGGAACTTCCTATTCTTGAGGTTTTTATTATGTAACTTCTTTCTCATCTTCTTCTTTAGGTCCATAAACTTCTCACTCTAGAGTTACTATTTTGTCTCTAGTCTCATTCATGATAATGAGTATCTGATCAAGTTTTTTAGCTTGTTCTGTTGCTAGCTGATTAGGATCAACTTGAGGGTTTACATTTGAGGTTACCTCACCAATTTATGTACCTCATGCCAATATCCTCACTAAAATTAGGAGAACAAATTTAGGTTAGTGGATGCACTAGGTCTGAGTGTTAAACCTTCACTCTAATACCATAATGTTAGAACCCCACTAAGTTAACCAAAAGTTACATTATTTTTAAAAAAATACATAAAGTACACTTATAAGATCATATTTATCTATCTATGAGATTACTATTTAGCTATTTATTACATCTAAAACATTAATTGTATAAATATATTAATCATCTAGCTAACAATGTGATTCATTTAGTTTCTAAATAGTCTAAATTAGATTTCAAGATGAATATATTTTATTAACTATATAGTAGAAAGAATCAAGTAAAGAAAATATTGATATAATCCACATTCCAGTCATAAATAATCTTACAAAAACTAATGTCATAATATTCAAAATAAATTACAAATTTCATAGACACTATTATTGTAAATATCAATAATCAAATAATAATTTAGAATATAATAAAAAGTCAAGTATATAATATAATGTGTATAATAGTACAAAAAAACTTCAGAACAACTCAATGATTTATAGATATAGCTTGAGTAAGATTCCAATAATTGAAATAAATGACAAAGGGAGAGCATCATCTAAATGATTTACCTCCAACCACAGACCAATGATGTCCCACACACCTCTCCACTAGGAGTGGCCCTAACCTTCATAAAGGGATATATAATAGCAATGTAGATATCAAAAAATTAACTAGAACCTATGTGTGTATCATCACTAAAACATGCACCAATCAATTATATAATGGAATCCAATCCTCTATCTACTATGAAATTCACATACATATATACACTATAAAATATAGTGAATTGATAATATTTTATCTATAATATTAGTTTGGCCAAAGTTTTCATTATATAAATCAAATGTAATGATTCGAGTCAATTCTAATCACACAAAACTCTCTACCACTGAATCATGATTATCATATGATATTAGGGGATAGGTCTATTATCTTCCCATTGACATCCTCATATAGCTTTCTCCTATTATCCCAAAGATACAATCTAATAATTTTTACATAAGATTCAAAAGTATATTAACATAGAATGTAGTATACACTCAACTAAACTGTAATATAAACTATAAGTAATTATAAAGCATGAATATCTTTTTTTTCCATTCACTTAACCATAAAAGTGATAACTTAGGCTTATCAAATGAAATATATTCAAACTAGGTATACATAAGATACTAGATCAAGAATCAAGTCATTCAAAGTCCAATATCAATATATATAAATAATTGATGACAACACTTAGTCAATATGATAACTTATGCATCTCATAATAGCTCATAATAGAATTAAAACTATAGGTTTAATCTATACATAATACCCTTATTTATTTCATCATGTTCTAATGTAGAATAAGATCATATTATAATAAGGTTGCATTTTGGTTATGCTTTGAAACATAATCTACCCTATTTCCTCTTATAAATAAAGCCTATTATAAATTTTATAAAATATATGAATGTGTGTACCATATTATTAAGTTTTCTCTTCATGATCATTACCAATAAAACACCCAACAAAAATCATCCTCACTTACATAATCAAAACATTCTCTTATTTATATATTTCACTCAAAATTCCATATTGTCCCTTTCAACTATGCAAACATCTAGATACAACAAATATAAGCTTGTATAAACATCTCAATGTTTGTCAAACTTCCTATAGGCATATGTCATTCTTTTAGCAAGTCCTAGAAAATATATAATACCTACCTTATACTCCTATATTTCATTATTATTCAAGGTAATATACAGTTTTGTGAAAAATCTTTATTTGCATATATCAATACTTTTTATTTCAACTCGATATTATCAATAACGTCTACTAAAAAGTTTGTAAGTCTATTAATTCAATGTTATTATCTCATAATACACTTTAGATAAGTAAATATAGACTAAGTTATAAATGCATACAAATATTTTACCAATTAAACTTCCCATAACCCGATATGATATATCCTTAAACGACCTTAAAGATTCATAAAAATATGGTCTTATTTAAGCATTTGCATACATATAGATCTAACAAGATCTAATTAATACACCCACATTATGTGAATTAACCTAAGAAACTAGACTGTGTATGAACTAAAACAAATACTAAAAACTATACATATAATCTATAGATTACTTCACTAACACCCATAACTATACTAGCTCACCTAAATGAAAACCAATTCATGTACATAATTAATAAAATTACATATATAAATAAATGTGACTATTTTTACTTATTCCCATATATAAAAATATATATTCACTTATAAAAATGACAAAAGCAAGTTCCAATGCTCAACTAAGTAATACAAAATGTAATCACATTTTTACACAAGGTCTTGACTATGAGTGCATATAAAAAAATAACTTGAATTTATAATAAAACTATACTAGCCCTAATTATATTAATAAAAGATGATATAGTAAAAAAAAAATTACAATTTACAGGTTTTACTTCCCATACTTATATAGAAGCAAGTATTTATTCACTTAATCAAATTTAGTATATATGTTATGAAAATAAATAAACAACTTTCCAAAACCTCATGACATCCAATCACAAAACTAAGGTTTTATTCTACATTGAGTATTCATGAATATGGTCTTATGGATAGAATTTAGTTCCATCCCTAGGTCCATAGTCATGATACCCTTGTTTATCTTGCCTAAAAGTTATTATTCTAGACATTCAAGAAAAATATAAAAATAAACCATATATGAATCATATTTTCCTTGCCAACCAGATGTAATCAATATAAAAATAAATCAACCTAGTTACTTGAAGGTTGTATCCTGAAAGTGTATAAGAATAACTCTATTGTATTTTTAGCTGAGTGTACACACCCTAATTTAGTCAAGCAACCATAATTACTAAATCTTTTATCTTTCATAGAAAAGTCTTAATGATGAATGTGAGTCTTGTTTTCATGGTTATATTAGGTATTTTGATCTTTATTATGGCTTTTTAAACCTATTTATTGTACTCCTAGTGGTACTTTATCATCCCATCCCAATCATAAGCCCTGCCTACCCTGTTTTCCATAGTCTTCACCTAATTTTATGTTCAACTGACACTAGCATGGTCCTAAACACTAGTGTAGTTTGCTAGTTTCTAGTTTAATGCTAGTGTCCAATGATCACATTTTCAATGTGTTTTGGGTCCTAACCATTCCTTGGGACTTTATTATGATTTTGTCTTTATTTTTTGTCTTTTTAGATAATAATAAAAGGGTATTACATTCAAATAAAAGTTACTTCTATATATATATATATATATATATATATATATATATATATATATCCTCACAAGGTATTTTACATCTATCGCTTACTACTTTGACACATAATTGCTTAAACTCACTCAATAATATAGCTCAACACTCTACATCTTACTTAGCAACACACAGATACTTTTATTATTGATCAAAATAGGGCTTGAGTGAAAGTCATTTTAGCATACCATGCACATTCATTATACACATTCCTTAAGGGAGAACTACATATGATATGAGACCCCTATCATTGGGGTTAATGTAGGTAGTGTCCAGGCTAATAGGAATTATATCCTACATGATCATAAAATCCCACAACCTAATTTTTATCATCCTTTTTTTATCTCATTTTTATCTCATGTGTACAGGTGTTCATTAGGTTTTTGAAAAGGTTTAACACAATAATGACACAAATGAATGATAAAAAGCTTAAAACTTGCCTATAGGTATTGAAACCCTCCCACCTCATCCCTAGTAGTATTAAGTAGTTTTTACACATAAGTAAACTATCATGGTGCCTCAAACACTAGCATAGTTTTCTACTATCCTCATGACTATGCTATCATTTGAATCAAACTTTTAACCCTGATTTTAAAATGAAAGACTCCCAAATGATCTTTAAATCTATTCCAATATTCATAACATTTGACAATGCTTATTTCACTCTAGATATGTGTATTTCCTCATCCATTATTATATTTCAAGTAAATAATTTTGATTTATCTATTTTCTACATTTATCTTATTTACCCTCTATAGCCAGCACCTTTAAAAACCTAGGATTTACCATACATTAGGCTAAATATTTCACATTTTTTCAAATATATCTATGTTAGATTAAATTATAGCTATTGTGTACTCATTTTTCATTGTTTACATTCTCTTTTTTGGCAAGTTTAAAATGGTGTCCAAGAAGCCTCTTACCCCTCACCCAGATGATCAATTTCTAATTTTTTCTCATAATTATAAGAATGAATGGATAAATTTTCAAGATTACACATTAGCACATGATAATTATTTCATTTATAATGTTGATGATTATTTTTTTAATGATGGATATAATGATTACTATGAACATGAAAATGAAAACATTGATGAAGATAGATTAGATGCATCTTCTTCTATTTATTCTCTCTCTTCTCCTAATTCTCAAAATCAAACTAACAATATAATTCCAAATGAACCTATTATTATTAGTGCTTTGTTAAAATATGATCATATATTTTCAACCACTTTTTCTACCTCCTTATTAAAATTAAAACAATATAAGTGCAATAAACAAAATCTACTTTTGCATGATTCGAGCAATATCTAAAAGAGCAATGCATCTTCTTTGCCCTTATCAATGTAATTTGAAAAAGCATGTACACATTATATTTAAAATTTTAACTATGTATAAACTAAATTTGATGATATTATTTTATCACCTTCATTTACATTCCAAGCTCGGCACAATGATTCTTTTCAAAATGTTGATAATTCAAATATCTCTAACTCTTCTCCTACATGTCATAGTGTGACAAATGAAAACATGATTGATACTTCTTCTACCTTTGATTATAATATTTAAAATAATTATCATACATGAATTACACTCATATATAGTGAAGACATGCATTACATTACACCTACACATGATGATCTATTTGTTGAGTATTGTCATTGCTGTCAAAGATGCATCTTCGATGAGGTTGATGTCAAAGGTGACTAAGCCTAATTGGAAGTGTGTTGATGTGAAAATGTGAATTTAGAGATTATTTTCATTTGAGGATGTTATGAAATATAATTTTAAGGCAACTAGTGTCTTATGTTTGCATGAAGGTATAGGTCATTGATGTCAAATTTGCATAACAAGCCTAGTCGCGACATGAAGAAGTATGTAAATGAAAATGAATGAACACATACATGTGAAGTATGTTTGTCAATTTTTGAGAATGATAAAAAATCATTTAATTGTTTATGAGAGTTTTATGGTGAGCCTACAGTGGTAGGACCTTCAATCTCGGTCTACATCTACACCTCTCTTAGACCCTACCTAGCTTAATGAGGCATGAAGATAATATTTCAAGGAGATTATGAATATGATAAGATGGATAGAGGTAAGATATGTTTTTTTAATCACGTTCACAAATTTTTATGCCATGTTTTGAAGGAAATTGCATGAAACACTATTTTCATCCTTCTTGAGTTTATAGAATGAGGTCTCAAGACCTGAGAAGAACTTTAAAAAAATTATTAGCATGTTTAACCTTTGCATGGGAACTTGAGATATTAAGGAGATATGGGTATGGGTCCTATATTAAATCTATAGGAATTGGTTTTGGATTTAAGGGTCAGTCCTTTATGAATAATGATTAACACTAAAACCTATGTTAAACCTCCCTAAAAACCTAATAAGGACCCAATGTGAAATATCTTATTCAAATCAGATCATAATTGACTCAAATACCTATAAAATATATTATATCATGTATTCAAATCTCCCAAGTACCTCCAATTGGTGTTGGTTAGTTAGATGAGAGAGAAAATACATAGATATAGGCTTATTTATCAAGAAGTTGATGTAGCTCTCAAAAGTTGCATTGGTAAAGAAAATCAAATAGATGGTATAATTATTTAGATACCAATAATAAATTACCATTATGGTTTTTGGATATTTTATACTCTTAAATTATTCTAAATTGGTCATCCAAGTTAGTCAGTTGTAGACAAACCTAATGGTGTGAATAGTGAAAAACCTAGGTAGAGATGAGAAGATTAATTTGAGGGTCTAAGCATGTCATATTGGTGAAAAAAATTTCATGAAGAGTTTATTTATTTATTTTAAGTAATTTTAATTCTTTTAATAAGTTTTTAAGGTTAGTGAATATGGTGAAAAGTTGTTCACAAAATGACCTATCTAGTTCAGATAAGACTGTGTGATATAGGGTCAAGAAATTGGTCTACAAGACAAATATTTAGCATTATACCATATTAATTTTTAATTTGATAATGGTATAGAGACATTATAGGACCATTTAAATTCATAGATAGTCATTTAAAGTGTCTACACATGTGTTGGAGGTCTAAGTCTCCATGACTAGTCTTTGAGGTAAATTAACAGTTCTGAGTGAATGAGTTGCAGAGATGTTATTAAGCCTTTATCTCCTAAGTGAAAGTGTTAAAAAAATTTTGTTATTACCTTGAGATCATGGATAACTTGTATACATGTTTGATTTTTCAAATTTAAATATCTTAAAGGTGTTTAAGCTTCATTTTTGTAAGATAAACTATTGAGGTACATAGGCCTAATAGGGAAATTGATCCTAAAGGAAATTTCATGGCATGAATGAAAGATACAAGTATAATAAGGCATGTAAAAGGTTATTATAGATCATTTAATAAGTTATTAAATGGTTTTTAGTTATTGGAGAAAGCCATCTGGGCCCAAGGGGATCAAGTTTAGTGTTAAGAGAATAAACCTAACACAATTAGGTCTCCATGAGACATAAAAGAGAAATGAGGCCTAAATGAGATGTTTTAGACAAAATGGGTCTAAAATTCATTTTAAAAATGTTCATAAGCTAAGACCTATTCTATGGATGACCTAAGATTTTGAAGTTATATGGCCAACTAAGTGGTGTGTAATCATGAGTATAGTATATATACAAGGCACTTTAGGCCTGTTTAGATGTAAACAATAGAAGTTAATGAAATCTTGCTTGGAGATCAAAAATAGGTCTTAAAATAAGACCATAATAGCAAAGTAAAAGTGTGATGAGGTGTATGAGTTAGTTTTGAGTCATTTAGGGAGTTGGTGCTTCTTTACAAGTAGGTACTTGTTAAAGCTTAGTTAAGTGGGTGCTTGAATTCATTGAGGTTGGTGTTCTAAGTTAAGTTAGTTCTCAATAGAATTTGATATTTTGTATTATTGGATAATATTATATTTGTAGGTATCATAGTGTGTTTTCTTCCCCTTGAGTGTTTCCCACTCATATATGTGTTCTATGTGTTATGCTCTTATTTCATGCTAATGTGATTGGTTCTTTATGAATTGCTATATCATTATATTGATTTGATGGTTCAAGGAATGTTAAAGTACGTGTGAATGAAAATTTTCAACACTTATTCAACCCCCTCTCAGTGTTTGTGCTTATAAAAATTGGTATCAGAGCTTGGTGCTTTAAAGTAGGCCTAAATAGTTTGAAAGACATACTAGAATCACAATCATGTCAAATAATCAAGTACAAGGAGGTTTATAAACCAATAAGGCTCATCTCTATAGTGGGACTAACTATGCATTTTATAGAATTATAATGAAGACCTACCTAATGTCTTTAGGATATGACTTATGAAAATATTTTGTTGATGGATTCATTCCACCTTCTAAACCACCAACTAACATAATAGGCAAGTGAGAAAAAATACAAGGCAATGAATGCCATCCTATGTGGTCTTTTAGAGGTAGAATTTGTAAAGGTCATGCATTATGACACAACTAAAGGGATTTGGCAAAAGTTGTAGACCATCTATGAAGGAGACACCAAAGTTAATTTGGAAAAGTTACATACCCATTGAAGGTAGTTTGAGAGTTTGAGAATGAAGGAGGATGAAAAAATTACATTTTATCGGTTAAGAGTAGATGGAGTGGTAAATGTCATTAGAGATCTAGGAGAGAAATTGGAAGAATATAAATTAATAAAAAAGGTATTGATATCCTTGACATCTAAGTTTGATTTAAAGGTGTCTATTGTGGAGGAGATAAAAGATCTTAACATACTTTATATGGATGAGCTTCATGGCATCTTGACTACCTATGAAATGAGAACAAATGATGGAAGACCTTCCAAGAAGGAAGTTGAATTCAAAGTTGAGAAAAAATCATAGTGTAATAAGGTCAAGGATGATATTGATATAGACATTGATGATGACAATATAAAATCCATATTTTTTAGAAAACTAAGGAAAGGTTCAGGTAACTATAAGGTCAAGTTGCCATTCAAATGCTTTAACTATGGTAAGATTGGTCACTTTGCCTCTAAATGTCCTAAGGATAACATTGAGCATGATGGAGAGCATGATGAACATCATGGTGATGATAAGAAGCTCTATAACCTTATAAAGATCAAAAAGGGTTTTAGGAAGTATGAAGGCAAGCAAGGGTCATTCAAGAATAATATAAGTTTCTATACCAAAGAAGATAGTAGTTCATATAATGTGACACTAGTAAATATGATAGTGATGATGATAGTAATGACCATAATAGTAATGAAACCTTATTCATGATTATAGAAATAGATAATAAGGGTTGTTCAAAAAGGAAAATCCTTATGTATGATGAAGAATCAAATGAAGAAGAGGCTTAAGTGAACCTTGCAGAACTAGTGAGTGATCTAGAAGAGTTAAAGTTTCAAAGAAGGAAGAATAAAAAACTAAGATCATTGGTTAAGAGTTATGAGGATCAAATTAATCTCTTTGAAAAGAGACTAATAAACAACATCAATGAACATGAGGAGATAATCAAATATTTATAAACTTAGATTGATATTATCACTATATTTTTTAAGATCAAGGTGGAAGAATGCATCAAGTTTGGAGTTGAAATGGAATCCTTAAAGGTAGAATAGGATTAGGAAATATTCAAGTTAAAGACACATCAAAAATTTGAAAAGAGTACTAAAATTCTTGGTGATATTTTTAATATTTAAAGGTTTTCACATGACAAGATAGGTCTTGGGTTAAAATAATACCAAAAAGAGAACAAGGAAAGTTAGACCTAAAAGACATATGCAAAAGCTCTCAAATTTGAGACTCAAGTTGATCATCAAAAAGTCAATAAAAACTTGAATCCTTTAAGAGAAAAAAAAGTTAGAGGTGTATCATTAAAGCTCAAATAGATAAGGTATGTAAATTCATTCAATGGTTACCATTTGTCATGTAATCAATATGGACATAGAGCTATGGATTGTAAGCACTTTATGAGATTCAATTCCTCATGAAAGAATAGGGTGAATATCTATTACAATAGTAGAATCATAATAATATGGTATAATTATAATCAAAGAGGACATATTTCAAGGGAATTAAAGATGAGGTATATGAGGAAGGTTAATCAATACAAAAGGGTATATAGTCATACGATTAAAAAGTGGATCAAGAAGTTAGATTCTATGGACAAGGTGAAGGAGGAGTAGAAGACTAAAGATGAAAAATTTATGCTATCTCAAACTACATATTACATTCAAGATGAAGGCATGAAATTTTATATAGATAGTTATTTCTAAATATACATGATATGAGATAAAATTAAGTTCATCTCATTAAATAAGAATGTTGTAGGAATAGTGAGACTTGAAAATAACACTACTACCAATATAATTAGCAAGGGTATCTTGATTTTGGACAATAGGAAGACCAAGACAGAGAATGTGTTGTATGTGGAAGGTTTCAAACATAACATTATTAATGTAATTAAAATTTAAAACCAAGGACACACAATAACCTTTCATGAAAAAAGGTGTGATATAAGGAGAGCCAAATCAAGAAGGCTAATTGTAAATGCTAAGAGGATTAAGAACAATCTATATTTCTTGAATGAGATCAAGAATGAGAAAATATTTATGAGAAATATTGATGAAATTTTTATCTCAAAAAATGTTATGACACCTAAAATTTGAAAATTTAGTCAAGATAAACACTAAGAAGTCTATGAGAAACATGCCTAAGATCACCAAACCAACAAACATACTTTGCAAGGTATGTCAACATGGTAAGGTTTCTAGAAGAAGGTTCAAGTATAAGGAATACTTTAATACAAGACCTTTCGATTTAATACACACTAATATATATGGGCCTATAAGAATCCAAAGTATTCAAGGAGATAGTTACTTCATGTTACTCATAGATTATTACATAAGAATGACTTGGGTAGCATTCTTGAAAGAAACTTCATAAGCTCTTGACAAGTTCAAGGAATTCAAGGATCTTGTTAAGAATTATAATAATAGGAAGATAAAGTACATAATATTTGATAGAGGAGGAGAGTTTTGGTTTAATGATTTTGATTATTTATATGAGGTTAATGGAATAAGGATACAATTTTTAGCAACTAGGTCACCTTAATAGAATGATTAGTGGATATAAATAATATGACAATTCAAGAGATGGAAAGAACTATGTTAAATGAGTTAAGATTAGCTGATGGATACTATAGAGAGGTGGTGATCAATACATTCTACATATTGAAAAGAGGATATATAATGACTAATTGCAAGAAGACCTCTTATGAACTATGAAAAGTCATACATACTAATGTGGAATAGTTTAAAGTGTTTGGGAGAAAATGTTTCATAAAAAGAGATGAGGAAGACTTAGGAAATTTTGATTCCAAATATGATGAAGGTATATTCTTGGGATAATCATCAGTGAGCTTAGACCATAGATAATATAACAAGAGGTTGCAGAATATAGTGAAAAGCACCAATGTGAAGCTTGATGAGATAAGGAAATTACATTCACAGTCAAAGGATACACTAGAGAATTTGGAATTCAATAATGAAGAGGAAATAATAGATTTTGATTAGGATTAAGAATAATTTGAGGAAATACAAGACCCAAAAGGCCCCTCAAGATAGATTCAAAGAGATAATCTTGAATCATAAGTAATTGGTAATAAAGATGTAAGTCCTTAAAAAGAGAAGACTGATATGAAACCTAAATCAAGAGAATGTTAATCTATTGTCTAAGATTTAACCTAATAACCTTTTATAACAAATCAAAGAGAAGTTTTGGATAGGTTTTATGAATGAGGATTTAGACCAAATAGATAAGAACAAGACTTGGGAACTAGTTCCTAGGCCTAAAGACAAGAATGTCATTGACACAAAATGGGTGTTTAGAAAAAAGTTAAATGAAGATGGATAAGTTAATAGGAATAAGGATAGATTGGTATGAAATTTATATGAATAATTTTAAGGGGTATAATTTGAGGAGACATTTCACCAGTTACAAGATTAGAGGCCATCAGATTGTTTATAGCATATTCAAGATTCAAAAGGTTCAAAGTGTACTAGATGGATGTCAAATCTACCTTTTTGAATGGAAACTTTGAAGAAGAGGTATACATAGAGAAACATTTTTTCACTATTATGTAATAAATACTATGTTTGTAGATTAAAAAAGGTTTTATTTTCTCTAAATCAAGCTCTTAGAGCTTGGTATGCCAAATTGTACAAGTATATGTTGGACTAAGGATTCAAAAGAGGAGTTTTAGATAGTAATATATACATAAAGATAGAAGATGACCATTAATTTATTTTATTTTTATATGTATATTACATCATATTTGGTATAAACAATGAGAATATGAATAAGGCCTTTATAGAGGTGATGAAGTAGGAGTTTGAGATGTCCATTCTGGGAGAACTATCATTCTTTATTGGGTTGCAAATCATTCACTATAAAAAAAGTATATTCATTTCACAAGACAAGTACATAAGAGAGTTGTTAAATAAATTTTATATGGAAAATTTCAAGGTTTTTATTACACTTATGATCATAGGGTGTAAGTTAAGAAAGGAATACGAGTCTCCAAAAATCAATCAAACATCATACAGGTAAATTATTAAAATCTTATTATATACTAACACCTCTAGACCTAACATCATGAAATCAATAGGTATTATGGTAATGTTTCAAGTAGACCCAAAGGAAAAACATATATAAGAAATAAAAAAGATACTTAGGTATCTCAAGGGGGCCATTGATTTTGGGTTGTGATATCTAAGGAGTTTAACTTAGCAACCTATATAGATGAAAACTAGGTAGGAAGTCTTGATGATAGGAAGAACACTAGTGGAAGATATTTCTTCTTAGTGAGTGCCTAATTTCATGGATAATTAAGAAACAACCATTAGTGGAATTATCCACCTATGAGGTTAAGTAAATTATAATAGCTTCTTGTTGCACTCAAGTCCTATGGATGACATATACCTTAAAAGACTATAAGGTAGAGTATGATAGTACTAGTTCTATCTATTATGATAATACAAGTAATATAAGTGCCTCAAAGAACCATATAATTAACTCAAGGACTAGTCACATTACTATCTAGTATCATTTCCTAAGAGATTAGGTAAGTGAACAAAGTGTCAAACTTGAATATTTTTCTACTTAGGATCTGATTGTAGACATTTTAACCAAGCCACTTCTAAAGGCAACATTTAAACACTTAAGATAGGAATTGAGTGTATTTAATACCTCTATAAGTCACTAAATAAGTCAAGTGCTTAGGGGAAGATAATTAGGTAGTTCATTGGATATAAGAATAGGTGAGTAGTGCCAAGAAGGTATGCATGGAGATAAGGGGAACATGTTTGTATGATGACTCATAAACTCATAGTCCTATGTGTTGAGTGTTTTGGTTACAAGGAGTGTGATCTAATAATTTATAGGCATATCTTTATCATTTATGTCAAAGTGGGAGAACACTTAGAATGAGGGAAAATTTTCTTATTGAGAGAATTTTTCTAGGAGTGGTTACCACCAATGATAAAGTGGGAGATTGTTAAGTATTGCCATTGATGTCAAAGGTGACTAAGCTTAGTTGGTAGTGTTTTGATGTGAAAAGGGGAATTGAGATAGTGTTTTCATTGAATTATTTTATGAAATATAATTTGAAGGCAACTAGTGTCTTATATTTGCATAAAGGTACATGTCATTGATGTCAAAGTTACATCAGAAGCCTAGTCATGATCCTAGTCATGTCATGAAGAAGTATGTGCATGAAAATGAATGAAAATAGGCATATAAGGGTTTTTTTTCATTTTTTGAGTATGATATAAAATCATTGAATCATTCATGATATTTTTAGGGTGAACCTACAGGACTAGGATCTTTAGTTTAGGTCTACATCTAGACCTCTTTTAGACCCTACTTGGCCTAATGAGGCATGAAGATCAGATTTCATGGAAATTATGAATATGAGAGCATGGAAAAAATTAATATATGTTTTTTTAATAATATTAACAAATTTTGAGGCCATGGTTTGAAATAAATTGCATGAAACACTATTTTAGGCCTTCTCGAATTCATAAAATGAGGTCTCAAGACTCGAAAAGCACTATCATACATTTGTTGTCACATGTAACCTCTAAATGGGAACTTGATAAATTAAGGAGAGATGGGGAAGGGTCATAGATAATATCTCCATTTATTTGTTTTTTATTTAAGGGGTAGTCCTTTATGTATAATCATTAACACAAAAACTTGTGTTAAACGTCCATAAAACCCTAATAAGGACCTAATGTGAAATATATTGTTCAAATCAGATCAAAATGGACTAAAATGCATAGGAAAGATATTGGATCATGAAATAAACTCTCCAAGGTGCCTCCAGGTGGTGGTGGTTAGTCAGATGAGAGAGAAAATGCATAGACACAAGTTTATTTATCAAGAAGTTGATGTATCTTTTAAAAGTTACATTGGTCAACAAAAAAATAGATAGTATAATTATTTAGAAACTCATAATACATGCCCATTATGTTTTAAAAAGAGGTTACACTCTTTAATTATGCTAAATTGGTCATACAAGTTATCCAATCACATATAGACCTAATGGTGTGAACAGTGAAAAACCCAAGCAGAGATGAGAAGATGGATTTAAGGGTTTGAGCTTGCCATATTGGTGTAAAAAATTAAATTAATATTTTATTTATGACTTTTAAGTCATTTTCATGCTTGTAATAGGTTTAGGAGGTTAGTGAATATGGTGAAAATTTGCTCACAAAATGACTTGTCTGGTTTAGATAAGACTGTGTGATATAGGGTCAATAAATTTGTCTAAAAGACCAATATTTAGAATAAGAAAATATGAATTTTCAATATAATAATGGTATATATATATATATATATATATATATAATATGACAATTTTCATGCATCAAAAGTCATGAAAAGTGTCTACATAGGTGTTTGAAGTCTAAGTCTCCATGACTGATCTTTGAGTTAAATTGACAATTTTGAGTGAGTGAGTTGCAGAGATGTTCTTAAGCCTTTATCTCATAAGTGAAAGTGTTACAAAAATTTGGTAATGACCCTAAGGTCATGGATAAATTGTATACATGTTTCATTTATGAAATTTCAATATCTTAAGAGTGTTTTAGCTTCATTTTTACAAGATAAACTTTTGAGGTACATAGGCATAATAGGGAAATTGATCCTAAAGGATATTTCATGGTATGAATGAAAGATAAATGTCTAAACAAGCATGGATGAGGTCAATAGGTAACTAAATAGGTTATTTAATTGTTTTTAGTTATTAGAGAAATCCATTTGGGCTTAAGAAGATCAAGTTTTGGCATTGAGAAAACAAACCTAATGCAATTAGGTCTCCATGAGACCTAAAAGATAAATGAGGCCCAATTGAGATGTTTTAGACCAAAAATGGTCCAAAGTTAATTTTAACCATGTTCATAAAGTGTTATAATACCTATTCTATGTCCAACCTAAGAGGTTAAAGGTGTATGGCCGACTAAGTGGTGTGTAATAATGAGTATAGTATATATACAAGGTAGTTTATTCCTATTTAGATGTAATAAACATAAGAGAATGAAATATTGATTGGAGAGTAGAAGGAGATATTTAAATAAGACCATAATAATAGATAAAAAGTGTGATGATGTGGATAAGTTGGTGATGAGTCACTTATGGAGTTGGTGTTTCCTTGTAAGTAGGTGCTTGTTAAAGCCTAGTTAAGTGGGTGCTTGACTTCATTGGGGTTGGTGATAAATATAATTTGATATTTTTTATTATATTATAGTAGTCCATTTGCATAGATCAGAGTGGGTTTTCTTCCCCTTGAGGGTTTTCCACTCATATATGTGTTCTATGTGTTATTCTCTTATTTCATACTCATGTGATTGGTTATTTATGAATTTATATATCATTGCAATGCTTTGATGGTTTAATTAATGTTAAATTACATGTGAATGAAAGTTTTAAACACTAATTTATCCACCCCTCTTGATTATTGTGCTTTTGAAAATATTTCATAGTAGTAAAAAGTTAAAATCTTTAGAAGTGAGCATGCAACTGACACCTCTTCTTCCTTTACTTTTACAAGTGAAATAAATTCTAATTTTGATGAAGTTTAGAATAACAATGATTACTATGATTTTGGTGAAGAAGACATTAAGTCTAGTCCTTATATTTATATCCTGACTTCACCCATATCTCATGTTCAAATTGATTGATTCTCAAATGCTAGTTCAAATGATAATATGAATTTGAATAAACACAAATGAACTTATACTTATGTTTATAATTTACACAATTTATATTTACATAATAATAATGTATCTTCTAGTCCATTATCATGTGATACTTATTTAAATTTTTAAATATATATATATATATATATATACATATATATATATATATATATATATATATATATATATATATATATATATATATATATATATATATATATATATATATATATATATATATATATATATATATATATATATATATATATACCAATGAATCTCCCTCACTCCCCCTTACTACAATATAACCTTTTTCTGATCCTAACCTCCATGAGGGTTATAACCAATTTCCCTCTCACTAGGTCCAAGTTATCACCCCTCCAAAGGTTATGGTGAGTAAAACCAAAGGTCTCTAATGTGGTATACCAATAACTAAACTTAATAACAATATTAAATAATAAAATGAACCCCTTTATGATGTTAATATAAATTCACAAGAGGTAATATCCTTGATGCATGCCTTTGGTGCTTTATAACAACAAATTCACCAACTCACTTTAGAAAGTAAAGCATACTACTCTTGGGTTGATTCCAATGCCATCCATGGAAATACTTTCCCATGTATAATATTCAATAAAAATTTACCTAATTATTTTTATATACCAATATTACCAAAGTTCAATGGATATAGAGACCCATACTTGAACCTTAAATCTTATAGGAAGACTATGGCACTTGTCATTCGTATTTTGATTCTCTTACAATTATTCTCACAAAATCTAGATTGTGAGACATTAAATTTATTTTATCATGCAATCAAAAATGGTTTAATACATACATATTATGAGTTATAAGAAGTCTCTCTTGTGAATTATATTTAGAATGAGGGACCATCACATATTGGAGGTTGCCTTCACTAGACTAGGGTAAGTTAGAAACATTGAGTGGTTACATATTATGATTCAAATTATGTATAAAATAATTGATCTATTAGCCAAAATATTTAGAGGTATAATACATATTTTATAGAGGTCTCATATTCACTCTTAATGAAAAATTACTATATGAGACATCCAAATCATTCTGGCATCTATGTAACACAACTATGACATTAAAAAAGAAGTTGGGATTAGTTGAGATACATTTAGAGGTAGATTTGGATTTATATCTCCCATATCCACAATAATAAAATATGTTAAAAACACCTAATCCACATTTGAGTGAAGGAAAATTTGGAACATAAAAAAATAATCAAGATAATCAATAAAGTCAAAGAGCCAATTTATAGAGCTTCTTACACAATGAATAGAGCACATGAAACCAACAATGAGGCCATATAATTTTTACATAGAGATAGTCCTCATGATAAATTATTTACATTACTAGATATAGGGATGATCACCTATAATCCTACTCAACATCATCCAACACATTATTTTAAAAGAATAAGGAATAAACCAAATTACAACTACCAATAGATTAATGGACATTGGGAAAAAAAATATTATGCACTCATAGATGATGTTGACCAATGTGTGGATAGTGGCATTATAGTATTAAAATAAGGGGAATAAATATATCCTTCTCCCCACTATCTTAGATCACACTCTTATATGATTGAGTTATCCCAAGTTGTTATTTTTAAGGAACCATTGGTTACTCATCATAAGATCCATGTCATTGATAGGACACCTACATATGTGAGAGATCGTGCATCATATATTCAATATAGATGGAAGACACTTCAAAAAGATCAACATAATTATATAATAATGATAAAAAAATGAAAACCAACCCCACAACCAATTTTAGTTCAACCATTGATTAATATATTTGGCAACAATCACAAAGATCAGAGCATAGTTTCAATTCAACCACTGATTAAGATATTTGGTAACAATCATAGAGATCATAGCATAGTTTAAATTAGAACACTAATTCATATATTTGGAATAATCATAGAGATTAGAAAATAGTTTTAGTTCTCCCACTAATTAATATATTTGGAAATAATCATAGAGCTCAAGGCAAATTTTAGTTTGACCACTATAGTCATATTAAAGGTGAAAATTGGTAGCTTGAGTGTGGCTTTTGACGCCCAACCCATAGGTCCCTATTTATTACTCTTATGACCCTCATAATAATATTTTAATTGATTCCCAATCATCCATATCCTTCTAGATAGTGATTTATCCTCCTCCAAGCAACATTTCTAGTGATGATTCCATCCCCCTGGGTCCCATTCCTTCAGGACTATAGCACCCAACTTGGACTATAACATCAGACCCTAGGTTTTTCATTTATAGTACTCCTTTATAAGTGTATTTTTACCCCAAATGGTCATTTCCTTCCAATTACTATCCTCCTTCTTATCAGCCTAACATGAATAAATTTGACCCATGACCAATAAATCCCCATAAAATCCCATTCAAAGTTTATTTAGAGGGGGTTGGAAATTATTATAAACTGAGCAAGAAAACAATCAAAACCACTAAGGCAATCTTCCCTATCCTCTACATACAACTAGATAATACTAATACATGCTTATTCAAATCCTTACACCATTCCCTAGCCACCTTAAGCACATCTAGTTTATCATTTTTCATCTTCATACACACTATTGCACAAAGCACATCAAGTGGGAGAACTACATATAGATTGATCCCTCTTTGGAGTATTGGTATGTAGGTAGCATACCCAAAAAAGAGGTGTAGATACATGTTCAGTGAATCTTACACACATTAACCCCCATATTTCCCAAATTTTGTCAACACACAATGGAATCTAGGGTTTGAAGACTAAACTATCTCTACAGGGAGTTCCATAAACATCCAATAGTTTAAATTTCATAGGCAAGCTCACATAGATAGTGAACAAAATTCAAAAAGATAAATACTCTTGGAAAATAGTGGTAGAAGAAGATTGTGGCACTGGACCCTAGGGTGTCCTATTTTGGTGCTCTTGTGCAATCATAAAATGAAGGCTAGATCCTGATTTGTAACACTATCCCAATCATACGAAGTGAATTCCAAACCCTGCAACAACCATCTCAATCAGTGTCTAGCTAAGTCTTATTTTATCTCCCTTATTACTATTTTTAGAAATATTTAAATTATATTCAATTTATATAAATTAGTAGCTTAATTATTGTCATATTATTTTCTTGTTTAATTAACTCAGACCCTTAACTAAATCATGAATAATACTCCAATATTCCCAAAATAGTTAAATCATTTGGTGAACCTAACTTACTTAGAATATGCATAAAAACCCTAGAAACCCTAGGGTAAATTTCCTACCAATTTTTCCTATTTTTTATGATTTTTTACTTGCATAATAAAATCATAAATTAGCATTAAATTTTAAAATTTTGTAGTGATTTTAAAATAATTTTCTTTCAAATCCTAGTTGCCCATACTAGGTCTTGGTATTTTCCTAGTATTTCCCCTATTTTTTAATGATTTTTTGCCTACTTAATAAAATCATAAATTAGAATTAAAATTAAAAAGTTCATATTAATTTTAAAATAATTTTCTTTCAAACCCTAGTTGCCCATACTAGGTCCTAGTATTTTCCCAATATTTTTATTATATTTTTATAATTTTTTTACTTGCATAATAAAATAAAAAATTATCATTAAATTTTAAAATTTCATAGTAATTTTAAAATAATTTTATTTCAAACCATAGTTGCCCATACTAGGTCTTGATATTTTCCCAATATTTTTCCTATATTTTTCTAGTTTTTTACTTACATATTTAAATAAAAAATTTGCATCAAATTTTAAAATTCCTTAGTAATTTTAAAAATAATTTCATTCAAAATATTAGTTGCATGTACTAGTTCCTATTTGCTTCTTGAAGTATCACCTTACATATTCTTGAGCTTCGTATCCTTTTTATGCACTTTCTAGTTTATTGTTTTTAAGACTTTACATTTCCTATTTTTACTACTTTTTGTCCATAGTACCTTGCTTATTACAAACTATTACAAAAAATTCAATCAATTTTTAATTTGTTTTTCCACATTAACAATGGACCAATACATCAGTTTTGATGAAATTGATAAAAGGGAACTTTAATAACTTTTAAATAAACATCCTGACATGCAAGATGACATGCTTAAAATACTTCAAGAGGAACAAAAAAATGTGAACAATGGTCAATCTTCTTAAACCATAGAGCAACCAATTACAAATAACACCACAGGGGAAACTATGTCTCAAAAACCCCCTATAGCATTCCTACCTTCCTCTATGCCACCAACTATAAGTAGTACATCTTTGTCTCCTAATGTGGCAGCCCTTGTGCAAGAGATAAGATATATTTAATCCAAGGTGATACATATTGAGTAAGGTACATCTAGACCTACGTAGGATTTGCATTATTTTGCTCTACTACATACACTATTGGCACATCACATTACTTCTACACCCTTGCCATAAGGTTTTGTTCAACCCAAGCTTACTCTATATGATAGAAAGGGTGATCTAAAGACACATTTTATAAGTTTTCATGAAGCATGCTTAGACTATATGCTAAATGACTGGCTACTTACCAAGCTATTTCCATGGAATCTAAAGGATTATTATTTATAATGGGTCTATAGTCTACCAAATCAGTCGATCAATGCATTCGATCATTTAGCTAACATGTTCCTAGCTCATTTTAGCATCAACATTGGTGATAAGGTTTCATATGCCCAAGTTGTACAATAGAAAAAAAGGTCAAATGAGAATCTCATAGATTATGTTATTCAATATAAAAATATATTAGTTAAAATGAATATCCCTATGGCTAATGAAGAGTTACATGATTTATTCAAATAGATTCTTCTACCAGCTTTGCATGAGTCAATAATGTTCAAAAGGTTAACTTCCTTAACTGAGTTATGCCATGAACTAAAGGAAAGGGAAGTCAAGATAATTTCAATGCACAAACTCAAGTACATAAGTATAGAAGAATTGAAAAACAAGAGTAATGACAAAGTCCCATATAAATTCAAGGTCAATTATAAAAAAAGTCAAAATCAACCTACACTAAATGTTTCTTTAGATCCTCCTCAGTATGTGGTTTTATCAACACCTCCTCGGTGAACCTTTACCAATCTACTAGTTACTCCAGCTAGAGTTTTACAATAAATTTTGGAATGTAATATCATATCTCTCCCTCATATTTATAAAGTTGATCCAACAAAGCTTATTCCATGAGGATATGATTAGCATGCATTTTGTGAATTTAATAGGTCATTGGGACATATAACAAATATATGTATTAGTTTTAGACACAAGATACAAAACTTGACAGATGATAATGTTATTGATCTTGGCACTTTAGTTGAGCCTCCTCAGGCAAATCAAACATAGGATAAAGCTTTGAAAATCTTCTCAAATCCTTTCCCACAACATTCTAAACAAGAGATAGAGGATACACTAGGTGTTCACCATGCATATCATGCACATCCCCCACTAGATACATATAGGGTACCTTCAATTGAGTCACATACTTTGAGCAACATGATTGGTGTATAAAATTTTAGATTTCTAGCTAGACCTTCCATCTCCTTCTTAGAGTAGGAGATAGTCAAGGATGATTTAAATTATCATGCATTCTTTATTAGAGATTACATTCATAATCATCCTATTCATAGTGTTCTCATAGACAATGGATCTAATGTGAACATGTGCACTATGACATTACTATAGAATTTGGGATATTCAAAGTAGGATATTACCCTGATAGACATAGTTATCAGTGGATTCAATGGGCACATACAAATTTCATTTGGTAAGATTTTACTTCCTCTATAGGTTGGTCCAACACATGTGGCCACCCCATTTACTATTATTCTCAATGCAAGAGTTTTTTTTATGTTACTTGGTTGACCATGGATTCAAAAAATTCAAGTAGTACCTTTTATAGTTAACAAATGCATGAAATTCATTCATGCTAATTAGGTTATTATAGTTGATGGATTTTCATATGAGTTACCACTCCCAACTTTAGAGACATCTTCTATGTTACAGTCATTAGTTTTAGTTTAGCCATCAATTTTAGTTTCTCCACCAGTTTTAATTATTCGTCTAATTTATATTTAGACATAATGAAATCCTTCCTTGTTAGTATAGAAAGTTCATACATTTCTATAGAGGCCTTTTTAGTGTATCCATAGTTTTAGGATTATAGATAGCTTCCATCTATAGTATTCACACCCAGGGTAGTATCATTGAGATCTCATGTGTCTACACATAGAGCATATGTTCAAATATATTCTCCTACTACTAGATGGGTCCTTAAGATCACTATAGCTATATCTAGTTCTTAGAGTTACAGGGGAACTCAAAATTGGTTTCTACTTTAGAGATTTCAAAGTATTTTTAGGATACATAGCATTTAGAGTTACAATTTCAACCCTTTCATCATGTTTCACAATCATACACAATCCATCTCCTCAATATAGGACACCATCATAAGGATTCTCCCATGAGACTCATCAGTTAGTATCATCTCTTCTCAGAAATTTTTGTATATAGTCTCCTTATGATTGATTGTACATAACTTACTTTAGAATACAAAAACATTCAAATATGTCAAAATATCAAAAAAAATATAACATTTCAAAATATAAAAACATTCAAATATATCAAAATACCAAAAATAATATAACATACATTTCAAAATACAAAACATTCAAAATTTCAAAAACATTTCAATTATATGAATTCTCCATGCTTTACATTTTTACTACTATGCTAGACTTACATTTTACTATTCTATGCTATATTTTTTTATCTATCTACATTAGCATACTTCACTTGATCTTCTTTGAGTGTGTGCAGTGACATCTAGATCCTTGATTGCTTCACTCTACCAATTGAAGGGACATCCTACTTCTACATTTGAGACACACATCGATATAAATAACCACTAGGGGCATCTTCCACATGAATACACCATCCAAGTTATGTCATTCCTACACCATACACTCTAGTTATCCTGATGATGTAAATATTTTACTCGCTTACACATATTACTCTATCAATATTCACTAGTAAATAACACTTGTGTATTTCTTAACATTTACCTAGTCTTGTACTCCATGTCTTGCATACTTTCACTTTTTGATTTGATTAGTTAGATGAGATTATATTTATAGTATTTACATGCTTTCCTTTATTACTTTGCATAGCTAGATATGATTACATTTCTTAGTTTATATTTTATCTCCTATATGTGCCTTAGGACATTTGCCAATGTAATTCACTTGTAATCTTGTATGTACCTATGGCCCTTGTGCTAGTCTTACTTTTTTCAATTATATGTATTTGTGGAATTTGAACATGCCTTGTATGTTTGCTTTCTAGTTTGAGTGACATGTGCCCATGTCCCTTATTTTCTTGGACCCTTGGCCACTTTTGTATGTTTCTTGCTTCTTGATTTGTGTGCTTGTTGCTTGATTGATTTTCAATTGTTTGTAATTCCATGATCCACATCATGCATTATCTTGATTTCTTGGATGCCATGATGGACATCATGTTCCATCCCTCCTTTCAAACTAACAATTAAAACTAACTAGACTTCCAATTTCAATTCAATACATTCCACATGTTATTAAATTGTTATATCTATCTAGGCATACACCTATTGATCTAAAAATCTCCATTACAAACACTGTTATATCTTGGGAAATATTTTCAATTTTCATTGATATATCATGTATCTTTGTAGCATAACATAATTTTAGGGCTCTTCTTTTTAGGGAAATCATTATAGGGTCTTCATTCCTACCCCTAAAATAGGGGGAAACAAACAAGGGTTTTGTCACAGAGATTAAATCTCGTAACGGTAAAAAAATTAGTTTTCAAAACACCCAAAACAATAACTAAACTTGAAACTAGGCAAATAATGAAAATTATACAAAAATCATCAAAATTAGCCCAAGATATTAGCACCAAAATTGGACTACAACACTAGACAATAGGGTATAAATATTTGGTGCTCTTGCCCAAACAACAAAAAATCAATTTTTCTAGAAATAGGTAGAAAAGTAGGTTCAGTTACAATTTTTGCACATTTAGACTAGTTTAGATATAATAGTTTAAATATAGTTTTTCTCAAAGAATCTAAATATAGGGGGCATCATGCTCGACATGATGGTTCTCACTTCTAGCTTTAGATAGGGTAGTTGGTATAACTTTTAGATAAAAATCCATGTTTCATACACTAGTGATTGGGGGAAATATGTATGGAACATTTGGCTTCTTTTCTTTCTGAGTTTAGTACATTACCTAGGCATTCTTAATAGTTGCATGCCTTATTCCATCTACAAGTGGTTGGCATCATTTTGGAGTGGATTTCATACAAGCCTAACCTCCACATTTTAGAGTGGCTTTCATATAAGCCTAGTGCCCAATTTCAAATTGGATTTAATACAAGCCTAATCTCCACCTTTCAAAGTACCTAAGAGTGGCCTAGTTTCTAGAATACATTTGGTTATCCATGCCACATTGTCGGATTATAGATCATTCATGGGCTTCAAGATCCATCTTATACAACACACATTTTGTACCAGTGTTAGTTCATAGCTTCCCTTCATAGGGAAATGATAGATCTGAAGGACTAGCTTTCCTTTGTATTCTTGAGCCACCTACTCAAATAAATTGGACACACAGTCCAAACACTGATTAGCATATGCATGACCACCTAGTTTCACGCAGTGGGTGATGATGGAGCCAAAGGGCCAACCTTTGCATTCTTGAACACTCTTAAGGAATTGAGAACTCAACTCTGTTCATAATATTACTCTTGATACAACACATACCCAACATTACTCAAAATCATAATAGGTTTTGTATTTATTCATATACCTGGTGAGGTGTATTCATTCATTTCTCTCTTACCTAGCTTTGTACATTATTATTTTAGATATAGCATATCTAGTAAGAATTGATCTACTCTTTTTTTCTCTTGTAGATTTACACTTCATAATGTTATCTTTATGCACACACAACATCACATAGCTTCATGATCTTCACCCTTATAGTTAAGTTTAGGTATGCTTTCTATTATTCCTTTATCCTAGTATTTCACTTTACTAAATTAATAGAATAAAGGGGGAATGTAGTCATAAAAATTTGTGAAAATAGGTAGCTTGAGCATGGATTGTGATATCTAACCCATAGGTCCCTCTTGCTTTCTCTCATGGCCCTCATATGCATATTTTCATTGATTCCTAGTCATTTATATCCTTCTAGATAGTGATTCCTCCTCTTATAAATAGCATTTCCAGTGATGGTTCCATCCCCTTGGGTCCCATTACTTCAAGACTATAGTACCTAGGGTGTCCATTTCTAGTGCTCCTATCTAAGTACATTTTTACCCCCAATAATCATTTCCTCCTAGTTCTTATTATCCCTATTGTTAGCCTAACATGAATACATTTGACCCATGACCAACAAATCCTTATAAAATCCCATTAAAATTTCATTTAGAGGGAGTTGAATATTATTATAAAGTAAGCAATAATACAAGTAAAACCACTAAGGCAATCTTCCCTATTCTCTACATAAATCCAACCAATACTACTACAAGCTTATTCAAATACTTACACTGGTCCCTAGCCTTATCAAGCACATCCATTTTAGCATTTTTCATCTTCATACACACTATTGTAGAAATCAACATCAAGTGGGAGAACTACATATGGTTTGATCCCTCTTTGGAGTATTGGTATGTAAGCAACATCCCCAAACAAGGGGTGTGGATACATGTTCAAAGAATATTACACACACTAACCCCCCTTTCCCAAATTTTATCAAATCATAATGGAATCTAGTGTTTGAAGACTAAGCCAGGTCTACAAGGAGTTCTACAGACATCCAACAATAAAAATTTCATAGGCAGGCTCATATAGACACAACAAATAAAACCCATAAAGCTCAGGTCTCTTGGACAATAGTGGTAGAAGAGGACTATATAACTAGACCCTAGAGTGTCCTATTTTAGTGATCTTTTCCAATCATAAAATGAAAGTTGGATCCTAATTTGTGACACTATTTTAGTCTTGCATAATGAATTCTTAACCCTAGAATAGCCATCTTAGTCAGTTTCTAGCTAAGTCTTATTTTTTCTCCCTTAATACTATTTTGAGAAAGATTAAAATATAGTCAAATTATACAAATTAGTAGCTTAATTATTGACATATCATTTATTGGTTTAATTAACTCATACCCTTAACTAAATTAGGAATAATACTCCAATATTCCCAAAATAGTTAAATCAACCACTAATTAAGATATTTGCAAGACATAATACACATCAAAGCACTATTTTAGTAAGGTAATTGACTAATATATTTTTTATAGATCCTACAAATATATCTACTATTAGTGCACCATAAGAAGTATCAGTCTCATAGTCTAATTCTACACCTACACAACATGAGTAGTATGGTCACTTTTTGACTTTGCCTTTAGGGTTCAAATAGTGTAGGTCATAGTCACATGATCCACACTCAACTATAATAAAAACTAACATTCATACACAGTATATACATGTATACTCAAACATACATAAACATATGAGCAACCATTCCCATACATTATCCACACAAACACATCTCTATATCAAATCATAATTAATGAATACAATTAAACACTTAATGCTATAAACAATGACACAAATCAAGATGATAGAAAATATAATGCACTTATACCAAAAGGTCCATATATATATATATATATACAAATAAGTTTTAGTACACATATACATAATCAATCAATGATTAGAGTTAGGTCACATTTACGAACCTCATCACTCTCACTCTTAGATACATCAATACTAGAACTAGATGTTCTCTCATCCCCTCTAGATCTTGATCAAGACCTATGTCTCCTCTCTTTATCCCATAGTACTACCACCTCAACCATCAACTCTAAATACTCTCACTATAGATTAATTTATTCAAACATGATCATACCACCTACCCGACCTAGAATATTAGGTGGGGGCATAACCTGCCTCTGTAATTCAATGTATACCTCATCCCTATCTATAACTACTTGTCTATATGTTGTAGTGGTAATGACTACTCAATCAAATAGGTGCACGTGAATGATTTAAACTCATGTGTCCTTCTATAATAGCATATCATCCATGTAATCATCAAGAATGTACCTTGTCAACTCTCATAATGTAATCTCAATGATATTCTCCCAACACTTCTAATCTACTCCACCTACACACATGAAAATAATGCATTAGATATCTAATCATTGATTTAAACACTAAATTAAATAAAAATACAAATCTATAATCATAATTTACCCTCAATCATCATAATGGCCTCTAAATATAATACATCCTACATGATATCCCCATCTCTTGGAAATAATGATGGCCATTTGTGCTACCTCCACTATACTATGTAGGTATCGGTCACTCCTACATCATCTAAATTGGGAATATCAAACAATGGATATTTATCCATCACCATAATTAGAACCAAATCAATAGCTATGGGTTTTGACCTACTACCCAACCTCACTAGGGCTTGAGAACTCATTAACCACACCCATGATGTGGGTAACACATCCAAAGTCAGACTAAACTACTGTATCCCTCACTCATACTAAAATATCTCAAATACATTAACCTAATGGTCATGTAGTTAGAAGCTCATTCAAACCCATCTTCATTAAACACCATCCTTAGTCTATCCCTCAAATCTCTTATAGGGTCTCTAAATAATATCTCTAGTTATCACTTTATTTAGTACCTAACACTAGTGAATAGTGCTCCTTAATTACATGTGACATATACTAGTCTATATCTATACAAGATATATGGGTAGGCCTAATCCATATGTAGAATAACCCTCCAATCTATCCATTACAATATGCTCATAATCCCAATAATATAACAATGGCAAAGACCCAATTCCACTCATGCACAATTCCTAAGTAAAATGGTACAAATGTTGATACAAGTGGGCTACCATAGTATGACCCCAAGAGTATATAGTCTTGTGCTCCTCTACATCTTGTACTATACCATGCATCATGCATGAGATAGATACTACATTCCCATCCATAGAAATAAAGGAAGCCAATAGCATTACCAAAAACTTTTACAACTATGAAACATTAGCTATAATAATCAAAGATAACAACACATCAATGCAATTCCTTAGCCAATGGGTCCCCATAAACATAGCTTCAAAGTACCTCATGACCCACTCTATATCTCTGTCTCTAGTATCCTCTAGTAACACTACCCATTAAACAGTAATGGGTAATCTCAATATCATATAAATTCCATCCAACATCATAGTGATCTCCCTAGTGGGTAACCAAAATGTATGAGTATCAAAATTCCACCTCTCATAAAACACTATCATCATATGTTAGTCCTAGGGTAACAAATTAAGTGATGAAACATTAACCAAACTAGATATATCAATCACTACCATCTCATCATCTATTAGGGTCAATCCACATAATCACTCCATTGTTTGGCCACTCTAGAACTCCCTCATATGATCAACCACCTACAAAACACAACCAAATCTAGAATTAGAAACTATAAATGAAAAAAAACATGTATTATTAGTCATTAAACACAAATAGAAAAAAATTTGACAAAACTGGCTCTAGTGGACACTAGCATTGAACCCAGGATAGTAATATTAGGTAGTAACAATGTACCCAAGATAGTAGCATGGTAGCTCATGACACTAGCACATTCCTAAAAAAACTAGCATGGTCCTCCTAAAAAGGGACCTAAACTCATCAAATCAAGCTAAAAATGATTTAAATTTAAAAAAAACTATTCAAAAAACATGAAAAATGATATGTTCTTTACTAGGGTAACCTCCTCTCCAACCTAGATGAGCACCTCCACCTCCTTGTAGTAGGTCACATTTACTCATTTCCTTAGCATGTTTTTAAGCTTAGATTAATAGTTTAAATCAATTAAAGTGGTTCAAATGATTTTTCAAACCAATAAACCAACCTATTTAATCCATGTTTTAAAAATTCCACTTGCCTAAGGTTGACCTTGTGCATAAATTTTATCAATTAATATAGATTATTCCAATTACGATATCTTGAGAATCATAGCTCTAATGTTTTATTCATTTCTTGTGCATGGAACTAAATGAAAACATACACTACACCTTACTAGTTACATTACTATCCTAATGAATTTGAATTCATAAAATGATAAAACCTATGCTTCCTTAACAAACTCATTATAGGCCACAAGCCTATATTAGTCTTAGTTTCCAAACAATTCTTGTATACATATTAAAATAATCAATCTTATGCTCACATTAGCCATATTGACTATCACTAACATACTTATTTGTATCACTTTTGTTTCAACACCCTTACTATAGTCTTAGCTCTCTCACCAAAAGGGGACATACATACACTATTCACACCTATTCAAACACCCAAATTTATCAATTTAGATACCCAAATACACAATATTATTCAAATATTCAAATACATAAATTGATTCATATACATATATTGGTTCAAATACACATATTGACTCAAATATTCAGATACATAGATTCACTCAGATGTTTAGACACATAGGTTGACTCAGATTTATAAGGTTACATGATCTTGTCAGATATTGGTTCACATTATTAGATTTTACATATATTTTTGACATAGTTATATACTCATATTATGACTATGGTTCCATGTACATGGTAAAATATCCTTGTACAAATACAATTTTATACATAAGGCACATAATTATATTACTTAGATATTAGGTTTGGAGGCATGATGCATAGCATGTGTCATTGATCTAATAAGATTTCACCAAGTTATATAGATGGAATGGAATAATATACCATTATATACATGTATATTATCATATTGCACTTATATTATAAATAGGATGTCACAAATATTTCACCAAGTTGGGTCATATAGTTGATTATAGTGGTTGATCCATAGACTGTCACTAGATCCAGATTACAAAGGTCGAGGGAAAATATTGACCTCTAATAATATTACATCTTAGACTTAGTTCACATACCAGAGTTGGGGAAAGTAGGGATTATTTATCCACATTTATAGATAATTCTTATATTTAGTTCACATACTAGAGTAGGGGTAAATAGGGCTTGTTTCTCCACACTTTTAGATACCTCTCATTACTTAGTTCACATATCATGGTGGGGACAAAATAAGGTTTTATTCTTCATAATTTAGTTCATCATATTAATTTAGTACAGTGAGCATCCATATTGTGGATTTACTCTTCATAGATAATATTCCATCTCTTATCCATTTCTCTAGCCAAGAAACGGGCTAGTTCTAGAGCACATCCATCCTCCACATGGATTGATCACACATGTAAGTATAGGAACCCATTTTATTTGTCCTTTTAATGTATAACTTCTAGTTAATTTCATTACTATAATAAAAATGGGTAAATGTACACAACCTAATTTTATCAAGCAACCACGAGTATGATGTATTTTATTGCTCTTTCACATGAAGGTAGTAGTGATGATTGTGAGTCTTATTTGCATGGTCATTTTGGATCTTTTGATCTTTTTCATGACTTGTTTTCCCTATTTACTACACCCCCATTGGTCATTTGTCATCCCATCCCAATCATAAGGGCCCACTAGTATGTTTTCCATAATATTCACCCATTTTTATGTTCATAGAAACTAGCATGATCTTGTACACTAGCATAGTGCACTAGTGTCCAATTCATTTCTATTGTCCAATGGTCACTTTTTCAATATGTTTTGGGTCCTAACCCTTCATCAATCCTTATCTTATGATTTTATCTTTATTTTTCATCTTTTCATCCAAGGAACAAGGGTATTACATTCAAATCAAAGTTCCTTCTATATAAAGAGCCTCACAAGGCATTTTACATCTAAAACTGACTACTTTGACACATAATTACTTAAAAATCAGTCAATAGTATAGCTCAACACTTTGTATATTACTAAAAAAAACATAAAATTGCATGCTTGATCAAATAAAAGACTAAGATAAAGTCATTCTAGCATACCATGCACGTTAATTATGTACATTCCCTAAGGGAGAACTATATGCAATTTGAGACCCCTATCATTTTGTGTAATCTAGGTAATGGCCAAGACAATATTAGTTCTATCCTATATGATTGTAACATCCAACAACCTAATTTTTATCTTCCTCTTGTATTTTATCTTCTTGTTATTTCATGTGTATAGGTGTTCATTAGGTTTCAGAAAAGATTCAACAAAATATTGACATAGATGAATGATCATCAGATTAAAACTTACCTATAGATCCCTAAAACCCTCCCACAACATCCTTGGAAGTATTAGGTAGTTTATTCCTAGAAGGACACTAGTGAAGTACCTCAACCACTGGTGTAGTTTGATACTATCCTCTTGATTATGATACTATATACAACTAGTTTTCAATCCTAATTCTAGAATAAAAGACTCCTAACTGATCTCCAAGCTTGTTCTAATATTCTTGACATTTGGAAACACTTGTTTCACTCTAGATAAGTGGATTTATTCATTTGTGCTTATATTTTTGGTAAAAAAGTTCAATATATCTATTTTTAATATTTATTAGAGTTACCCTTTGCACCTAACCCCTTTAACAACCTAGTATTTACATGTCTATGTCCTAAATAGTTAAAACACTGAGATCTAGTTTCCTCTTCTTTTATTTGTGTCCTATTTTCTATTTTTCCTTCTCTCTTATTATGTTTCCACAACCCATGCACATTTTTCATGACCATATCACTTCCTTAAACTCCACTGAGTTCATCATCATGAAACTCACCTTCCTCAATGTAACACTCTATTCATTTTCAATTAATCTTTATTTATGGCATGTTGACTAAACAAAACCCTCATCTCCTCCAATGAAAATTCAAATCTAATGATTATTTCCATAACAAATCAAACAACCCTAATATTTAATTTACCTTTATAATTTGAATATTATGACCATGATAATAACATCATAATATTAAATCAAAAAATTCCTAAAAGTAACTACATAATATTACAATGGTTATAACAAACAACTCAATATAAACACTTTAAAGTTTATTTGAATTTATTTGCTTTGGGATGTTTTACCTCTTTTGTATTCCTATGCATTATCACAAAATTGGAGCATATGGTAAAAAATAAATATAATCAAGAATATAAACAAGACAAATAACATTTAAACTCCTAATAGCTAGAATGAATTCAAATTATCAAAGCATAACTAATAGGATTAATTAAGAAACCCATCAAGGTCAATTACATTCTTAGGAAGATTTAAGAACACAACTAGGCAATACAAGGATTTCACAAGATAAAAAATCATGACAAGTGCCGAAATCATAAATGCAAAAATGAGTCATATGTTTCCAAATAAGTAATACAAGAAAATTTAATTTAGACACTATAAGTGGTGTGTTAAAGTTTGATATAAGTCACTAAACTCCCAAGTGTTGATATATACATCCCCCTCTCTAATGATACTCTTCCTTTAAACTTCCTATAAGGGTGGGACAATACTACAACCACATTAATCAAATGAATGAATAGTTCATCCAAAATCATAATAATAATCAAAATATAACCATAAATAAATTGTTGAATGTAAATAATATATAAATTAGATCAATCATCATGATCATAAATAATAATAAAACATATTATACCATTATCAATCAAGATACTATTCATGAAACAAATAATATAAATGTCACCCATACAACACACACACACATATCCAACACATAAATAAATATCAAAATTACAAATCATTAATTTCATAATCAATTATTTAATGCTTAAATAGTTTGTAGAGGAAACTGACAATGTTTATTTATCTCAATAGCTTATCTTAATTTCTATTTTTAATAATTTTTGGCTCTACACAAGCGTTCAAAGAGAGTAATTTTTGATTTTTTTAATTCTCAGATCATATATCTATCACATGTTATTTGATCCTTTTATAAATGAACCTCCCCATTTCCTTGATATAAATAACACTAGAATATTTTATACACAACCTATACAAATTTGGTTCTAAATGGTCCATAACAGATCCAAAGGATAATATGATGGTAGGAAAACTATTTATATGTTACATATTAATATTAAACTATATATCCATGATTTTAGTGGAATATAGGGGTAAAAAACTATGGTAGACCTAATTTAAATTTATACTCTTGAAGAAGATATAATCTGCACCATTCCCTTTAACACATATAGAAGTATGTTTATGGAAAATTAGGGTTTGAATTATTCTAAAATTGATGTGGGAAATACAATTTTTGAAATATGTTTACATTATCAAATTGATTTTGGTTACACACTCTAATATTTTTGAACAAGAAAGCTTTCCACTCCTACTCCAATAGAATAAAATTTAATTTATTCAATTAATTTTACACCCATAAGAAATTAAAGAAGTTAAATATTATATCCAGCTTAAATTCCTTATAAAATTTACACACACACACTCACACACACACACACACACACACACACACACACACACACACACACACACACACACACACACACACACACACACACACACACACACACACACACACACACACACACACACACACACACACACACACACACACACACACACACACACATACATACATATTTGAGGTCTTAATATATTAAAATATATATATATATATATATATATTTTAAATTTTTATTTACATTAAAATATATATGTATACCCCAATTATCTATTTTTTATATAAATACATTACTAAATACAAAATATGATTCGAAATAGTCATTAAATTTAGTTACAATTACCATTTTTTCTCTTAACTTATAAAGTATTTCCAAAAAATACTTAAAATCAATTTCAATTTTTTTATATTGTGTAAAAGAATGGATTTTGAAAGTACCCTAACCCTTTTATAGATGAAGCTATAGAAAATATATAAATGAATTCTAAAGTTAGACAAGGAATAAAATGACTAAAAATGGTCAACAAATAGATCAAATGACCAACATGATGTAAAACTTCAACAAAAATTCCCCAGGACACATCAGACCATCTAAAACATTTATTTTGATTCATTGAATTGTCTAATGAAATGGTAGCCTCCCATCCTTCATCATATAAAGGTGATCATTCAGGGCATTAATTTCCTAAAAGTTCTATTCCAAGACTAGATTTTGGATTTTGGGTCTTTCACTATCCTCCTTGGTTCTAATCCAAAAGTTCTAATTTATTCATATGGCTTGTTCACCATACCTATGAGAGTCACAACCTCCTACCTTAAATAATTCACCTCACTTTTCAATTCCAAATTCTATTCAACTATAGAAAAATACCTTATCGAGCTTCCCTTCTGATCTTGGCCCACTTAATCATGTCCTTATTTTTCCTATCTTTATGGTTAAGTAACCATTTTAAAATACTCTATTGTCAAAAAATGGTGGTTTTGAGTGAGGGATTTAAGGCAAAAATAGCGATGATGAAGGTGAGAAATGGCTCTCAAGAAGTGATGGCAAGTAGTGGTGAGCTGAGGGAGACAACGAGTGGTGGAATATAGTTAGTGGTAGATTTTGGTGTAGGAAAGGTAGTTTTGGCTTGTGTAAGTTAGGATGTAATGATGTGGGGATTAGGGGAAACCAAGTAGGTGAAAAAGACCTTACACAGGTCGATGATTAGATGTTTCATGTATTAGTTGTAATGATGATAGTGGGGTAGAAGGCTCAAAAGAGAAGGAGACCAAGGGCATAGGTTTCTTCCAAGAATATATCTCTAAATGAAGTTGACTCTAGGGTGAGTCTGGGTGATCAGAGGTTATGGGAAAGATTGAATCTAGGTAGAGGTAGGAAAATAAATAATTTAAATTTTTTTTGGTTTCTCTGCATCCCATTTTATTCAAGCTAACATGCCCTTTGAAGAGTTTTTGGGGATGGAAAGGCTGGTGGTAGACAAAGGCATGTTTGATAGAATCATTTCTCTAAGGAGATATGTAGATGGAAAATATTTTAATCTGGATAAGGTTTATGCAAATAATTTTATGTTTAAAAATTGCATCAATACTTCAGACCCCTTTCATAGCTATGGTGATTTATGTAAAGAAAACATTCTCAAACATCATCCTAGCTTAGACCCTATTCTAATTTCTATAAGCCAATTTCAAAAGGAAAATATTGTAGAGGAAGCTAAAGAGCTTGTGGAAGAGATTAAAGGAAATACAAAATAAAAATACTCACATAATGAATCGCTAGAAATGGATTTCTTGGGAGATATTCCATTATTTTTTTCTAATTCTCCTCCACTTTTCAAAAATTTTGATGCAAAAATTTCAATGTTGGAAGTGGAAAGAGGTCAGAGAGCTTTGATTGGTAGGTGTGTAGGGAAGTAACCTTCTTGGATTTCTATTTTAGAATGGTCTAAAAAAACTTGAACCACACTTAAATATCCTTCTTTATCTATCTTGCAAAATGGATTCTTTTTTATTTTGTTTCAATCTTCAAAAGATAGAGAATTTGTCTAGGCAAACAAGCCATGGTTTGTTGGAAAGTAAGGGATGTTTTTGGTCCTTAGACTCCTTTTTTCAACCCAACTACTTTGGCCATCTCTCAATCCCCTATTTGGGTCAAGTTTTATAACCTACCCTTGGTCCTAGAGGATGCTGATCTTTTCAAGAAATTGGTTAACAAGTTGGGCATTTTTGTCAAAACTAATGATTTTATTGGGGCTAATTTGAACTATGTCAGGGTGTGTGTATTTGTGGATTTAGCTAAACCTCTACACCATTATATTCATATTGCTTCCTCTCATGGTGTGTGGACTCATTTTTTTAATTTTTAAGGTCTACCTTTTAGATGCTTTAAATGTAATCAAGCTGATAATAAGATTTCTTCCTTTCTTAATAAAAAATTTCAAGGGTCTCATTCAATGTTCTTGAATAAATGGGTCAGATAGATTGGTTGTCTGAATCAAGATTTGTTTCATAGAATTTAATTACCTTCTAAATACATTTCCATTGAGATCCCATCTATAATAGTCTTTTAGTAGGTACAAAACAGGGCTCAGAATGGTGAGGATTTGGTGATATTAGTAGCTCATATTGATAAGGAGGCAAGGCATCCTTCCTCTCCTTATAAAGAAAGGGATATTATCAATAATAAATATAGGTCATAATGTGTTACCATTTTCCATCCTATAGTGGATTCTTCATATTTAAATAAAAAATCAATTAATATTGTTGAAGATGGGGAAGAAGAAGAACTAACTAGTAGAGTGGTTCTATCTTTTTCATAATAGCCTAGTGCTTTGAAGACCCATAGCTATGGTAAGAAAGAAAAAATGGGTATAAAAATGGAATAATAAAGGTTACAACTAAATGCTTTTAAATCTATTAATGGGTGCATGTAATGGACTATGGAATGTTTAATCTCTAGCAGGGGTGGGTATTTGTTGGTAGATAAAGGTTGAGATCAATGGTTAGGTTTTCAAGTTTTTTGTTGAATAATTTCTTTCTTGTCCTTTCATTAGTTTCAAGTTTTTTGATTATCTAGTTTGTTCCATTGAATTTCATTATCTTTCTATTTTTGGCCATTGTCATTTGTTTTACTTTTGTTCTAGTTCTCAACTGATCCTTTTTTGTATTTATGGGCGCTTTTGTAAATTTTGGTGGAATTTTTCATGGGGATTGGACTTTAGTTTATGATCTAGAACTAGTTACAGTTCCAATCAAACAAATTCATCTATAAAAAAATACTCTATTTTAAGTTAGATTATTCCTACAAACTTTTAATTTTCCCTTGGTTATCATCATAAACATTGTTACAAAGTATTGGGCTAGGAAACAACATTGCATCAAGAGAATTTAGGGCCTTGACCTTAGTTCCAATATTTTTTAAGGTCTCATGCATGTCCTCTCCTTTAATGAAAATATCTCCCTTGAATTTAAGTATATACTCTATTTATTAAAATGAACCAAGGTCAACGCTTATTTGGGGCTCCAATTCAATTCTTTCCTTAGACACCCAACCTTTTTCACTAGATTTTCATGTACCTTTGAGATTATTCATTTTGAGTTGTTACACTATCTTCCCTTTCTCTTTGGTTGGTATTTTAAGCCACCTCTCCCACCTTGATCTACTCTAGATTAGTTAGTATTATTATTTCAACAATATTTGAAATCATACCCTTTTTAGCCTTATCCTTGTTGGGCTCTCCCTTTTCCTTACCTTCCCCATTACATCCTTGAGTATCATGGTATATAATATCTTTATATAGGGATATGTTATGAAATTCACATTGGAAAAATATAAGAATAAATAAATGGTGTAAAGGTTCCTCATATTTTCTAATTTGAACATCCAAAATGGACCTCTCCAATGACATCAACAAATAGAATGGAATACTCAATTTTATCATGATAAAAATGATTGAGGCTAGATAAGTGTTAGGCATACAACCTAGAGTAATTACCTTACAAGGTGATGTAATTCATTACTTTCCAAGTTAACCTCCTCCCACCATGGTAGATAGTTACTTATGATTCCATTTCCATCTTGAAACTCTTATACCAGCTCATCTTTCACATAGAATCTATTAATTTATAATTATTTACAACTATCATCTTAAAATACTTTGAGGTAGTGCATATACAGACCAGTGATGGAGGAAATTCAGTCCTCATTGAATTATATTTTAACTACCCTCATATAGACAACCCTTCCCTTCCATGATTTATAAAACTCAATCAATAGATCTAGGTCATGACACCTTACCTTAGCCATGAAATTAGTCACATCACCTTTTTAATTAGTATATAATTTTATTATTCATGTCACATGATTATGGTTCAGTATGCACTTTCCCCCATACCATTTATTTAACCCTAAATTTGGATGTGGATTACACTTGGGTATATATGGTTAAGAATATAGAAATGATAATGTAGAAGGCTGATAATCAAATCCACAACATGTCAATTAAATGCTAAACTATATATATCATATGTTGAATTTATTAAATATAGATAAGATAAAAATAGGAAGTAAAACTATTCTAGATATGGAAATGATAAAGAAATAATGTACTTAGTTGGTTTTGATGCTAACATAGTTCTAGATTTAGAATAGGCAAGAATAAAACTGGAAGAAGATTTTAGAATAGTCACGAAATTCTAGATTGAGTTCTTTTAGAGTAATGGACACTAGTGTCAACCTTAGACATTAGTGTCAATGCTATTATCTGAACTAGATGTAGGTGTCCTATAAATAATTTTTATTAAAAAATGATTTGATCACTTGGATGTTTATAGGTTTATCTTTGATTTCATTCTAGTTCATTAATATTTGGGTCATGGATTGTTGCTCCTCATGAAATGGAAAAACACTAGTTATTCATCTTCATATTGACCTTAGAAAAATGGGTTAGTGGGATCATTATGTTGAGATAACTCCAAATAACCTCTATCAATAGGTGTTGCCTATATATTAACTACTCTAAAGAGGGCCTTAGAATAATGTAGTTTTCCCCTAATGTGTTGTCTTGTGTGTGCACAAGGGTGAAATATGTGGAAAGCAAGAACAATATTGACTTAGCTTATAACTTGGTAAACTGGGCTCTTAGGATGATCCTTCAATACTTAATACTATAGATGCGTATTCCCTATGATTTATATGGAAATAGGAATAAATAGGGAAGTTTTTCTCAGTTGAATTCACTTTAACTTCTCTTTGATATGAATTTTAGGTGAGGCATGAATGAGGAGTGATTGTCAATATATATCACTCCTATCAAGAAATATCTCACTTTAAATCACTTAGGTTGACCATTAGGATATGTTTTATTTTCAAATTGAAGACTCTAGGGCATTAAATATCTACAATAGGTAGGACACTAACATCAACATAGGGGTCTAGACTGATGCTTGTATCTTAGCTCTTGAGAATATGTCTGAGTCTCTCAAATTTTAAGGGCATAAGATAAACATATTTTAAGCATTCTAGGGAATATAAAATGTCTGAGTCATCAACATAAGTCTGATCAAACTAAGAGATAGGATAAGGGGCACAAGATAAAGCAGATGCAAAACTTTAAAAAGCATAAAAGTTCAAAAATGAGAAAAATAACCAATGTTTGAGTTTTCCAAATGTATAATACTAAGGTGATATATAATCCATAAAAAACATTTGAATTTACCCCCTTTAATATAGTAATAAAATTTTTAGTTTAAATGAGAATAATTTTTTACCTAGCTATGTATAACACACCTTGCCTTTGCATGATCCCAACTTGAGGGATTTTCTAGTGACTGACCAGAAACTAAGTGTATGCAATTAGAAATGCATCATGTCTATAAATCAATCCTATATCAGAGAAGATATAACATACCTACACTTTTGATTGGGAATAATTTTTTTAAATGGGAGCATGACCAAGATGGGGATCTACTAGACCCGATTAGGGAATCACTTATCATAATACACTATGCTAAGGAGGGTTTCAAGCCTATAGAATAACACAATCAGGTAATAACCTTAAAGGGGGTCCTAGGTTTTGATATTTCACTTATGTCTAATAAAAAATAAAGTAAATCTAGTCCATTACTCACCAAATCTTGTGGCACAAAGTGGGGGTTAGAAACAAAACAAACTAAACTAAACATGCGTAGAAGACATAGACTCATGTTAATGTATACATAATCTTAATGCATGGATGAGAAACAAAACTACATTATCTATATACTCTTATAAAGGAGAAATAAAGTTAGGAGTACTTACCTTTGAATATTAACCCATCAAGCCTCAATATCTCCCTTGGCCAAGGTGATTCACAAGAGATTGTTATGGTATGTAAGGATAATAAAGACAAATCATCTCTAGGCTACACAACCTATCTATGCATCCAAAAGACTTCTCTACAAGACAAGATCCATATCTCCAAAGAAACTATGGAACCTTAACCTTTATTCCTCAAGTAAAATGGTCAATAATCAGATATCCATTAAAACTTATTATTATTCACTTCTTTATATTTAAATTGTTGGAAATGAACTTATATATATAGGTGGATCTTTCCCTAAATCCTTTCAAATATGTTGACTATATGGGGTAAACCCAGTCGACCTTGTATGTTTTTAGAATATAATTTGCTACATCCCAAGCTATGTCAGACAAAGGGATAATAAGATACAAAGTGAAAAATACCCCAAAATAGTATAATGTTGACCTAGTCAACCCTATACAATAATTAGAGGCTAAAAATTATACAGGGTCGACCTAGTCAACCTAGTACAACCAACTACCAAAAAGGGGATAAGGCAAGGAACAAGAGGATAAAGATGTGATAAATTTTTGGAATGGGTACAATTGAGAAGAATAATCTTAGGTTAAATTTTTTTAGGAGACAAATGTGTAGATAGAAATTGGTAAAAGGGATAACAATCTTATGAAGCACCAATGTTCTACCCACCCCTTTCCTGGTGCACCCCTTAGGGCATGAACTCAGAGAGATTGAGACTCAATAGGTTATTGCAACAATAAAGTGTCAATAAGTGAGAAAAGTTTAAGAATATTATGTGTATACATATTCCCCACTTGAATCTCATCATGTGTCATATAAGTGCAACTCGGGCTGGTGCTTCAAGAATAAAACATGATAACACACAATGTTGATGCTGAGTAAAGTGCAGTAAGCAAAAAATAAGATAAAGGAAAGGATAGAATTGAAAAACACATAGATTTACTTACCTTGTGCTATAGATAAAGTAGACTACAATAAAAAGTGAAGGCATCCAATGTGAAGAGCATTAGACAAACTTGTATAAGTTAGTGCAAAAGATAGCCAAAAATCATTTTTTTGGGAATATAGGCATATGATAGTGGAAAATATTCTCTACGTTATTATGATTCTAATGCATTTTATGGTTCAAAAATTAAATGAATAGAAATAAAGATATAAGAAAAATAAGGAATCTACCTAAAAATAATTGAAATTTTGAATTGATGAAAAGTGTTTTTAAATGGGGAGAAAGAGAAGTCATTTGTTATTTTGATTTGTGAAGGACAAAAAAAAAGAGCTCTAAGAGACCAGATGAACTAGGAAGGCAAGGAGATAATAGGATAGATGAGGAGGAGCTCTAGGAGTGGTATAAGGTATAGGAAAAGTATGCCATTATGAATCTTAAACTAGTTTTTGAAAATTTAATTGATTTTGGTGTATTTTTACTAGTTTTGAATTTTAAGCATTTATAGATGTCAGAATGAAACCACATTAGTTTATATAGGTAGAAAAATCTAGATGAAAAACTAGTTTAAGGGATTTGGAGAGAAAACTATTATAAGACACTTTTTTAGGAAGATGCAAGGGGTTAGTATTAAAAAACAAGTAGGTTGACCCAGTCGACCTAGTAGGCTGAAAATGTGCAAAATCCATATTGCTGACCTAGTAGGTATGTGTGACCCTATATGTTTTTCATACTACTGACCTAGTATAGTTTTGCCAACTGATCTAAAAAGTCTAAAATTATAATGCAGTACTAGGGAGGGAAGATAAGAGGGTTGAATTATATTCTTAAGTCAACGAAGTCAAAAATAGGGAAATTTTGGTCAAACTATTTAACCAAGGAACTAGAATAGTATGGAAAAGCATGTAAATGATTAAAAGAAGGTTAGAATGGCATGAAATGACCAAGTAAAGGTGAAAAGGAATGAGTAGGCTAAAAATAGGTTAAAATGAATAAATTAAAGCAATATAGGCTTGTTTTTTATTAAAATTGTAAGAAAATAATGTATTTTGTTTATACATGACATGGAAGATTTAATATATCTTTTATTATTTCTAGATTGTAGGGACAATAGAGGTTCTGGTGACTAGTGGATGCATCATGGTTACTAAATTTTTTGGATCATTTATTGATTGGAGGTAGGGATGGACTAGTATTTATAGGCCTAGGTGGGATAACTAAGATGTGTAGGATTCCCCTAAGCATTGATTTTCTAGTCATGTTCCTGAGATGTTGGGAATGACTGGCTAACACCTTTATGTGGGAGGTGGAGGGGGGCATAATAAATGTGGCTATCACTCTGGAGCATGTCCATACCATCCTAGGGCTATCGATAGTAGGAGCACCTATGACTATAGGGATTCTAGATAACATTAAGGAGAAGAGAGCCTTAGCCATATGGGCTATAGGCTTAGAGATGATTTTGGTGGGGTAGACAGTCAAATTTTTTGATATATATACATCATAAGTTCTCAATATCTATAAGACTATGATAGGGCTTATGATAAAATGAGTGTTATGTCACAAGTTGGATTGTAAGGTACCACTATTCATGGTAGCCTTAATCAAGATGATGTTTGAGGAGAGAGTATTATATCATCTTAGGTATATCATCTAAGTCCAACTCATACATGATATGTATGAAGTGATGATCAAAGGGTAGAAGTTGATAGGACTGATCATATTATTGATGGCATAGATATATGAGAGGTTTCTCATGTATCAACTAGCTAAGTTAACCCATGTAGTTGATGATAGGTCACTTCAAGTATGAAAATGGAGAGAGGACCAAGTAGTGTAGGTCATGCCCCATGTGTTATAAATATAGATAGTTATATGCATAGACATAGTATGATAGCCATATGAGCACATGGAAACTACATATCCTAACTAAAATATAGTTGCACTAGTTATAACAGGGATGGAGGTGATAGGGCACTATACCTAGTGAAGGGAAACATATCTGGTGGCATGGGTACTAAGATAGATGTGTTTGACTCATCTAATGGCACTGATATTAATGCTTGAGCCTTGGGTTTGACATGTAAGAGATCCATGAGGGAGGAGAGGACAAGGGCCACCAGTGGTGAGACTGAAGCTTAGACATCATGAGTGGGAGTAAAATAGGAAGAGATGGGGTGTAGAGGTAGTAGTATTAAAGGTACCACCACCAACTCCATAGTGAGAGGGGTAGTGACCATCAAGGACACAACATAGATAGAGGTAGTAGGAGCAAGATATAGCTGAGACTATCACCATCTTAGATGACCTAGTAGGTGAGCCAAGGGAGAGATGGATGATCGAGGGGCCACTCAGGCATAGGTTGAGGTAGATTTGAACTATGAAGATAGGATTTGTATTTAGGAGGAAATATATAGAGGATGTACTCAAAGGCTATATGATGGAGAGACTATGCTCAGAGGTTGCATGAATGGTGAGAACATAGTGGTCAATACACACATAGGTAATAAATATGGGTAAATAATTATTTAAGTGTTTAGTATTTTGAAAATATATTAGAGATAGATATTTTGAGATATAATAGTGATATAATATCTATCTATTGTGATTTTGTAAGCATAACAGAGGATGAGGAGGAGAGATGGGGTCCCTTATTAGGGGAGCACTCCATGACATCCTAGATGAGGTGTTGATGTTGTATGACCTTACTACATTAGAGGACCCCAAAAGTACCATCTTTCCCAACTTGGGTGAGTTGGTTTAGATTAGTATAGAGGAAATGAGGTAGATATGAGCATAGAGAAAGAGGATGTAGCCACCAAGAGAGATGGGTGTAGGAGAGATACATGCATGGTAGGCCCTAGTAGAGGAGAGAGATGCACATCTATCTATAGTGATAAAGATGACATAGGCACATATAGTGGCCCTAATCCATATGACATAGGTATAGGAGTAGGATATAGAAGTACACATGAAAACCTTAGCCCAGTTATCATAGGTAAAAGAATGGGTGGCATAATCTAGAGGGATAAGCAGATGGATTGAGATCTTGGACAACCTCGTTACAATGTTCTGTGTGGAGGTGTCAGACCAAGGCATCAATAGGTAGCATGGTTAGGCCACAAGATAGATGGGATGGGACCCAACCATAGAGTTGGAGTATTATATATGGTTGTACTTATTGTATCAAAATTCATGATATATATATATATATATATGTATATATATATATACATATATATATATGTATATATATATGTATATATATATGTATATATATATATACATATATATATATATATATGTATATATATATACATATATATATTATGATGGATCATTTTGGCATATTGATGTTGATTGGGTATGTTATTGTTATCATGGTTATGGTTTTGGATGGTTTGGATATATTTATTTCTATCACATGTATTTAGTTGTATGTTGTATATGCTATAGGAAATATATGAGATGTGGTTTCTTTTCTAGCATTATGTAGAACACATGCATGGTAAAAAAGAAATAGGCAAAAAGAAGTTGGTAAAATATATCAATCAAAAATGTACTACACACTATTTCAAGTTGGTAAATGTGTAATAACAAGAAATGATTAAGTATAAAGAACCCAAATAATTGTAAAATAAAATGGTAAAAAGGAGTTTTTTTAAAAACCAAGCAAAGGATCTTTTCACCAAATTAAAACAAGTAAAATCATGTTAAATCACATTGGGAATTATGAAAATAATGTAATAAAATGGAAGGTATGTAAAATAGAACAAATGGTACAAAAATAAATCAATTAAGTCAATAAATCATACTATATCATGTTGGGAAGTATAAGAGAAAAAAATTGGCAAAAGGTTTAGTCTAGAATTTGTCATACTAATTCAAGATAGGAAGTATGAGAAATTTAAGAAATGGTTGGATTCTTACATAAACTCAAAAAATAAGAAGATAAAAGTGAAATAAAAATGAATTAAGCATAAAATATACAAAATCAAATTGGAAATCATGTCAATGATGTGTAACTTCATAATTGATCACATCTTATCTCATATTTGACACATGTAATTTTTATTTGTGACTTGTATTATTGGAAAATTTTGTGAGGAGGGCCAGGTCCTATCTATGGTCTTACACTACAACTCCATAAAGGGGACACCACTGGGGTAGAATAATTGGGAAAATTAGGTAACAAAAGATGTTGGTAATAGGAAGTTGTTATGATGGTAATTTATAAGGAAAACTGGGACCTATCCATGGTCTTACAAATCAACTCACAAATGAAATCCGAAGGGGAGTGATCAATAGATAGATCAATATTTCTTAAGAGGAAATATGAGGGATATAGGGAATAAAAAGGGAATAATAGTAATGAATAAGGGATGATAATCCACACAAAGCATAATCTCATCAAGAATAATAGAGGCTATAAGAAATCTTATGGAAAGAGAAGTGTCTATAGTATCATCAACATTGATAGACATATCTTCACATTATTGTAATATACTACCCTTGGATCCAGATAAGGTTATTTCCCATCCTAATAGGGGAAGATGAGGGATATTCATCTCAAATAATAGTTGCATAAGATAGTTTTTATGATGTGGAGAAGTACTCATAAGCTCAAGGAATGGAATTTCTGATGGGATATTGGTGAGCTCCATGATGGGATCCCATTCATCATAACCCATAAGAATGTTGTTAAAAATAGGTGCATAGTGGTGAAGAAGGTCCTCGAAAGGAGGAGATAAATTACATTGGAATTTTTGTTGATAAGAAGTATAAGTCTTAGAACAAGGCTGTAAATGATGTTGTGAAGATGAATTAGTTGGTTTAGGTTGATTTTGAAAAATGGTATAAGAAATGTTAGTAGAAGCTTGATTGTATTTAATGTTGGAAGATGAAGTAACGATGGTTGAAATAGAATGGGAGGCATTATCCAAAGGAAAATTAGAAATAATATTATTAAATTTTATAAGGTCATCTTGCCCCAACTCATTTAAATGAGTTGGGGAAGAACATTAGATAGCATGATACATTTGAGATGAAGGAGGAGTGTAGATAGGTTGTGAATGTTTATTTGGTTTTTATACACACTATAGTCAAATGAGGTATCCTCTAACATTTTTAGATCTTGATGGAGGTGAACTCCACTCCAAAGTATGAGTTATAAGTATGCAGTTTATTTCAACATATTGATGGAATAGGCGTAGCAAATGCATATTATTGAAAAGGTTTTTGGATAGAGGCGTGGCCTTCTAACATAGTAAATTCCTATGTGAGTTATATGGATGGTTGGCCTCTAGTATAAAGTCGGTAGGTCTTAATAATAATCTCAAAAAAGGAGGGTAAGTTAGGGTAGAAAAGAAGGCTTTGTGGTTCTTGGGAATTACTTCCCTAGTTTATTTCTGAATAGACCTATGCTTTCTCAAACCTATGCATGTTGCTAGCAATAATAACACACACGTAGTCAAACATGGCTAGGAATTCTAAGGAAACAAGGATGTAGGAAATTCACATGCTTTAGACAAAGGTTGCTCCTTTTAGGGTAGTTGTTGCAAAACCTTGATCAGGAGATTATGGTTTGGGTAAATGAATTGTCTGAGGTATTTATTTCAGACACATAGAAAACTACACCAAATAAAGCATAAATATACATTCATAAATATAATTCAATTAACTTGACTAACTCAATCAATACATTCACTGATCTTTCAATAGCTATTTTACATCTAAGATTAGTATATCAACCAAGAAATCAAGAATCTACTCATAAATATACCACATTAAAGATTATTGAATCATAAAACCATGGAAATAACAACTAATTGCATGGAATTGGAAAGAAAATACTCAGGACACTTTGTTGATGATCAAAAATTTATTCACTACTTTATATTATAATTTATTCTAACATAAAAATGAGTGGGGTTATAATTGTATATATAGACTTGGAGAAGGGGTTACCTCATCCTCCAATTTCATGCAAGTAGTTACAAGTGTTAGTTAGAACATGTAGTTCTAACTATGGTCTAAAGCTATCTAAAATAAAAATAAATAAATTAAATTTTCAAAATTATGAAATGTGTACATCTAAAAAAAATACAAAGTTAATCCTTTATAATTAGCCTCTCAAAATCTAAGTACATTGGCCATTACAAAATTTTACATGTGTAATATTTTAGCCTATCAAGGTTTACTCATTTGAAGTGTTTCATGCACCTTAGTTAGAGTAGAAGTCAACATGGAAACTAAAGATATAGTAGCACCACTTGAATCTTGCTTATTTCTTGCTTCATTATATTCATAGACTTTATGTGTCACTCCATGATGCTTTCCTATGATGTCCAAATTAGCAATGATGGTCTATGGATTATCTTTGTCTATCCAAGGAGTTTCACATGCTCATCCTTAGTTATTTAAAATTTATTATTGAATATCTTGAATTCAGTTACCTTCTTTTGATCCTTTCTTATTTCTAATTAAATTTACTTAATTTTCAAACCTTATAAGCTCTATTTGAACTCATCAATTGCTTCTTAGATAAGCTTGTCAAAATTGAGCTTGCTAATTAGATTACTAGTGGAGTATTTCACCTTAGATAACTTTAGTTCATACAAAATTTGGAGAATATAAGCCTCATGTGCCTAATATCTAGCGACTAAATCCCCAATGTTTTGAAACCACTCTTTTGGCTTCTCTTATCGAATGACTATTAGATTTAATGCATTAGATGCCTCTAGCTTTGTCATTAGGTCAAGATGACTATATAGTGAGTTGCCTATATAGACAACTATCATATTTAGTTTAACATTGTAATCTCTTAGAGATTTGAAACATTGATTAGCCTAGCTCACACGAGGGTCCATCTTAGCCTTCATAAATTTCATTACTTCCAAAGAGTTATAACATCTTGAAGCTACTTCTTGGACTTCAACTTCTATGTCAGTAGGAATGTGCATTATCTTGGAATTTTTCTTGAGTTTATCCACTTCCTTTTCTAATACTTGAACCTATAATTATAGATCCTATTGAGCTAGTTATGTGCCCTCATAGATTACAACTATAGCATCCTTATGTGTTAGAGTTAGATCTGATAGATTTTCCTCATACAAAGATTTTCCTGGCTATCTATTCTACCTTTTGGTAAGGGAGAACGCCTCATGCCTTTCTTCAAGGATGATCTAGGTGCCCTTGTCATCTTCTAATTTTATATTCTTTACCCTTTGGATGCTATTGGTCAGAGGGTCAAACAAGGTAGAAATAGATAAAAGCTCAGTGATCTTGAAGTTTGGTAATTTGGATGCCTTACTTCTTGGATACATTGCCCATGGAGGAATATCTAGTTGGGATGCATTAGAGGTTGTGACAAAAACCTCTTCCTTTACCTCCTCTTGAGCTTTCTATTATTTCTTGTGGGCTTTATTGAGGACATTTGGAAGGGAAGGCCATATGATTTTAGACCAATCCACTCTTCCAAACTAAGGAAGTGGATGGACCATGATATTTAGGGCTTGGACTTCCTCCTCTTACCAATGCTTGTCAATATGGTTTCCTCTATGGAAGTGGTAGTTGGTAGTGGAAGGGTGATTTTATTAGATTAGATGTGGATCTGTGAGGTGGCTAGAGCTATTTGTACCTTCCTAAACACTTTATTTTTCTTGAGGCCTCTTATAGTGCAAGTGCTAGAAGGAATAGAAGGGGTATATGTGGTGAATGGGATAGTAGTGGAGAAAAAGGGGACAATATTAGTAGTGGAAGTGGAGGGAATGGATGTGGGAACTTCCATAGAGGTATACGTCTTACATATAAAAGATAAGGGAAAATTGGCAAAATATTGGATACCTGAAAGAGCAAGCTCCATTGGTTATTCTTGGAGGCTCATAGCCTTGGCTATCTCTAGCTTGACTTCCTCATCCAAATAATCTTCAATGTCTTTGATAATTACCACATCTCTCTTTGCTAGTTTTGAATGTGGAGGTTGAGTAGACAAGCCTTATGATGCCTCTACTATAGGACTGCCCATGGGAGTCCTAGGATTTGTCTTGTAAACCAAGGGAGTCCTTAATTGAGTGGGGGAGTCTTATGGGGATGATGTTACTACTAAATTTATTGTCCTAATAAATGTAACAATCTAAATTTAGGGTAGAGTAGTTGGCACTTCGATATAAATAGTAGTAGGCACTTCTTGTGTTTTACCTTCCTCATCAAAATCAAGGCTGATGGGGTCCCCTACTTGTCCTCCCATAGTTGAACTAGGCTCAAGTAACCTTAGCTCCTTCTTCATTGTTTTCAAGTTCAACTTTAGAGGGAGTTCTTGGGAGGAGGAGGTATCCTGGTCTTTGGATTTCTCCTCATACTATCCTTTTCAAAAATCTGAATGCTACCACCCCTTGTAAAGTGCCTTCTTTCCATCCAACTCTTTGGTAGTAATGGAAGGGTCATATTGCATAATTATCAAATGATCCTCTTATAATCTTAAAATTTGAGCCTATTCTAACACTTTTTCATCAAGCTTGGTGTTTAAAAATAAGAAGTCATAGTCATAAAGTTCATGACTATATGGGATGTTGAATCCATGAGTGTGTTTCTAGATAAGTCCCTATGGGTTCCAGTCTCTATGTGGAAGTACAAGGAAAGGCTATCTCTTGCATTTTCCACCCACTTTCCTGAGGTGCTTTCTCATCGTGTATGTCATCCTACCAATGGTTATTACAAGACCAAATTATAAGTCTTTCTTTTTCCTTAACAAATCTTCCTCAATGCTCTTCAATAATTAGAAGGTAATCTCTTATTTAGATAACTTGTCTAGAATAAACCTTAGAAAAAATAGGGGGCCAAATTTTTTTCCCCATACCATGATGATATAAAATTGGGGTAGAGGAAATAACCCCCCTTCCCAGCTAGGTTCTTCATAATATTATGCCCAATCTAAGGCATAGGCAAGCCATGAATAGTTTACCATATTTGAGGATAGACATCCTTAGAAAAACTTACCATGTGTTTGGTGTAGCAATAAATGTGCATGAACTAGTAGTGATCACAAATTCTATTCTTCTTGTAGTCTATGGATGGAGCCCACAATGCACCAATGTTTTTACAACACATCTCCATGACTGCATCTAATAAGATTAACATCATGAAGAAATATCCTCTAGGTGTAGGGTGCCTATCTTTGTGAATAATATGTTCCCTTAATCTTAGGGTTATGATCTCACCTAGGGCATATGTGGCATCATGTGTGAGAAACATATATAATAATGGAACCCAATCTAAATTAGAAAAATGAATGTTGGGCATACAATATAATGTATTGAGGAGCGTCATGTTGATACAAACCCCCATTTTAAATCTATCAATTAGAATTTCCCCCTTTAACGTCTTCCCTATCCATGTGATAGTTTATTTTGGGAGGATCCATGAATCTAACACCATCTCCATCAAGATCTCTACATTAAATTGTACCAATTTATGCTTGTTGAAGTAGATGTTATGGATATTTAATGACAAATATCTTTGAAAATCTAGCCATGAAATATAAGAAACCATTGTGTTGTTGCTATAATGATGCAAGAAAGCATCCTACAATATCTTACCAAAAAAGAAAAAGTCCCTCAAGAGGTCAATGTAGGGCATCACTTCTAACTTTATTGTAGTGGAGTGTAGTATCTAACATTTGAATGACAATAATTCCTTCACAAATAATCTTTCTAGTGTCATATCATCTTCTATTGAAAAAACATCTATTGAATCAATGACATCCCATAATGCAGAGAATTCCTTTATATATCTCCAAACACCATAGCATCAAATAATATATCCATGAATTCTATAGAGTCTTTAATCAAATATGGGGATGGTAGATTACTACAAAATTTTCTAGATGTAGATGTCATTACTGTGTGCTCTGTTCTCTTATGTGTTATGTATGCTTGCATATTGGTGAAAATAACTTGGCTCTAGCTTGGTTGTTATTCACATTATACTCTTGAAGTGGAAATTAGGGATCTTCTTACTATAAGATATCAAAAGACTTCAAATGTAAGTTAACTCAAATGTAATGATGGCTTTCAATCATAGTGTGTCACCTAGATAGAATCATGTATTAAATATTAGTTTATGTGAGATAAATGTGCAATGTTCACTTGTATTCTATTTCATGTATAATTCAAAAATTTTAGCTCAGGTTGGTGAGGGTCTTTAAAGTATTAATATGAAGTGTTTTTGCTTTTACTTTGGCTAAGTATGATGAGACTAGTAGTATTCCCAGTAATAAAGCACTTAGGTTGTATGTTAAAAAAATGTTCTTGGGTTAATGTCCATATACTAATTATTTTAGGAGATTTATTTTAGATAAAATGTCTGCAACAATTTTATCTAAGAATTCATCTAGGCAAAAGTCCCAAAGCAATTATCCTGAAGGGCTATTTTGAAGGTCTGGAGGTCACTTTCAATTCCCCTAAAGGGTATTTTTGTTCCAAAGGGTCCACTTTGTAGGGCATTTTTTCCATGACAAAAGTCATAAAGGTCTAATTCATAAATTCCAAAGGGAACTTTTGATTTTCCCAAAGGGTACTTCCATACAGCTTCCAAAAGGCTAGGTTTTGGAGGTTTGAAGGGTCTATATTCTCTCTAATAAAATGTTTGAAGGGATTAGCTAAAGGATAAAAGGCTAGGGATAAAAATAATGAAGGGTAAGTCTAATAAGGGGAAAGGGCACATGGACACTTTGAAAGGGCTAAAAGGTCCTTTTCAAAATATCCGAAGGGTAAGTGATTACTTTGAAAAGGGTTAAAAGCTTGGGTCAGAAATCCTAAAGGGTACATCCATGGAAAAAAGTTCCAAAACACAAAGGCCAAAGGGAAATTTTATGGGGCAAAGGGGTCAAAAGAAATATCCCAAAAGATAAGTCTTTTAGGGTAAGGGGTTTGGGACAAAATTTATGAAGGGTCATCACATAAAACCTGAAGGTTATGTGCCTCAAAAAGAGATGGTCAAAAATGAGGTAAAAGGGTTTAATTTAGGAAAGGATGAAGGGTTAGTTTAAAGGACAAAGGACACTTTCAAAAATGTTGAAAGGCTATTTAAAAAGGTCTTGAAGGGTATAGGTAAAATATTCAAAGGGTCTACTTCATGGAAAAAATTTGCCCAAAGGGTCTACTTCATAGGGGTGAAGGGCATTTTTTATTTTCCTAAAGGGTACTTCCATTCAAATAAGGGTCATTTCACAAGTCCCAAAGGGTAGGATAGCTAGGGTCCAAGTGATAATCCATCAATACATTTATTTCAATAAAAATATCCATAGTTCAAAATTCTAGAAGGCAAAGGGCCCATAGGCCAAATTCCTTTGGGAGAATTATTTCAGACAAAATGTCCAAAATATTTTTTTCAATAAAATAAGGCTTTCTAAACAAAAATATTGAAATAAAATAGGCCTAAGAATGCTTGAAACATAACATCTAAAAAGATAATTTGCATAAGGGTTGAAATAATTATCCCAAACACATAAACCCAAAGAATTTATCAGCAATATAAAAGTTAGTCTCATAAAATGTGATGCCAATATCATCCTACCAAAAGTGAAACATATTAGATTTTCCATATTTTATCATAAAAATATAGGTTTAATATTAAGATCAAAATTCAAAAAAGGTGGTCCCAATTTCTCTTTAGATAAAAGGGGGATGCTAGGTACAATAAATGGTGACTTATAGGGAGAATACTCCTGAGTATTCAAGAACCCAGAACTTGAATCTCAAAATAATTTAGATCAATATTGAAGTATGTCACAAAAAAATATTTAAATTAGAAATATGAAAGAGATTATTAGGTTAATTCATATAATATACTTGCCTTCTAATTCCTTGGATCTATGTGTGTTAAATGTGTAGTGTATTTATCTCTTGTTGTGATGAGTTATTTTAGAAAGATTTGATGAAGCTATAAGGGAAGCTTAGAAATTTCTTTGCTACCAACCAGGCATTTGTAGCCCTAATAGAGATACCTTAGGTTTCTTCTCTACTCCTTCCATTGTCTTTTTATAACCATGATGCATGATGTATTGACCTTATTTCATCGTGTGAGCTTTTTGATTTTATTTTTCTCTTTTGAAGTTATTTTTTATTTTCTCTCTCTATTTGTTTTGTTTTTCTTGTGTTAAAATTAATGAAAAATAAGGAGATGAAACCTTAGTGATATGGTATATTCATAAAACACATTGTTACTAGAACACCCTTGCCAATCAAATCTACACCTAGAATTGTCACTTCCAACAAGTTTTTAACATGATGAGTGCATTTGATCCAATAAAATAAGAAAAATTTCTACATTTGTATGAAGTACCTCAAGAAAAAATTCCACCTTCTTGGTAAAAGTATTGAATTGTGACATAATTCAAAATAATCCTATGGTCACTTTCCTTCATCCTAAAGTCTCAAAAACACAAAAATACATCCACTATGTAAACTAGCCCCCAATATGTCAAGATTAATTTTCCCTTTTTTAACAATTCCTATACTTAGCTATTTTGGATTTCAGCTTGGAATAAATAGAGAAAACACAACCTTGAATGGCAAATAAAAATTAAGGGAAACTTAATCTAGAAAGTAGGAAACTACCATAGAAAGCACTGAGATCTAATCTAAGAAAACCAATTACTAAAAAGCAACACAATTAAACTAGAAAGCAAGAAAAAAAACTATAAAGCATGAATCTAAAATAGAAAGAACATAAATCTACCTTGTCCTACATTTAAACTTATCTAAATATCCTTAATCAGTAATGTTCATAGATGGAACAACTCTAAAGTAATGCTTCAGGAACTGTCTATTGATTGAATATGTAAGCTCATTGCCTTGGAGGTCTTTCAGATGAAATGCATTATTGACCATGATTATTGAAATCTAATAAAGTCCAATCCATAATTGGGAAAAATTATTGTGCTCTCCTTTATTTTCATGTGCTTTGTCTCATAGTAGTACCTAATCTAAAATTCTAAATGCTTTAAATTTTCCTCTTTTATCAAACCACCTTTTTACTACATACTAGTGTTTGTTGATTATTTGCAAGGATTTAATTATAGAATCTTCTATTTCTATTATATCAATAAATATTGATTCCACTTTGTCATTTGGTTCCATGTAGTCTTGCATGAACTGATAGGTGGGTAGTTTTAATGTGATGGGGAAAATTGGTATGTACCCATATACTAGTAGGTAGGTTGAAGCTTTTAGGGTTTTCTTGTATCTTGTCTAGTTTACCAAAAGAACATACTTTATTAGATTATGATAGTCCCTAGGCTTGTCCCCTATTGATTTATTTATTGCATCAATCAAATTTTTATTTGTCAACTCTACTAATCTATTTCCCTTAGGGCAGTGGTTAGAAGCTGACTTGATTATGATTTGATTGTCGCATTCCCATTTAATGAATTTTTTTGATATAAAATCTAGTTAATTGTCACAAACCAATGATATGGGCATACCATATCTAATTGTTATGTGTTCTTCCATAAAGTGAATCACATCTTGTACTCTACTATTCGCTTCCATTCACCTATTATAATAGTCTATATCCATAATAAAAAATTTATGGCCTACTAATAAATTTGGGTTGATTACACTAATGAAGTATAAACCCCACTGTGAAAATTCCCTTCCTTCAACAACTAGATATAGAGGCATTATTACATGCACTTATCTCTTGGCTAATGCTTGACATTCATGGTAGTTCTTGATGTGCATATGTGTATCCTTAAATATGGTTGGCTAATAGTAACCCAACCTCAAGATTTTATGGGCTATGGTATTCCTAGAAGGGTAACCACTACCTATCTTTTGGTGCATGTTCTCTATAATCTCTTTAGCTTACTTTATAGATACACATATAAGATAAATACCTTCATAGTTTCTCTAGTATAGGACTCCCTTATTGATCATGAAATGAGAATCTTTGAGCCTCAAATCTCTCCTTTCTTTATTAAAATCTAGAGGGCAAGTCCCTATAAGTAAATACTAGATTATATATGTATACCATTCTCCTTTAGAAACCTATGCTACACATACCTCTTCAATGGTGATTAAAAAATTAGGCTTAGTTATGAGTTGAACAATGCCTTGATCTCTGATGATCTTGAAATCTTGATCTCTATGTCAAATTCTTGGAGCTTGGCCATCCATTTACCTTAATTTTCTCCTATTTCATTATGTGATAGGATGAGATTGATAACAAGGTTAGGTACAATAGCAATGGTTTTGTTTCTCAAGATGTAATGTCAAAATTTATTCACTACTTTGACAAGAGTGAAAATTTTCTTGTCAATCATAAAAAACTTGAGCTTTACATCCTTGAAATTCAAGCTCATGAAGACAATCAGGTGCTCAATTTTTTCATCCTTCTTCTATGTGATAACTACAACAATAGTGTGTTCTGAAGTGAAAGGATATAGATATAAATATTTTGTGAAGTCTATACTAATCAATACTAGATCTTGAGATATGACATCTTTTATGTCTTGAAAAGACTTTTTGAATTCAATTATTCATTCTATTTTGACATCTTGCTTGAGCATGGAATTTAAAGGCTTAACAATTTCTATAAACCCTGAGATAAACTTCCTCACAAAGTTTATTTTCCCAAAAAATGACCTGAGCTCCTTCTTGTTGTTTGGCTATTAAATTTCTGAAATTTCCTTGATTATATCTAGATCAATGGTGATTACATCTTTTGTGATAATATGTCCCAAGAGTTTCATCTCAATGACTCTAAATATGCTTTTCTTGGGGTTTAATGAAATATCAAACCTTCTATACCTCTCAAATATGGACTTTAGGTGACTTATGTGATCCTTCCGATTATTCAAGAACACTGTTAGATCATCCACATAGATGATCCATGACATGATAAAAGGTAGTTCATATGTTGATTAGGCCAAACAACATCATTTTGTACCCATATATACCTCATTTCATGGTAAAAATCATCTTCATTCTATCTTTAGATTATACTAGTACCTGGTTGTATATTAAAAATCCATCCAAAAAGGACATCATTTTAGAACCACTCACTATTTGTATTACCTCATCTAGAGAAGGCAGAGGATAATTGTCTTTCTCAAAAGCCCTGTTTAAGTTTCTACAATCTACACATAATATGATCTCACCACTCTTATTTCTAACTGGGACCAAATTGGCCACCTAAGTAGAATGTAAGATTGGGAAGATGATTTTGACACTTAATAAATTCTCCACTTCTTTTTGAATAAGAGGCTCTAGAATAGGATTTACTAGCCTCTACATTTATTTAAATGGTTTATGGTCTTTCTTTATGGGAATTATGTGAGTGATGACCTATGGGTCATACACCTTCAAATCTTCATAGGTCCAAGTGATAATGTCCTTATATTGAGAAATCAAATCCTTGATTTGTTGTCTTTCCTCCACAGTGAAGTTGAGGGCAATATTCACATAATGTGGGTTATGGTCATCTCTTAGGTTTTCTCTCTTGAAGTCTAATTCATCAACCTTGGGCTATCTGAGTTGTTTCACTTGAGGATATAAGTTGAATGGTCTTTCCAAGGAGACTAAGCTAGTTGGAATCCAATTTTCTTTGAGTTGGAGAATGCCCTCTTTATCTATTTCTTCTTGATAAAAGTGGTTAATGTCCTTGTCATCAATGATTTAGGAGTTGAAATACCCTAAACTAGTTAAGAACTAAATAATATATTGATAATCATTGAAGACCTAAAATTTTTATACATTATCTAGAATAGAGGGATAAAGAACCGGTACAATATAAAAATCTCTTTACCCCAAACTTTTATAATGGCTTGAGATTGGCAACAACAGTAGCTAGTGAATCAATGGCTTGATTACACTCTCTCAAGAGTGATACTATGTTAAAAGATTAAAATATCTCAATTAAATCCCATGATCTATGCTTATAAATATCTTTAGATAAGACAATTTGAACTGATATTTATTTCTTACCTTGTGAACTACCAACTCTGAGTCACCAAATACCTTTATTTATTTTACATTGATCTTTAGTGAAAACTGTAATCCCAAAATAAGAGATTCATACTTAGCTCTATTTTTAGTACATATAAATTACAATCTATAATATTCCAAGAACTTCTTTCCTTGAGGATCAATTAGCTCAATTTCTACACCCAATTCTTTCTTAGACCTGGCTCCATTAAAATGCATAGTCCATAGTTGATTTGAACCTTCAAGTTTTGGGTTTTATGATGGATTATGAGTAGTAAAAGTATAAATACTGAGAGAGGGAGAGTCATACTTTACCTATTAATTTTTTACACTATATTCCATGTTAGGATATTTCATTCTTAGCTCTCTATCAATTCTGATATGGTTTGTAACTCCTCTCAATGTTAACCAAATATGTGAGAAGTCTATGGAAAGATATCCATTGAGCATCTTGGACCAATCTCTTATTAACAATAATCCATAGCCTTATGGTATGTCTACTACTATAATATTGATAGTCATTTGGACTCTCAGTTCTGATGCTACTTGAATGTGTATGTTATTCAGTTCTCCCAATATTGGTACTACCATTTTGTCTAATTGAGAGACTGATTTCTTTGAAGGGCTTAGGGTAAGGCCAAGATTTTTACATATGGATTTAGGCATAATATTTTATATATTATAAAATCAACAAAATATTTATGAATGTTCTTATCAAATGCTCTTTTAGCTATTAGAAATGGTGGGACTTTAGGCTTACTCTTGCAAATGACGTTGGCATCATCAACCTTTGATTTATCTTGTAGTCATTATAATTCTTTCCATAGGAGCCTTTCTAGTAATATACTTCTAAAATGACTCCTTTTTTTAGTGATCTAGGATAACTCATGGAGAGTTGTGTTTATTTTGATCTTCTTCATATCTTCCACAATGTTGTATCCTCCTTTACTTGGTTCTTCTTTGTTTGTTAGCTAATCATTCCCTTTTCAAGGGGGATAATTATTATTTTATTTAGTATTTTGAGGAATTTACATGGTGTTTGGAGGAGTTGGGGTGGTAAGTGGCTATTTTTTCCTTAAGTTGTACCCACCTCTCTATAACTGCTGAAAATCATGAACTTCATCTACATTATCTTTTGGTTCATTATCATCTTCACCTAGGAAGGGAAACTCATGAGTTTTGAATAACATGAATACGATGAAAGATCCATGGTCTTGATGGGATTTTGGTGGATTATTCATATGATCCTATTTAGTTACTTCCCTCTAAAAGTTCTCAAATGTTGTACAAAACTCAACACAATCAAGCTCATCATGTTGGGGTGTATTGTGTATCCTACACCAATTGGGGAGAGCCATTTTAGCTATGTTGATTTTTGAGAGCTTGTTAGATTGCTCTATATTGTTTCTAGGCCTATTGAATGGTTTATTATATATTTGGAACTTGATGTTCTAGTTTCCCAGTAGAGTGTTGGCATTGCCCATCTTTCATTGCTATTTATAAAATTGTTGCTCAACTTTTAGACCATATTTTAGATAGAATACAATTCAATTTTTATATAATATACACCTTGTAGAATAGATATGGGAAGTTTAGTTGCATATTTGTTCTATTGGTAACTATTTCCTATCACATGATTGTTCAAATAGATAGAATTTGGCTATGTCATCTGTGTCAGTAGAGGTAGTGTGTACAATTGATTATGATTGTATGATAGAATGTTCTGGTTCACATGTAGTATTAGATTAATCACTAAAAATCCATTATTGATGTTAAGTACCCTATGTGTCTATAGTTTGAGTTAAATATCAATGCTAATATCCTTCTTGAATTCTAATGCTAAAGTATTGGTGGTAGGTGCTCTTCTTAGGAACATGATAATGATAGGGTCTAAGGTGTTCTTATACATCTCTAATGCTAATGCTAGTTCTATTTTATACCTTATGGTCAACCAATTGTACATCTTAAACCATCTTAAATTGAAAGCATGGATGGGCTCATTAGGCTCCTTATTAATACTATTGAAGTGTTGATATACCAATCTAGGATTGGTGACCTATCTAAACTATGCAAGAAAATCCATTTGACATTCATTCTAATTGGTGATGGAGTTTTTCATTAAATTCAAATACCAATCATAAGTATCATCCATTAAAGTAAAAGGGAATAATTGACATGCACCATCTTCATCAACTACATTCATTAGTCTTAAATTATCTTTAATAGATTTGATATGCTCTTCTGTGGTTCTTGGATCTTAGGAGAAAATAATGGTAGATATTTTTTAGGATATTGGGGTAAATCATGCACATCTCCTAAGACAACAACAGTAGATCCAACTAACCATGGATGTTGCTGAGCTATTGGTTGATCAAAAGGTAAATAGTTCCTTATGGGAATGGGTTCCCTAGTGGAGGTGGTGGATTATTCTAAACTAGAGTTATTGGCACAACTTTGGGTCTTCTATGACTTATCAAGGGTGATGCTAATAAACTAGTCTAAGAGTTAGATCTAGTCACTCTCCTAGATGACTCTAATGTAACTCAATGTAAAGAATAACCTCTATTATTAGGTGGTTTAAAGACCTCCTTATAACACCATCAAAGTACTATTGATGTGGTTTTTATGCACACTATAGTCAAATGAGGTAGCCTCTAACATTTTCAAATCTTAATGGAGGTGAACTCCGCTTTAGGGCATGAGTTGTAGGTATGCAGTGTATTTCAACCTATTGATGGAATAGGGGTAGGTCATGTAGGTTGTTGACAAGATTTTTAGATGGAGGTGTGGCCTTATAATAGAGTAAATTCTTACATGAGTTGGATGGGTGAATGGCCTCTAATCTAAATTGGGTAGGTCTTAATAACAAACTAAAAAAAGGAGGGTAATGTAGAGAAGAAAAGAAAGCTTTTTGGTTCTTGGTAATTACTTCCCTTATTGGTTTCTAAATAGACTTATGCTTTCTAAAACATATACCTATTGTTAGTAGTAATAACACATGCAATCAGACATGGCTAAGAAGTCTAAAGAAATAAGGATGAAAAAAATTCACATGCTTCAAACAAAGGTTACTCCTTTCATGGTAGCTATTACACACCCTTGATCAGGAGATTATGGCTCAAGCAAATGAATTATCTAAGGTAGCTATTGTACACACATAGAAAACTACACCAAAGAAAGCATAAATACACATTCATAAATATAAATCAATTAACTTGACTAACTCAATCAATACATTCACTAATCTTTTAATGGCTATTTCACATCTAAGATTAGTATATCAACCAAGAAATTAAGAATCTACTTGTAGATATAGAACACTAAATATTATTGAATCATACAACCATGGAAATAGCAACTATTTGCATGGAATTGGAAAGAAAATACTCAAGACACTTTGTTGATGATAAATTTTTTATTCATTGCTCTATATTCCAAAATATTCTAACATAAAACTAAGAGGGGTTACTTGCATGAACTTGGAGGATGAGTAAACCCCTTTCCCAACTATATATATATATATATATATATATATATATATATATATATATATATATATATATATATATATAGTTGGGAAAGGGGTTTCCTCATCCTCCAAGTTCATGCAAGTAGTTACAAGTGTCAGTTAGAACATGCAATTGTAACAATGGTCTAAAACTATCTAAGTTAAAAATAAATAAATTGACTTTTCAAAATTATGAAACATGTGCATGTACACAAAATACAAAGTCAATCCTTTATAATTGACTATTCAAAATCTAAGTACATTGGTTGTTACAAAACTGTACATGTGTAATATTTTAGCATATCAAGTCTTACTCATGTAAAGTGTTACATGCACCTCAATTAGAGTAGAAGTCAACATGGCAACTAAAGGTGTAGTGGAACCACCTTAAGCCTACTTCTTTCTTTTTTTTTATCTTCATATAATTTATACACTTCTCCATGCTACTTTTCTATGATGTCCAAATTTAGTAATGATGACTGATGGATTCTCTTTATCTATCAAAGGAGCTTCATATTCTCATCCTTCATTATTTGAAATTTATTCTTGAATATCTTGACTTTAATGACCTTCTTTCAAGCCTTGCTTAATTATGATTCAATTTTCTCAATTATCAAACCTTGCAAGATCTATTTGAACTCATCGATCACTTTCTAGATAAGCTTGTCAAAATTGAGCTTGCTAATTAGCTTACCAGTGGAGTCTTTCACCTTAGATAACTTCATCTCATGAAAAATTTGGAGAATCTAAGCCTCATGTGCCTAATATCTAGGGACTAAATCCCCAATGTTCTATAACCCCTCTTTTGCCTCCTTATGTTGAATGAATACTAGATTTAAGGTATTAGATGCCTCTAATGTAGTCATTAGCTTGAGATGACTATATAGCAAGTTCCCTATATAGACAACTAGCATCTTCAGTTTAACATTGTCATCTCTAAGAGAGTTGAATAATTGATTGGCCTAGCTCACATGAGGGGCCATCTTAGCCTTCATAAGATCCATTACTTTCAAGGAGTTATAACATCTTAAAGTTGCTTCTTAGACTTCAAATTCTATGTCAGAAGGAATGTGTAGTGTCTTGGCCTTTTCCTTGGGTTTCTCCACTTCTTTTTCTAATACTTACACCTCTACTTCTAGCTCCTATTGAGCTAGTTTTGTGTAATCATGGATTATAACTATGACATCCTTGTGTGCTTGAGCTAAGTCTTCTAGATTTTCCTCATACAAAGATTTCCCTAGTTATCTATTCTACATTTTGGTAAGGGAGAACACCTCTTGCTTTTCCTCAAGGATGATCTAGGTGCCCTTGTCATATTCTAATTTTATCTTCTTCACCCTTTGGAAGCTACAAGTTGGAGGATAAAACAAGGTAGAAATAGATGGAAGATTGATGATATTAATATTTAGAAATTAGGATGCCTTACTTCTTTGATCCACTACCCATAGTTGGGATGCATCAGAGGTTGTAACAACAACCTCTTCCTATACCTCCTCTTGAGATTTTTGTTGTTTCCTATAGGCTTTAGTGAGGACATCTAGAAGGGAAAGCCATATCATTTTAGACCAATCCACTCCTCCAAACTAAGGAAGTGGATGGATCATGGCTATTTTGGGCTTGGCCTTCCTCCCCCTTCTAGTGCTTGTCACTAAGGTCTCCTCTATGGAAGTGGTAGTTGGTAGTGGAAGGGTGATTTGAGTAGATTAGATGTGGATTTATGAGAAGGCTAGAGCTATCTATAGCTTCTTAGACACTTTTTTTCTTTAGATCTCTAATAGTGGAAGTGCCAATAGGAATATAAGGGGTATGTGTGGTGAATGGGATAGAAGTAGAGATAAAGGGGTAAATAGTAGTAGTGGAAGTAGAGAGAATGGATGTGGGAACTTCCATCGAGGTATAGTACTCAAATATGTGTAAAACAAAAAGGTAAAATTGGTAAAAGATTGGGTACCTAAAAAAACAAGCTCCACCAATTTTGCTTAGAGGCTCATAGCCTTAGCTATCTCTAGCTTGACTTCCTTATCCGAATCATCTTCAATGTCTTTGATAAATACCACATCTTCCATAATTAATTCCAAATGTGGAGGTTAAGTATACAAGCCTTATGATGCCTCTAATATAGGACAACCCATGGGAGTCTTAGAATTTCTCTTATAAACTGAAGGGGTCCTTACTTGAGTGGGGGAGTCTTATGGTGATAATGTTGCTGATGAAGTTGATATCCCAATAGAGGTAAAAATATGAATCTAGGGCATAGTAGCTGACACTTGGTTAGAACTAGTAGCAGACACTTCTTGTGTTTCCCCTTCCTCATTAAAGTCAAGGTTGATGGGGTCCCCTACTTGTCATCCCCTAGTTAATCTAGGCTTAGGTATCCTAGGTTCCTTCTTCACTACTTTCAACTTCACCTTTAAATGGAGTTACTGGGAGGAGGAGGCAACCTAGTCTTTGGATTTTCTCCTCAAACTATCCTCTCTAAAAATTTGAATGTTTCCACCCCTTATAAAGTGTCTTCTTTCCATCTAACTCCTTGGTAGTAATAGAAGGGCCATCTTGGATCATTCTTAAATGATCCTCCTATGATAAAACAATCTAAGCCCATTATAACACTTCTTCATCAGACTTGGCATTCAAAAATAATAATTCATAGTCATAAGGTTCATGACTATATGGAATTTTGAATCCATGAATGTGTTTTTGGATCAGCCCATGTGGATCCTAGTCTCTATGTGGAAGTGAAGGGAAAGGATAGCTCCTACATTTCCACCCACTTGTTTGAGGTGATATCTCATCATGTATGTCATCCTAAAAATGGTTATTAGATGACGAAAATCTAAGGCTTTCTTCTACCTTGACAAATCCTCCTTAATGTTATTCCATAATTGGAAGGAAATATCTTGTTTAGATAACTTGTCTGAAACAAACCTTGGTAGACATAGGGGAAAATTTTATTTCCCTATACTTTGATGACAATAAAATTGGGGTAGAAGAAATAATCCCCCTTCATAGACATGTTATTCATAATATTATTCCTAATTTTAGGCATGGGTGAGCCATGAATAGCTTGTCAAATATGAGGATATACATCCTCAAAAATTCTTACCATGTGTTTGGTGTAGCAATACATGTGCATGAACTAATAGTGATCATAAATCCTATTCTTCTCATAGTCTATGGTCAGATCCCACAATGTACCAAGGTATTTTTATAATGTCCCCATGACCACATCCAATAAGTTTGACATCATGAAGAAATCTCCTATAGGTGTAGGGTGCCTATCTTTGTTAATAATGTGTTCCCTCAATCATAGGTTTATGATCTCATCTAGGGTGTATATGGTGTCATGTGTGAGTATCATATATAACAATGGAACCCAATACAAATTGAAAAATAAATGTTGGTCATATCATATAATCTATTGAGGAGTGTCATGCCAATGTGAATCCCCATTCTAAATCTATCAATTAGAATTGCCCCTTCAACTTCTTCCCTTTCCATGTGATTATTTAGTCTGGAAGGAGCCATGAAGACATCACCTTCTCCATCAAGGTATATATATTTAATTGTACTAAGGTGTGCTTGTAAAGGTAAATTCCATGGATATTTAATGAAAAATTCCTCTAAAAATCTATCCCTAAAATTCAAGCAACCATCATGTTGTTGCTAGAATGATGCAGGAAAGCATCCTAAAATATCTTACTAGAGGAGAACAAGTCCCTCAAGAGGTCAATGTAGGGCATCACTTCTATATTTTCTATAATGAAGTATAGTCTCTAGTGTTTGAATGCCAATAATTACTTCACAAATAATTTGTCTACCAGTGTCATTCATCTTCCATTGAAAACACATCGACTGCATTAATGACATCCCATAATGTTGAGTAATTCTTGTACTTATGTCAAAAAACCATGGAATCCTGGACTGTATCCATGAATTATGTAGAGTATTTAATCAAATATGGGGAAGGTGGATTACTACCATATAATTTTCTATATGTATACTCTATTGTTTCATGTTTTGTTCTTCTCCTAAGTGTTATGTATGCCTATATGTTGGTGCTAATAACTTAGATCTAGCTTGAATATTATTCACAGTATACTCTTGAAGTGGAAATGAGGGCTCTTCATCATTGTAAGATAGTATAAAACTTTGAATTTAAGTTATCATAAATGTAATTATGGATTTCAATCATGGCATATCACCTATATAGAATCCTACATTAAATATCAATTTGTGTGATATAAATGTACAATGTTCACTTGGATTTTATTTCACATATAATTTAAACTTGTTAGCTCAGGTTGGTAGGGGTATTTAAAGTATTAATAGGAATTATTTTTTATTTTACTTTGGCTAAGTATGATGAGACTAGTAATATTCCTAGTAATAAAGCACTTAGGGTGTATGTAGAAAAAAATATTCTCTTGGGTCAATGTCCGTAGACTATTTTTTTGGGGGATTTATTTTGAATAAAATGTCTAAAATAATTTCCCTGGAGAATTATTTAGGGAAAAATTCCTAAATCAATTATCCCAAAGGCTATTTTGAAGGTCTGTAGGGCACTTTCAATTCCCTCGAAGGGTACTTTTGATCCAAAGGGTCCATTTCATAGGGCAATTTGTCCATGACAAAAGTATCGAAGGGTCTACTTCATAAAAACTAGATGGCACTTTTGATTTTACTAAAGGTTACTTCCATATAGCTAAGGGTTATTTCAAAGGTTCTAAAGGGTAGGTTTTAGAGGGTCAAAGGGTTTATATTCTCTTAAAGAAAATGTTCAAAATAATTGGCTAAAGGATAAAAGGCCCAAGATAAAAGTCTTGAAGGGTATGCCTAAGAATGGGAAAGGGAACATAAACACTTTGAAGGTGCTGAAAGGTCATTTTAAAAATATTTGAAGGGTAAGTGACCACTTTGAAAAGGGTCAAAAGTTTAGGATAGATATCTTGAAGGGTATGTCCATGGTAAAAAGGTCCAAAACATAAAGGCCAAAGGTTACTTTTTTTGGGGTAAAGGGGTTGAAATAAATATCTTAAAGGATAAGTCCCATAGGGTAAGGGGTTTGAGATAAAAGTTTTGAAGGGTCATCACACAAAACCTGAAGGGTATGTGCCTCAAAAAGAGTTTTTAGGAAAGGGAATAAAAGGGTTCAATTTGGGAAAGGCTGAAAGATTAATTCAAAGGATAAAGGAAACTTTCAAAAAGGCTGAAAGGCTACTTCAAAAGGTCCTAAAGGGTATGTGGTAAAGATTCAGAGGGTCTACTTCATAGGTCAGAAGGGAACTTTTTATTTTCCCAAAGAGTAATTCTATTCAACTAGGGGTCATTTTAAAATTCCTAAAGGGTAGGTTAGGTAGGGTCAAAGGGATAATCTATTAGGGAATTTATTTTAGGTTAAATGTCTACAATCCAAAAAAATTTAAGGAAAAGATCCCATACGCCAAATTCCTTTAGGATAATTATTTTGGATAAAATGTCTACAATAATTTTCTTGATAAAATAAGACTTTCTAAACAATAAGCCCAAAAGTAAATAGGCCCAAGAATGCCCAAAATGTAACATCTAAAAAGATAATTTGCACAAGGGCTGAAAGATTTATCCCTAAAATATAAACCCAAAGAATTCATCTATAATACAAAAGTTCATCTCATAAAACACCATGTCAATATCATCCTACCAAAAGTGAAACATCTTAGATTTTCCAAATTTTGCATAAACATATAAAAATATGGGTTCAATATTAAGATCAAAATTCAAAAAAGGTGGGTTCCCATTTCTCCTTAAAGAAAAGGGGGTTGTTGATTACAATAGTGAATAAATGAAATTCACCACCTTTCACATGTTAGTCATGCTTACCACAATATCTTCAGAAGTGGGGTCAACAAGACTTTCTATATTATTGGTGGAAGGGGTGGGCTTGTCTTGGTTGTCTTTAATAGGTTGATGATTAGGAAGAGGGTCTTTATAGATAGCCAAATGAGCATTATCTTGATTTAAGGATTGATATTTATCATGTGTTTTATAATCCTTAAAAGCAATTTCATAGGCTTGTTGATGATTTTAGATGATAGAATTGTGATCAGAATTAGGACCAAGAATAAAATCCATAGCTAAATTATTAAGTTATCTACATGTCTCATTAGAATGAGCCCAACTAGTGTAAAAATAACAAAACTTGTTAGGATCATACCAAGATTTCATAGGACAGATAGGTTTAAGTTCTCTTGGAAGAGTAATAGGTAGATGCTTAAGTGATTCAACTAAAGATAAAGGTTTATGAATGTTAATGTTATTAGGTGATGACAAGTGAATATTGGTATATTTTTGAGAAGCGGGAATTGGTTACAAAGATTGGTTGGGAATGACATCTTGAACATTATTAATGGTGTCATAAGAATTCATAACACCATCATTGGTAACATTGATATTTTTGTTCTTAAGTAAGAGAGGAGGACCCACAGAATGTTAGGGTGGATCAAATTGATGCATAAGGAAATTTTGATGTTTAGACTGGTCAATACAATTCTCCAAAGTGAGTGGAAAGAGAGTTTAGACCCAATATTATAATTTAGGAAAGAGGGAATTAGTAAAGAGATGGAAAATATTGTCATCCGACATGTTATGTTCACACTAGTTTGATAAAGTTTTCCACCTTTTAACAAAGGCCTGAGCAGTTTCCTTTTTGAGTTGTTTATAATTAATGAAATGGGACAAAGTGTTTTTGGGAAGATCACTAGTTTGGAATTATTGAACTAAAGCATTCATTAAATATTCCAAACTAGTAATATAATGAGTTCTAAGTTGATTATATGGGTTTTGGCCAATAGTTTGGTAGCGGTAAAAGTGTTCAATTTGACCCAATCCTTATAGAGATTTCCAAATGTTTTAAGATTAAGGGTAGGATTGGTTGATCCATTATAATAAATTGTAGGTGTGATACCTAAAATATTAATGTTATAAATTTGAGTAGTAAGAGGCTCATTATAAAGATGCTTAATGGTTTTATTGATCAAAGGAGGTTGAGGGATGAGATTGCCTTGAGAATATCAAAGAAGAAGAGGAGGAACATTTTGGTTATGTGAATTCCAAGCCTTTGGTTGAGGATGAGATTGAATATGAATAAGGTGGTTTTGCATTCTCATCATTTGATTTGTGTTATAATCTTGAAGGGTATTCATTTGATTGAGTGTTTGTAATAATAGTTGGTGGTTTTGATTGGCATTGTTAGAATATTTAGAGTTGGTATTAATGTTGGTATTAGTGTCTTAGGTATCACTATTGGTGTTGATATGGTCTTGAGAGGAACTACAAGAGTGTGAGGCACTAGTGGAAAAATTTGATTGTGTAGCAAAATATGCACTAGTGAGTGGTTGAGAGGAAGAAGCACTAGAAACATGATTACCTTAGGCAACAAACAAAGCACTAGTGGAAGTATTAATGATAGTGGATATTATGAGAGGCCCATTAGATGTAAAATCTACCATGTTAGTGGATATACTAGGCATGGAGGTGGAATAAGTTAGAGAAGAAAAGTTAATGGTATGAGAAGGGATCATAATCAAAGGAAGAGGCTGAGAATCAAAGAAAGTGTTACCCCCAAATCTAGTTGAGAATGTAGGAGTAGGTGAATAATGCTCTTAATATTGACCACCAATCATAAGATTGTAAACACTAGAGGGATCTTTTACTCAATGTTGAGGAAATTTAGAAATAAAGAATATATTTTTGGGGGTATACTTTAATTCAAGTTGGTCTTCTAATGAGAAGAGAGGATTACATTGTGAAGAGGTATTAGGAGGAGTCCCATAGTTCATGTGTAATTGGCAATGCGAACATTACTAGCATCTAAGAGAGGAACCCTTCTCTATTTATGGGAGACCCTATGAGGATCGATAAAATTCATCATGTCTATTAAATGCAACTCAATATTGTCATCAAGAATAAATTCCATGATGAAGGGAAAGAAATAGAGATGAGAAGGAAAGAAAATAGGAAATTATATAAATAATATAGGGTTGAATGAGTTGACCTACTATAGAAATAGTATATGTAAATAGTATAGGATTGATTGGGTTGATCTAGTAAAGTGAACAAAGGTTGGAAAAAGAGTGAATAGGGTCTAAAAATAGCGCAGGGTCAACTGGGTCGATCTAGTATAGTGAATAGAGGCTATAAAAATTTATAGGGCTAACAAGGTTGGCCTAGTACGATAGATAGGGAAAATTAGAAAGTCTATAATAGATTATGAATTAAAGAAATATAATTTTTGTAAGTAATTTGAAAAGTAAGAACTGAAGGGAAATAAATAATCATTTGGATTAATGTTAGCCAATTCAATTGAGGCACATAACACAAAACCTTGCACCAACATTGGCTAATGCAAGTTTTTGCAATACAAAATATAATTGAGCAAAGAGAAATAACCAACTTGGAAAGTAAATAACTAGCTAAATGGTTAACCTAAATATTTATAATATTATTATGATATGTTTTTAAATGTGATTGGAATTTGGCTATAAGTAAGTAACTAGAAAGTAATCTAAGGATATTTTTAGGTAGTTTGGGTTGAAAGAGATCTGTAGTGGTAATGATATAGGCTTAGTATTGTGGCCTAATCCCTCACTTCACACACCATAGTAATAAGGGTTTCAGGTTATTAACTAGAATATACCATTAAACACATTTTATATTTGACTAAAACACCAAGTCAGCTTCCCCCTTGGTGATTTAATCCAAGTAGGCTAGCCTTGGGTAATAAAATGTCAAAATGCTTGTTTATATTTTGTGATTTTGTTGTGTGTGCATATAATAGAAAATAGTGAAACTAAATGGTTAATTAAAAATCTCTTAATTAAGATATGTGATCTATTCTAAGTATACAAGTAATAAGAAATGAAAATAAAAGCATATAAAGGTTAATTCCAACTTTAAAACAAGGTACAATGTTGATACAATTGATAGTGTATGCATAGAATATAGAACAAGGTCAATAGGGTCTATCCTTTAGTATAAATTCAAGGTTTTAAAATGAATAGGGTTGGTAAAGTTGACCTAGTTATCCAAATAGTACATAGAATATTAAACTAGGTTGACATGGTCGATCTAATTGACTATACAAGGGAAGTGTTTAAGACTACAAGCTATTAAAGGAAAGACTACAAAGAAAGAGATATAAGGATAAAAAAGAACCTTGGTAGATTAGAGATGCAAAGAAGGAATATTTTTATCAGAGAACCTTTTGGAATGCTTATAAAACTTGCTAACTAGGTTGACTAGGTCGATTAAGCTTTGTATAAACCTATTGTTGAGTGCCTATATTATACAAGTTCAACTGGGTTGACCTAGTATGCTGAATAGGATATCTAAAAATCTAGAAACTGTACTAGGTTGACTAGGTTGATCCAATAGTCTAGATTGGAAGGTTAATTCCAACTTTAAAACAAGGTATAATGTTGATACAGTTGATAGTGTATGCATAAAATATTTAACAAGGTTAATAGGGTCGATCCTTTAGTATAAAATCAAGGTTTTAAAATGAACAGGGTTGGTAGAGTTGACCTAGTTATACAAATAGTACATAGAATACATAACTAGGTTAACATGGTCAATCTAATTGAATATACAAGGGAAGTGTTTAAATCTACAAGCTATGAAAGGAAAGACTGTAAAGAAAGAGATATAAGGATAAAAAAGAACCTTGGTAGATTAGAGATGCAACGAAGGAATATTTTTATCTGAGGACCTTTTGAAATGCTTATAAAACCTACTAACTAGGTTGACTAGGTTGATTAAAATTTGTATAAACCTATTGCTGAGTGCCTATATTATACAATTTCAACTAGGTTGACCTAGTATGTTGAATAGGATATCTAAAAATCTAGAAACTGTACTAGGTTGACTAGGTCGATCCAATAGTCTAGATTGGAAGTATGGAAAGTTAAAAACTTGTACTAGGTTGACTAGGTAAATCCAATAGCTTATACCTAAAAACCTACACACATAAATTAGAGATGGGTCAATGTAGTCAACCTAGTAGGGAAAATATATGATAAAAATAATGAAATAAGTGAAAAAATCCTATAAAGGTTAGTTCCCATCAATTTCACTAGAATCTATGCAATAAAAAATGCTTCATGTCTATAAATCAATCATAGCTCAAGGAAGATAAATCATACCTACACTTCTAATTGGGAATACATATATTAAGTGGGAGAATGACCAAGATGGGGATATACTAGACCTGATTAGGGGATCATTTATCACAATACACTATGATAAGGAGGGTTTCAAATCATCCAAAATAACATAATCATGCAATAAACCTAAGGGGGTCCTAGGTTTTGATATTTCATTTCAAGAAAGTAAATCTAATCTAATGCTCACAAAATCTTGTGGCAAAAAGTGGTTGTTAGAAACAAAAAACTAAACTAAACATGCATAAAAGAATATACTCATGTCAATGTATACAAAATCCTAATACATGGAAGAGAAGCACAACTACACTATCTATCTACTTTTACAAAGGAGAGATAAAGTTAGGAATACTTATCTTTGAAGATGAACCCACCAAGCCTCAATCTCTCCCTTAGACAAAGTGATTCACAAGATATTGTTATGGTATGTAAGGATAACAAAGAAAAATCAGCCCTAGGCTACATAACCTATCTATGCATCCAAAAGAATTATCCACAAGACAAGATCTTTATCTCCAAATAAAGTATGGATGCCTAAGCTTTATTCCTCAAGTAGAATGGTCAATAAGCAAATGTTAATTATCATTTATTCTTCTTCACTTCTCTTATTCAAATGGTTAGAAATAAACTTGTATATATAGGAAGATCTTACCCTAAATCCTTTTAAATTTGTCATCTATACGGGGTCGACCCAGTTGACCCCGTATGTTTTAAGGAGATAATTCACTATGTCTTAAACTATGTGGACTAAAGGGCTAACAAGTTCCAAAGTGAAAAATACCCCCAAAACATATAGGGTTGATCTTGTACAGTAATTAGAAGATGAAAACTATATAGGGTTGACCCAGTCAACCTAGTATAACCAACTATCAAAAGGGGGATAAGGCAAGGAAAAAAAGGATAAAGATGTGATAAATGTTTGAAATGGGTAAAACTGAGAAGATTAATCTTAGGTTAAATGGTTTTAGGAGACAAATGTGGATATGTCAAGTGGAAAAAGGGACAACAATATTATGAACCACCAATGGTCTACATACCTCTTTCCCAGTACACCCCTTAGGGTGTGCACTCAGAGAGATTAAGACTTGATAGGTTCCTATAAGATATAAAGTTTTAGTAAGTGATAAAAGTTTAAAAACATTATGTGTATACACCAAGAATATGTTGTGGTATATAATCAATGCATATAATCTAAAATTGAAATCATTTGACATTTATTGAAATTGAAAGATCAAGGTTTAGGAGTACACATATGTATCAATACAACCACATTACCTATTAGAAAGTTGATTTAAAAATATTTATCATTGTAAGGCTTTGAAACTAAGATTTATATATATATATATATATATATATATATATAGAGAGAGAGAGAGAGAGAGAACGGAAGGCACATGCCCCTAACCTTTGATAAAAGGTGAGTTTCCACCTGGTAGTTGAGATTAACTCAACCATGTAACCCAATCATACTTATAATCTAGTGAGCATGAGTGATCAAAGTCAACCCATATCATATATTTGGTGAGGTTATATGATGTAATTAAGTCACACCAACAAACTTGGAAAGATTTAATGATTTAATCTCCTCAACCATACTAAAATAAAACTAACTACTATAATATATTGGCTCAATACAGTCTGTAACCGTCTAACCTAGTGGGTGATGATAGTCTATATAATAATTTTGAAATCTAAAGCTAATTTTTATTTTTCAATATTAGGCACACATTGCATAACATATACACCTTAGATATGTCTCATATTGAAACTGTGTATAATAATGGTACCAATGTATATAATTTTGCTACAACTATGAATCTAAATTATATAATTGTGTGATTTGTCCACTTTGGAATTTTACACAAGTATGGGTAGCATGTTACCATAAAATTACCCCACTATATATTGAGAAAAATGAAAACTAAAATAAGTATGAATGTGGAGGACATATTTCCAAACATGCCTCCACTAAATATAGGTGTGCCAAATATTGAATAAGTGTGGAGAGCATTCTTCCAAATCATACCCATACTAAATCTAAAAATTGTGAAAATTATGGAGAACAAGACTATATGACATGCCCCCATTAATATGCCACCCCTTTGAGATGAGGGAAGATTTAATGGTAGTTACCTCACCTTAAAAGGAGAAGGAAACTAAATAATCTATGAATGGAACTATGTAACATATATAATAACATGTCTAGGTAAATGTATCATGAAAGTGCATAAAATAATGTGATCACATGTCTCACTTCCTCATTGGTTTCAAGATATAAAAACTCTCATGCCACAATACCTACTAAATATATAAAGTTCTAAGTTATTAAATTTACCTATAAGTAAAGAGATGCTTACCTATCATTCCTAAAGGATTATAGGAGAGTGTTAGTTTAGACTCTAGGACTGTGTTTTTGAGAAAAGCCTATGCACTAAAATCTATACTAAAATAGAGTCAACTCAAATAATGACTAAGAAAATATTTTAAGAGTATGACAAGGTAAATTTTAATTTAAACTTGTAGAGTTATGAGGATATTTCAAACATGATGACTAGCTAATGATGAAATTATGGGAGATTAATTTTTATTAGCATTGAGCAGATATTGGGGTTTTGTGTAAGCAATGATCACTTGAGACTTGATTGAGGCACTATAAATTTCAATTTTTTGAAATACAAAGGTCCCATTTTATTCTAAGAAAAGGGACATATTTGTCATAATAGATATATTAAGGGTCAAGGAATTTGTCACTAAGGGGGATTATCCTCCTTCATATTGATTATGCAAGGGTACCTAATTAGGCATTTATTATTGGGACTCATTTTTTGAGTTTTTCTCTCTATCCAAGATAGATTAGTAATCTAGTACTAAGCTTATTTTGGGTCTTAACTTGGGTAAGATTAACATAAGTTAGGTTTACGCATGTGTGGTATACACTTATATTTTTAGAGTTAACATGCACATGTCTGATTTTTAGGTGTGAATATAGTAAACTTGGATGGTGTGCACATGTTCACTATTCATTTCAAAATGAATGTTGACATTTAGCACATGGTATGTACTATTCATTTAGAAACTAGTCTATTTTCACATTACCAAATGATATCTCACTCACCTTCCCTCAATTATCATAAATAAAGGACAAGGTGCGGGTATTTAATCAAGTAAGAAGAATAAATAAAAATATGATTCTAAAATTTTATCAGAGGGGATTGTTAATAGTATCATTTTTTCAATTTTTTTGATTTCCATTTGCATTTTTTAATTTAAACATTATTTTTTAAGGGAATATTTAAGTCATAGTGATCCTATAAAAATCCAAACATCTTGTAAATTTCTACAATAGGTATATATTTTGATATAAGTAACTATTTACCATTTAGGTTAGTATTGGCAGTCAATACTAAAAAATTTGACATAAAAAACCTTATGCAAAGATAAATACAATTACATATTGTATGAATCATAACCCCGATTCAATATATTCCCCACTTCTAGAACATAGTCATAGTAATTAGAAAATTTTATGTACCCATCACTTTGTTATACTTATTATATTTAGCATATGCCAATTTTAAAATCATTACAGTCTATTTCAAGTTTTTACATTTAGATTAATGTTTAAATTTCATATTTAGTAATCTAAATTACATATTAGTTTATTTCTATTAGGGTTTATAAATCTAAATAAGGGTAAAAACAATAATACATATAAATGACATATTTTTCTAATGTGTGCCCATAACCATAAATTAAAATTTTTATCCTTGGATGCACATAATAAGGGCTAAATTTAGTCAAATATTATCCACAAAGGAAATAATAACACACAAATAATGGAATATTCTAGCTATTGATCCATAAATTTACCTTTCTTTCATGGATTACATGTGATAAGGACCCTATTTATTCAAAATTTCTCTAAAAGGAATCTTGAACAACAAAAATGATAGTTTGATCTAAAGTGTGTTTGTATCCCTAAATCAACATTTTTTTCCTTGATTACATGTAATATAGTCCCCGTTTACTCAAATTAACTTTAAAAAGTAAATAAGAACACATAAAAATGACACATTGTGATCTAATGTGTAGCCTCATTACTTATTTTGATTATTAATGTGATATAAATAAGATAAAACTATGAATACTCATATTATATAAAATAGAGCAACAATCATAAAAATTTGATGCAAAAAGGTATATTGACATTGAATTGACTATGTTTATAATTAATAATTTTTTTTGGAGAGATACACTGGGTTAATTATAATTTATGTAATTCATAGTTTTCATCAATGTCCTTAAAATAAATTTGTGTCTGATTTATAACTGCTTCAATTAGGAAATAAAGCTCAACTCTTGCACAAATGATGTTGGTGAAGCTCAGACCCATGTATTTAATAAGTTTATCTAATATTTTATTATACTATCCTATATGACTATGAAATTTTATTCCACCTCATACCATTATGCATGCACCTATAGATAAATTTTGTGTGTATGCTCACCCTTGGTGTGGTGCATTGATCCCTATTTTTTATTTTCCTTGCTTTGCAAACATAACCTCACTTTAAACATAGTATTAGTCTTAAAAAATGGGATATTAATATGTTTTTTAAAACTAAAACTAATTCCCATAGAGTGAATGAGATCTAATACTATAAATATGGCTCAAACTACACATAGTTCTCCCACCTAGATGTGTGTGCACTATCATGATCAGTTTAGAATACAATGCAATGTTTATATTTTGACACTTATAACTACGTAACTTTGACTTGCCTTTGTATTTATATTATTTCTATAACTACTCTTTGGATATATATTCAAATATGTATGCATTTTTGACAATATCTCAAGAAAGAGATTATGTATTTATGAATATTTCAAATGATTCTGAATTTATGTAGATACTAAAATCTAGTCTTTGGTACTTGATAGTGACAATATTGACACACACTTAACATGCATGAATTGAGAACTTAAATAAGGTTATAGTTCACCATAATCTCAAACTTGCATGATGTCTTATGAGTCAACCCTTATGTTATGGTTTTATGCACCTAAAAGAACCTCACTATCTATTTCAAACATTCATAGACATCTTTGGAATCTCAGTTCAGTCTACCTAAACATAGGTTAACTCTACCATATTTGGTTAGTATTTCCATTTGATATTGATCTAATATGATTGGTAATGAAATACTCCAAATAATATATTTTTATAAAATCAAACCCATCCTTAGGGTCATCCCATTATCCTATAATTTTATTGGTATGAGGAATTATTTGATTACACACACACACACACACACACACACACACACACACACACACACACACACACACACACACACACACACACACACACACACACACACACACACACACACACACACACACACACACACACACACACACACACACACAAATAAAAAAAATAAAATAAAATAAATAAATAAAATAAAAAAAATAAATAAATAAATTAATTAATTAATTAAAAAAAATCAAATCAAGGTCCTATTCAAAATAGACTAGGAACATATCTTATATACATCTATACACTATTACACACTAATAAAATATGGCCTATTCTTCCCAATTTGAAAATCTATCACTAGGATCAGTCATAAGCCAAAGTTTAAAACACTTTAAAGACAAGTGAAGGATTTTCAAGTATTGAAGACAAATAATTAGTTACATACATATATCAAAAGAGAATAATTAAAAAATCACACTAGTTTGGATAACTACGTGTGTCTTGATTTCACTCCTTGTAGTATTGGATACCTAGGTAGCTGTCAATCATAATATGGTAGTGATTGGAGTTAGTTCAACCCATTACACTTGCTTCAATTTTTTTAGTTTTTAATCCCTCAAAAGCACACCTAGAGTTTTAAGACAAATTGGAATAATTTATAGATCTATGTACAACATTAAGGTTTAATATTTCAAAAAATATCAATTAAATAGATTATTATTTGACCATACAGTCATTCCCCCTTATCCTACGCATATTAGTATTAACCAACAAGTTAATTTTGATCGATGATACTAACCCGATCTTATAGAACCGATCCAATGTAGACAATGAATCAGTTCTAAAACCAAAAAAGCCACAAGACTACTTATTTATAATTTTCACTTTCATAATATAGTCATAATCAGACAGTCTACCAAAAAAATTAAGTATTGTGATCAATTTAGTACTTCTATTTTTATAATATGCCCTTGTCAAATTAGAAGAATCAATCTAAGTCTTTTATACTTAGATGTATGCTTGAATGTCATATTTATTGATTTGAATTAAATTTACAAGTTTTATATTAATTATATTAATTTCACTCATGAATCCAAATAAGGGTAAAACATATTAGTGAACTCGTACACATAATGAATAGTGTGAAACCCTAAGTTTTCTCTTTGGGTTTCAAATTTTATCCTTAGGTTTTTATTTTCATATCTGATTTATGATTAGTCCCTAATAATATAATTTAATCATGATCATGTTAAATTAGCTTTATTGATTAGCATAATTAATGAATTTTTTATTTTAATATTGTTATAAATGGATAGTGTATCTTATTTGGATCAATTATTTGAGTAAATAGGTAAAAAATATTAAATTTAAATTCACTAATAAGGCTAGATATACTTATGAATAATCCCATGACTTCCTCTAATCCTATTATTGCAACATCCAATTTGATATTCATATTTTTACAATTATATTTAAAATTACATGCATGAATCCATTTGTTCTTCCTATTATAAATTGTACAACATATTTTATTCAACCTATTTATGGATTTATGATGAATATTGAGACTAATGGTAAACTATTAAATATCAACATGATGCCTCAGAAGATGAAAATTTTAATTGAATATATTAATGTTAATCCATATAATTTGATGAAATATTATATATAAAAAGATATGAATATAAAAAATTGACTCTAGCTTATACATTAGGTATATAGACCACTACCATTGGTACTATTCCAATGCCTACATCTCCAGTGACCTATGTGACATCTACCTAAAGTTTTGAGATAACACATGGACTTCAATATATTATGATGCATATTCCTATGTAATAATTATTCACCCCTCCCATTATGGTTATACATTTGATCAAACTATTATATCTCTTCATGTTAAGGTGTTCTAATTAGATAAAGGTTCATCAAGAACTAGTCATGCCATGGATTTGCATGCTTTTCTCAATAACCCATTATCCCTTGAGATAACATAATACCCTTTAATAACAAGATTAATATCTCCTAGGATCTTATTATGTGAATGCAAAGGTGACCTTGAGCAACATGTTAGATAATTTTGTGTAACATTCGTAGACTATGTGTACAATAGAAAAATATCTGATAAGTTATTTTTAAGAAATATTGAGTGTGCATTGATATGGATATATTATCCCCATATTCAATAATTAATAGAATTCAAACATTTATTAAAATAATTAATAACACACTTTGACATCAAAATCAATGAGAAGTTATCATATGAATAAATATCTAAGCTAAGGCAAGGGTCCAATGAATTAATCAATGTCTGTGTGCTTTGATAAAATATCATGATAGATAAAATTAATAATGATATAGATTATAATTAATTACAATATGTATTTAGAAAAAAAATTATAACACAAATTCATTAGTCAATCATATTCAAGAGAATCAAATCATTTGATCAGTTATTCCATACAGTGAGGGACAAATAATTCAAGTTAATTACATTGAAAAAAACTTAAGTATACATCAACTCCTACAAATATTTTAACAATGAATATTAAAATAAAGTAAAATTATAAGGTAAAACCAATTGATAACAATAATAAGGAAAAATTTATATTCAATGCACTGTCACAACCTACAAACTAGTTACAATTGATTACTCCACCAAAGAGATAGTTTTCACAATTACGATTGGCTCCTTATGTGCTACAAAATAAGTAGCTTGAGTTTAAGCTTATCACACTCATTTATCCATAATATATTGATCAAAGTAGACCTATACCAAATAACTTTGATGGAAACACATATTGTGAGTATCATCATATTGTAGGGCATTAAATGAAAATATGTTTCATGCTAAGGCTTAAGACATAGATCTCATAGATGAAAACATAATAAATTTGGGGAATCCTATAGATGAATATCAAACACATCACAATGAAAATTAAAATTTGAATATATTTAGTGACCTTTTCAAAAACATGATTCAAAATAACTAAGGACACTTTTGAGGTACATTGTGCATATAACATGTATCCTCCAACGAAAACATATGATCATCCAATAGATACTATCATTAGTACACTTAGTGATATTTCACCTCACTAGCTCATGATCACATTCAATGATAGAGATATATTTAATGGTGATTCACATTTTTATGCATTATTTATATGAGCTTCAATTAATGAAAAGATTATACACATTTTTATGATTTACAATGGTTTAAGTGAAAACATCTTTACAAAGGAATTTTTCTAATCCCTTGGTACATACACCAAGGATTATAATATACATCAAAAATAGTTAATGTATTTTATAATAAATACATTGGGATGTACATTTTTACCTCTTTAGATCGGATCAACCATATTATCCATACTATTCTTAGTTTTATATAGAAATGGGGTCTTCTATATGTTGTTAGGATAACCATAAATGTATATAATTCATGTATATCCCCTTAAAGTACATTGATGCCTAAATTATATTTAATGAAATAGAGTGGTCATAATTCTAGGTTTATAGTAAAAGTATAATCTATAGTTAATGATATCTCCTCTTTCACCTATATCACCATCATGATTGGTTGATACACATATTTAGGATAACTATCTAGAGAGGGTCAATGAGCATATTTAGGATCATTATTTAGAGATAGTTGACTAATATATCCAAGATGATCACATAAAGGCTATTGTTATACATATGTATTATCTATCTATACAACTAGATATTCAACATCTATCACATCATATAGTTATTAAAACATCATAGAGGCTACCACATCTTATAGTACATACTAAATTAACATTGCATAAATGTCAACATGCAACGTAATGAATATAGGCATTGAGACACCTTTATAATAAATAATAGACAACATGGATCAATTGGAATTTTAGATACACTCAACATACTCTGAGTTTTATGAGTGATAATCATAATAGATGTTGTACACTACATGGTTAGTTATTAGACCTTGACCCATCCCTAGTTTCTCCCCACTACCCACGATGGAGGACCCTTCTAATCCTTGATACAAAAACTTCCCATAAACCTTAAATTTATATGATAATTTATTATATTTTATAAATTTTAAATATTTAAAAAATCAAAAATTCTAAAAATCTAAAAATATTAAAATTTCCAAAAAATTCAAAACCAGGACCTGAGAATGACAGATTTTGAGTATAGACTATTTACATATGTTATTTATAATATATTTGGTATATGGAATATTATTTACATAAAAACATGAATTTAAAGGTATATTAGTGTTATTAAATACATATAAGTCACACAAAGACATATAGATGTTGGTTTTCCCTTTACTCAATGGCCATGTTGATTATGGGGGCATCTTGTTCCATGAGTATCACTATTACAAGATATATATTTATATTTCCTTTGTAACATGTTGATATACCTATATTTATTATAAATTCCTTGATATTTACTCATTTATTACATATTGATACATGATATGCCCTTATATTGTCATGTGACATTGATACATATGAATGGTGTATACTAGTTCTTTGGTCTATGCTCCATTAATGTTGTTACTATTTTACATGATAGGATACTATGTGTTTTACTATTGTGTGTGACCCTTGGAATTTATTTTTGTGAAATTATTAATGTCCATTATTTTTAACCTCTTTATGTCTTCTTGCATTTGACCCTTTGCCTTCTTTATTGCAAAATTTTATGTCCCTTGGCCTTATGTGTGACTAGCATTTGAAATTATTGAGATTTTTGACACTAAGGTGTGCCATGATTTATATTATTAAATATTAAAACATCTCCTTATTTGGTTAAACTTATAATGTGTTATTCATTGATACACCTATCTGTAAATGATACTTACATGCCTTATATTTCATATATTACATAAATAACTTGATTGACACATGCAATAATATGATGACATATTATCCACATTTTAAAATGGTATTACATGATGTTATCTATATATAAGGCATGATGTAATTAAATATTATTTTTATACTAGTGACTTATATGATATATACATCATCTCAAAATGATTTATAACAATGGGTTTTCCATATAGACATAAACCCCCATGAGTATAAAATCAAATTATAGTATAGATTTTAGAGATTCAAATGGTTCAAATATTAGATTCATTTAGATACATGAAAAGTATGGTCACATTAATATATATTATAGGGGAATATTCCATGCATATGCATTCACTTTATAGATACTTGGATAAAAATCCATACACACTTTTGTGCATATGAATGGGAATATGCATAACAACTTATAGGAAAATAATTAAATTTTTTCAAATAGATATAAATTTGAGACATAGGTTATAAAATTCATTATTTATATACATACCATTCTCTATTAGATGGTAAATATTAATAGGGAATAATACTAATTCATGTGCATGCAAAATAACATATTACAGTTGAATGTAAAATGGTTATCATTCCATTTCACATTTATAAAATATGCAGTCATGATTGGGGCATGCACATTATCCATTCTCTTTATATCACACAATATATTTTACATTGAATGAAACTACACAATCAAAACTTGTGTTCAAATTGGGGGCATGAACATTGTTCATTCCCTTTCCATCATGCATTTTAGTTTTACATGGAGTAAACTTGATTGTGCTTGAGTGAAACATTAAAATTAAATATATAATCCATATATAGTTGTCGATTCATTTTATTTTAGTGAACACGGCTTGATGGTTATCTCATCTACCTGCATAGTGATTTATTTGAGTAAACCTAGCTAGATGATTCTCTCTCTTTCTTATTAATTTGTTTGGTTTAGTAAATTGTGTACTTTAGGTTAGTTCATGAGGGTTGGGTCATGTTTCTTTCCAATATATAGATCTTGCCTAGTTACATATGTTTTGGTCATTAGCACTCCAATTATCCATGTGCTTAAATAAGGAAACATAACTCTCCAATGCTTAAATAAGGAACAATTATCTCCAAAATGTTATATTGAAATATGGTTCACTCACATATAAGTGTACTCCTTGTTATTAATACTTTTTAAATTTTAAAATTCCATATTTTAGATTTAACATATGGACATTGACAACTTAATTTTCAATGTGGCTTTCAATGAAGAAAAGCTAAGAATTTGGGACCATATTCCAAATAAAAATTATGTTGTATACACTCAAGTACATTTTATCCTTTTAATATATAAACTACGTTACTATAATAAAAGGGGGGAATTTGTAGATACTAAAATATAGTCTTGAGTAATTGAAAATGAAAATATTGACACACATTTACCATGCTAGAATTGAGAAATTAAATAATATCCTAATCTTCCATCCACTCACACTTACATTCTATATTATGATTCAACCTTTTCATTTTGATGTTATACACCTACAAGAAATTCACTTTGTATATCAAACTTGTTAAATATCCTGCATATACATCTCCAAAATCTTAGTTCAGTCTATCTATACATAGGTTAGTCCACTAAATTTGGTTAGTGTCTCTATTCAATACTAACTTAATCTAGTCGATACCAACCTAGTCTGAATAAAGTCTATTTTATAAAGTAAAACCCATCCTTAGGGTTGGACCATCAACCTAGTGTATCAAGGGTGTGAGGAATTATTCAATTTGATCCATATATTAACAAAAAAAATCTCATTCAAAATGGGTTGGGTACTTATCTAATATACATATATACACTATTTCACACCCCAAAAAAATATACTATTCTTCCCAATTCATAAACCTATCACTAAGAGTATCACAAGTGAAGTCTAAATAATTCTAAAGCCAAGTCAAAAAGTATTGTCAAATATCAAAGCCACATCATTAGATACATAGATATAATGAAGGAAGATAATTAAATGATCACACTAAGTGTGATAAAAATGTGTATAAACTTGGTATTATCACTTTTATCACTTTATTAATAAATCCTATTGTGGGGGCTTCCCACTGCATCAATATCCTTGAGTAGACACCTTAAAGGGTGAATTGGGTTTCAATTAGGATTATCTCATGATAGTTTGAAAGAAATTTTTTCATAATATAATGTCATACCATTATTACTATTAATATAAAATCCTCTGGGTCTCATTTTGCCTTACCTCTCCATCTAATTTCCATATATATTTTCTAACTTCCCTATAGCCTATTATATTGACCTAACTAAAAAAGTTTGTTTTATACTTTGTCTTCTTTGTATTATATTATCTAACCCAATATAGTTATGAGTATATATTCTATCATTTGTACTATATCATCCTAGTTTATACTATATTGTGTCAGCCAACATCCTACATTTGTATTTGCCTCAATGATACCATCAATTTAAATTTTAGTGTTGTTTTTGAGAATTAATGTCATATATATGGGTAATATTCCATTCCTAAAGCATATGTAACACTCATATACTCTAGACACACTTGAATTTATATACCTGAGTAATATTTTATAAGATTTATAAGTTTATATCTTTATCTTGGAAGTCTTGTCTTATTGTGTCATTGAATCTCAATAGGAGGGGTATTTATAATTCCTAATGAATGATATCTAGATCTTCATCTTACCATTTGATATAACCTAAAACATCCATTAAAAATTTACACTTGGGCTAAAGGGGTGACTAAAGCATCAACAAGTCCACCCAAAGGGAAGTATTTATATCTTCTACCCTTTATTAACTTATTAGTAGATTAGATACTTCTTAGTTTATTAACTTATGGATGTACATGTGTATCCTTTATTATTTTTTTCCTTATAAAAAATAAGTTGTTATAGATATAGATTTTTTTAGGATTTCCATTTATGACCTTAGGTTGCATACACCCCCATTTGGTTGACCATTTCATCTTACCTTCTTTACAAACACTTACCCATCATTTAATTTTAATTGCATCTTTAAAATCACATACAAATAATTGATCCCTTCCTATATCTATACCCCATGTTAGGCTTAGGATTTTGAACCCTTTCCTCTAAAAAATTGAGTTTAGATTACTCTTTGATAGGTATATATATATTCTATGTCCTTAACTGATTATCCAAATATACACAAGCTCTATTATTATGACCTTATTTGAGTCCTAGTTTATTGAGAGAAATAAAATAGTTATAGATCATCCTAAAATGTGCATAAATTCTAGTGAATCCAATGTGAATATTATCCTACCTTTAGTTGGGTAATTTATAAGTTTTGCCTTTATGAATTTGAGTGACATATTCACAACCATCAAATATTTTCATTCTAATCATATCAACCAACATGGTATATTTTTCTTAGTTTTAGAAACTATACTAGGAATCCCAATATTATTCTCTTTTTTTCCACAAATGTATCAACTATCTCCATATAATGTGTTGATTTACAACACAGGGCCCAAGATTGAGTGTGTAAGGGAGAATCAAGTTTACTTATGTAGAGTAAATGCCCTGAGATATATTTAGACACAAAAATCAAACACACATTCAATGGAGCAGAAGTCTTACTTGAAGACGATGCAAATTTTATTCATACATGAAAGGATGGGGGAAAACATAATACAATTTCTATAGTAAATGTATATAAAGTAGATGCATGGATCAAGCTAACTATGTTATGAATATGTAAATTGCATCAATCTAGTTGTGTTTTTATGAGGATAGATGCATATGTTACATATTTAATATACATGATTATAAAAGAAATATTAATTTCTATACACCTACCAAGAAGGATTTTTATAGGCACATTTATATCCTATCATATGTGGTAATTGGCAACAATTTAAATAAGTAATGCCCAGTCTATCTTCAATGATTCCCAATCTCATGATATTTAGTTGGTAGTTAATCACTAGTTTGGACCATTTCAAGTCACATAATTAGGGCAAGCTAATATGTGGTTGTATTGATGTGGGTCATGAATAACTAAGTGAGTCTATTAGTATATGTTTGTGAAGTACATAGGAATGAAAACTATGGAGTGATAAGTGAGGTTCATGACTTGTGATATAAGGTGACCATTGCATAAAATTCAATGAGTATGTGTGGAACTTATGTATAAGGTTTTGAGAAAACTTTGGGAAAAGGAGTGCACATGGATTTTTGATAAGTGTGATATATACATATAAGAACAAATGAGGAGTGTTTTTAACTATGTAGAGGCTATTCATGGATCATTATCCATTTAGTAAAGATTAATGGTCTCCATTGCATCAATGTGTAGATGAGGAAAATACACTTGAAGTTAATAATAAGTATAATAGTTAACTTGATCATCATATTTTCCAATCTTGACCACTCAAAAAATTTGATGTGTGTCATGGTGGGTGTGCATGTCTGTTACTTCAATGATCTAGTCCTTATCTATGGGGTGTAAATGTTTGGGATCCAAATTAAAATGATGTTATGTCACTAATAGCTTAATAAGTGATGAAGTGTAATGATTTATAAATTCCACATTGAATATTGGGTGCAAGCCCAAGTATAGAGGTAGATCAAGAACAAAATCATTCTCACCAACTATGCATATAATACTTTAAGGACCATAACATATAGGCTTGATCTTCTAGTGTAGACCATTGAAAAATTCCTTCTAAAAGTAAAACCAAACTTTATCACCATATTAAAATTCATGAGGTGTGTGATGTACATCATGGCACTTTTACTTTTATTTTATGTAAAAGATAATCTATTTGATTTATAGATGGACATATTAGATATGTCATAGAAACTTCTCAGCTTTGTCTACTTCATGTTCCTATGTGTACGACTCAATACTAGCTAGTGCACAATAAGAGATATCTATAGGTACTGAAGGTTAAAACCCAAGACATGTCTAGAATGGACTATGATCTATAGAGTTGTGCAACACTCTTTTATAGGTGTGTTTAATGTATAAGACATGGTCATCTAGAGTGTGAACATGTGCATGGTTCTACATTCATAGGAGATGAAAAAGTGTGAAATTAACAACTTTAGTTTTCTCATTTGTTTGTGGATGAAAGGACATCAATCAATTTAGCTACGTACCCATTAAGTCCCACAATGCTTTCCAAAATTGACTTATATAGTGAGGATTTCAATTGGAGGTTATGGATTTTGGATGCCCAAATGAACCCAAACATGGTTGAATATGGTTTTTATAGTGTCATCTTGTCCATGTATTCCTTGCATATAACCATGATAGCCATATTGGAGAACCTATCCACTATAATGAACATAGTGCCATCTTGTCATCTCATCATAGGTAACCCAATAATTAAATACATGTTGATAGATTCATATAGTATGGATGGAACTGATAGAGGCGTGTAAAGTAAAAAATCTCTATTTGAGGTATTGGAAATATAAAAAGGAATACAATACTTGATGTGGACTTCCATGTATGTGTGCATGTGTATCTAATATAAATGTGACTATAATGTGGGTAGAGTATTTATCATGATAAAGTGTCCTGAGGTCTTGGCATAGTGTGCCTTCTAGATGAGTCATTAGTGAGGTGTACCATTACGAACATATAGATATCTAAGCTTGTATATAAGTTGGTTAAAGAATTAGAACTCAATAAACTATTTACATTGTGTTAGGCTATTGTAATTCATTATGAAGTCTTAGTTAGCTGAGTAGAGGGATACCTAGTATATGAAGTTGAATGCATGATCCAAAAGTCAATTAAGGTAATATATTACCTTTTTTCCCTTCCCTTTCTTATGCTTGATAATGATATGGAACTATTGAATATATGTCATCCATGTCATGTGTCATGCATTCTCTAGCTTGTTCTACATTTATAAGAACTGAAGTGTCTTGTGATATAAATGAAAAATTATATCCTTCCCTAGAATTTAGTGTCATCATTACTTAATTTATTAAATAATATCATAAAATTATGTCTCATAGATGGAGTAAATGTGTCTAAATAGTATTCGACTAGATGTCCATGCTACATGAGCACTGCATTGAGTTCATAGTCAAATACATCAACGTGAATTTTGAAGTAATGCATAATGTTAAGCATTGCACAGAGGCATTACTTGAGTTCCTCAAAATTGTTTTGTTATGAATGAGCCCAATCAAACTTGGATTTTTCAATTTTTATCTAGATAAAATCCCAAGAGATGTGTGAGAAACTAAGGATAAACCTATGGTAGAAGTTATCAATCCAAGGAAACTCCTCAATTATATGAAATTATGGAATATGCCAATCTTCAACCACTTTAATATTCTCTAGATATAAATGGATGCCTATGAGATCAATGATGTAGTCTAGGTACTGTATCTTCACAACACTAAATGTAAACTTTACTAAGTTGGCTTACAACTTGTGTTGAAATGTGATATGTGCTACATATGATCCTCTAGAATATTTTTGAACATGAGGATGTCATCCAAGTAGATGATTATGGAGTTTAATAAGGTCTAGAGTAGATTAGACATCAATCACATGAAATTGGTTGGTGTATTGGTTAGGAGAAAAGACATGACTAGTCATTCATAAAATCTCTCCCATGTCTTGAATGTTATCTTCCACAAATATTTAGGATGGAATGGAACCTAAGGGTAACCTAGATTCAAGTCAATCTTGGTGAATTATTGAGTGCCATAGAGATGGTCTAAAAGGTCATCAATGCATGATAGTGGGTACTAATTATTTATTATTATCTTGTTAACTATGTAGTAGTATATGCTGATTTAATAGGACCCATCCTTCTTAGGTGAAAGGACTATCAGATTCATATATGGTGAAGAGATAGGATTGACATTTATTTGAACAAGGAAATATTGTATCTATCACTATATTTCATCATTCTCCTAAACTAATATGTAATATAAGGTTTATTTAGAAGAGGTGGTATAGAGACCAAATCAATTTGATACTTTACTATGAGTGTGTTAAAAGGCTTTCAAGTTCTATGAATACTTCACTATGTTAATCTAGTAACTTTTTAAACTACTACTATTGTGATATTGTGTGAATGTTTCACACTACTAGAATGTACTTTGTCATTTTCTACATAGGCATGTTAGGATAGACTATGAGTAACATACAATTATACACATGCAATATGAGCTTACAAACATTATTTGGTAGAGATGAATGTGAATTTGGTCATGGGTGATGACTTGAAGAGGTTGTATAAATAATATTATGTATGGATAGTCCAGTGTTGTGGCTTAGATTGATAGGTAGCTTCATAGTTGTATAGATATGATCTCACCAATAAGATGTCTTATACCTATAGAAGTGCGATGTCACAAGTGAAATTATCCTCTATAGGCTTGATTTTGTATTCAAAATTGAACTATCACTAAACCTATATATCTTCCCCTACTATAGCCATCCTAGAGAATATGACCTAGGATGCATAGTAGTTGAAAGCCCAATGCATTGAGTTTTGGATTGCATAATTATTTTATTATAACTTTTGTATTTAATCAAAAATGAATTGTATCTATAAATAAATCCTAACTTAGATAAGATAGATCATACCATACAATTTAGATTGGGAACACATTTGTTAAGTGGGAGCATGACCAATATGTGGATCCACTAGACTTGATCAGGGGATTTCCTACCATAATACACTATTCTAAGGATGATTCCAAAGCCTCCAGTCTAAAAAACTCATGCAATAAATTTAAGGGGGTCCTAAGTTTGATATTTCACCTATACTAATATCAAATAAAGTAAATCTAATCTATTTCTTATAAAATATTATGACATAAAGTGGGGTTTAGAAACAATAAAACTAAACATGCATAGAAGACATATACTCATGTCAATGTATACAAAATCTTAATACATGGAACAGAAGAAAAAATGCATATCTATATAATATATAAAGGAGAAATAAAGTTAGGAATACTTGCCTTTGAAGATGAACCCATCGAGCCTCAATCTCTCCCTTGGCCAAGGTGATTCACAAGAGGTTGTTGTGGTATGTAAGGATGACAAATACAAATCACCTCTAGGATACACAAGCTATCAATGCATTGAAAATACTTATCCAAAATATAATAGTCGTATCTCCAAAGAAAGTATGGAACCCTAAGCTTTGCTTCTCAAGTAGAATGGTCAATAAGCAGATGTTTATTTGCTCTTACTCCTTATTTTTCTTCTCATAACAAATGATGGAAATAAACTTGTATATATTATCAGATTTGACCCTAAACCCTTCAGAATATCTTGACTGATAGGGCTGACCTAGTTGACCTAGTACAATTCTAGATAATAATTCACTAGGTCATGAGCTAGATCAGCCAAAGGTAAAACTAACTCCTAAGTGAAAAATACCCAAAACTATATAGGGTCAACCCAGTTGACCTAGTATGGCTGACTGAAAAAATTGGATTAAAGTGAGAAATAGGAGGATAAAATGTGGAAAATTATTGGAATGGGTAAAACATAGAATAAAAAGCTTAGGGATAATGGTTTCAGGAGACAAGTGTGTAGATAACAAGTGGTAAAAGGGACAATAATCCTATGAAACAATAATGGTCTACCCATCCCTTTCCTGGTGTACCCTTCAGGGCATGCACTCAGAAAGATTGAGACTTGATGGGTTCCTTAAAGATAAAAAGTGTCAGTAAGTGATAAAATTTTCAAAATATTATGTGTATACATATGCCCCACTTGAAGCTCATCACATGTCACTTGAGTGCAACACGGGATGGTGCTTCAAGAAATAAAACATGATAACAAATAATGTTGATGTTAATTAAAATGCAATAAGGAGAAAATAAGATAAATGAAAATAAATAATTGAAAAACACATACCTTTACTTACCTTAGTATTGTAGATAAAGAAGTAGAGTGCAAGAGAAGTGAAGGCATCTAAATGTGAAGAACATTAGGCAAACATACAAAAATTAGTGCAAAAAATAGTAAAAAGTTAAAATTTTGGGGAAATAGGCATAAAGTATTGGAAACAATTCTCTACTTCATCACTATTCCAAAAAAAATTATAATTCTAAAAATGGATAAGTAGAAACAAAGATATAGGTAGAACAAGGAATCTAATGGAAAATAATTGAAATATTTAGATTTTTGAAAAGTGATTATAAATAAGGTCAAAAGGAAGTCATTTTTTATTTTTGACTTGTGAAGGAGAGAAAAAGAGCTCTATGAGACCAAACTAGCTAGGATGGTGAGGAGATGATAGGCTAGACAAGAGAGACCCCCAAAGGTGGCAAGGGGTGTAGCATGGTTAGGCAACTAAGAATCTTAAACTAGTTTTTGAATATTTTAGTGATTTAAGTGTATTTTTAGAAATTTGTGTATTTAATCATTTTTAGACATTAAAATGAAACCAATTAGGTAATAAGGGTAGGAAAAACCATTTAAGGAAATGGGTTTTAAGGGTTTGGGGAAATAACTACTAAAAGGCACTTATTTCACAAAAGGTAAGGGGTCAGCAGGGAAAAACAACTAGGTTGACCTAGCAGGCTGAAAAATGACAAAATCTATACTTCTAACCTAGTAGATCTATGCTGACATAATTTATTTTCTAGACTACCAACCTAATACATCATTACTGATTGAGCAGAAAAGTCCAGTATGATAATGCAGTACTAAGGGGGGAAATAAGAGGTTGACTTGAATTTTTAAGTTAACCAAGTCAAAATAGAGAAATTTTGGTCAAATTAGTGTTTGACCAAAGGACCATAATAGTACATAAATGCATGTAAGTGGTTTAAAGAGTGCTAGAATGGTCTATAATAACTGACTAAGGTGTAAAAATGGCTTATTAGGATAAGAATAAGCTAAATTGATTAAAAATGAATAAATTAAAGCAAATTAGCCTTATTTTTTTATTAAAATTTAAAAATAATGTATTTTGAATACACATGACATGGAGGATCTAATACATCTTTTGTTATTTTTTTATTTTAAGGGCATCCAATATTTTGAAATTTAGAGGATACATCATAGATACTGAATATATTGGAGTGTCTATCAATAGATGATAAAGAAAGACTAATTTCTTTAATCTTATGTGTCATATCAGATATGTGTAGGATACCCCTTAACTCAGATCTATTAGTCATTTTCTTAGGATGCTAAAAATGATTGAATAACACCTTCATGTGGGAGGTGGAGGGGGATATTATAGAGGTGGGTATCACCTTGGAGGTTATGCATGCCATCCTAGGATTGCCCATAGAAGGGACACCCATAGTCACAAGATTACCTAATGGTAAGGAGAATAGGAGAGCCTTAGCTATATGGGTTATAGGATCAAAGAGGATATACCCAGGGTTGAGGGTGAGCATGTTTTATGTCATAGATTCTAGACATATAAAAGTATGTGATAGGACTTGTGATAGCATGAATGTTATGTCACAAGTCAAACAACAAGGTATCACTCTTTATGATAGCTTTGATCTCGATGATATTAGAAGAGAGGGTCTTATATGACCTAGGCTCTATCATCTAGATATAACTCATACATGACATGTATGGAATGTTGTCTAGAGGGTAGAAGTCAGTGGGGCTGATCATATTATTGATATCATAGATTTATGAGAGGTTCTCCATGTATCAGTCAGCTGGATTACCCTATGTGATCAATGATAGGTCACCTCAGGTAAATAAATAGAGATAAGACCAGGTAGTGTGGGACATGTCCCATATGTCAACATTGTGAATAGTAAGATGAATAGATATAATAAGATAGTCATATGGGCACATCTAGACTATATAGCCTAGTTGGGAGATAGTTGCACCAACTTTGGCATGGATAGAGGTGATAGGGAACTACACCTAGTGGATAGATCCACATTCAATGGCATGAGTACTAGGACAAATGGGATTTCCTCACCTAATAGTGCCAATAGTGGTTCCCATGTTTTGGGCCTTGCATGTGAGAGAGACACAAGGGAGAGGAGGACTAGGGCCACCAGTTGTGAGGCTGATGCTCAAGACACATCATGGGAGACCATGGACTGGTCAAGTACAACATGTAGTGGAGTGAGAGGAGATGGGTATAGAGGTAGGAGTACTAAATGTATCACCACCATCTCTATAACATGAGGAATTGTGACTACTACAATCATGACATTGATAGAGGTAGTAGGAGAAGGAGAGATTAGAGACTATTACCATCCTAGATGACCTAGTAGGTGGGATAGAGTAGAATTGGACTATAGAGAGACCACTAAGGTGTCACTTTATATGGGTATGAGTGGCATCTCCAAGATTAGTTTTTAGGAAGTGATCAATAGAAGAGGTTTTTTTAGGTTATGCAGATGGGGAGACTATGTTTAGTGGTTGTGTAGATGGAAAAATAGTTGTGGTAGAGAATGAGGAGATTAGATGGGGGTTCTTAGAAAGGGGAACACTCCATGATGTCATAGATGAGGCATTGATGCCATACAACCCTAATATATTGGAGGATCCTAGGGTACCATCTACCCTAACTTAGGTGAGTTAGTTTAGTTTAGCTAGAGAGGCCATGAGGTAGTTGCAAGTACATAGAGAAGGGATACAACCATCAATAGAGATAGGTGAAAGAGAGACATGGGCATGGTAAGTTGTAGCTAAGGAGAGAACTATACATCTATCTATAATGACACAAATGACATAGGCTTAGGAGAGAGAAACACATGTAGTAACCCTAACCCATATGACATAGGTTCAAGAGTAGGAGAGAGCTACCCTAGCCTAGTTGGCACTGGTATAGGCTCAGGTGGCTCATCTATAGGGGTAGGTATTAGGAATGAGATCTTGGGTTACCTCTTTAATACATTCTATTTAGAGGAATTAGACTAAGGCATCTATGGGTAGCATGGCTATGGGGACCAACCATAGATTTAGATTATTATATATGGTTGTATTTTTATATCAAAACTCATGATACATACATACATATATATATATATATATATATATATATATATATATATATATATATATATATATATATATATATATATATATATATATATATGGATTAGTTGGATTAGTTTGGTATTTTGGATGTTGGTTATATGTGTTATCATTATTTTTGTGGTTGCATATGCTTAAATATATTTATTTATAACACATGTATTTGAATATTGTTGTATATTATATAGGAAGTATATGAGTTGTGGTTGATTTTCTAGCATTATGTAGAACACATGCATGGTTAAAAAAAAATAGGCAAAAATGACTTGGTAAAATATAATCAATCAAAAATGTACTACACACTATTTTAAGTTGGGAAATGTGTAATAAAAATAAAATTAATAAGTATAAAGAGCCAAATGTTGGTGAATAAGATGGCAAAAAGTTTGTTTTTAAACCAAACAAAAGATTGGCACCAAATTAAAACAAGTGAAATCACACTAAATCACATTGGGAAGTATGAAAATAATGTAATAAAATGAAAGTCATGTAAAAGGATAAATGGTATAAAAAAATCAATTAATTAAATCAATCATATTAAGTCACGTTGGGAAGTATAAGAGAAAAATAAAATTGGCAAAATTGGATCTTAAATTTATCACACTAATTCAAGCTAGGAAGTATGAAAATTTCAAGAAATGGTTGGATTCTTACATGCACTCAAAAAATAAGAAGATAAAAGTGAAAGAAAAATAGTATAAGCATAAAACATAATAAATTAAGCTAGGAATGATGTCAATGACATGTAAATTCATAATCAATCACATCCTATCTCATATTTGACACATGTAGTTCTGATTGTGACTTGGATTATTGGAAAATTTTGTGAGGGCTAGGTATTATCTATGGTCTTACACTAAAAAATCACAAAGGGAACACCACTAATGTGGAATAAATGTGAAAATATGTTAAAAAATGATGTGGGTAATAGGAAGGTGAAATAATGGTAATTTGTGAAGATGGTTAGGTCCTATCCATGGTCTTATAATGCAACTCACAAATGGAATCCTAAGGGGAGTGATCAATAAACTAATAATATTTCTCAATAAAAAATATGATGAATATAGGGAATGAAAAAGGGAGTGTAAAAATCATAACTTATGCATCTTATGAGAAGACCTTAGGAGACAAGAGGCATACTAAGGACATGAGAAGACACTAAGTGACTAGTGACCATAAATGTATAAAGAAAACATATTCATTATAGACATTAAGCTATGTAGGAAAATAAGCATGATAATAAGATAATATCAAGAAGGTATATTGGTACAATAAAATTAAAATGGACCTACCTTCCCATTATGTGTTCCCCATTCCTCAAGACCCCTTTACAGAGTCATCGATCTACTACAAAGATTGGGTATTTGCATGAGAAAGTAGTTATCACTCACTAAAAGATTTTTTTTTAATTCTCCTTTTCTAATCTACTATCTTACCACACCCCAATGGACCTCATATATATTTTGAGGCTAAATATGGAGTTTAATATTTGACTATAAGAAGGATATGTGCTTTGAATCATGTCTTTTAGTGTGATTGGAATTTTACTATTTTTTTTTATGTTTTTGCCTTTTGTATCATTGCCTTTAATTAAATAATTTGGATTTTAAATGTTCTTAAGGATTTTAAATATTACTCATCTACATATACTTTAAATGATCAACCATGATAGATAGAGTGATACACACGAATGAGCTATAGGCTTAGGCTAAATGAAGCTAAGTAACCAAAGACAAGATTGACTAGGACACTTAGGCTTGATAATGAACCAAAATGTTATCTAAAGGCTAAACCATGTATACACTTAGTTTGAAAAAATTGAAATAAAGGGGAAAGAGGAGATATAAAGTGGACTAGTGAAAGTAGATTATAATGAGATGAATTATTTGCTAACTAATCACATGGTATAGAGGGAATGACTAAAGAGAACCAGGTTGGTATAACCAAGTTACAATGATAATTATCCATGAAAAATAGAGATAAGAATTCAAACAATCATGAAGACACAAGAGGGAAATTTGTAAGAAATAAAGAGGAAGAAATGATAAAGAAGACATTCATAAACAAACATAAATTTTAATATAAGAAATATAGAGTGCGAAACAAAGTCACTATGTAAGAAAATAAGAATTTTTAAAAATGTCAAATGATATAACAAATAGATAAAGATAATATTAGAACACACATCCAAATCAAATTAAAATGTAAAATTACCATACATGTGCTCATAAATACTAATAAATCTACTAACACACATTATCTAGAATATTAGATAGGTCTCTATAAATCTAGGTGTGAACTACTACTAATGTCTTGACTATCTTTGATGAGAACTAAGAAAATAATTATCATATAATATCCTCAATATAAAAAGTAAGAATTCTTGATGGATCATGTTTAAGAGGTAAATCAGGCATGAGATGCTCAAAAGAATGCATGGGAGTGGATTCTATGGGAGATGTATGAATCATCAGTGGGGAAGGGTCCACAATTGAGGGACTCATAGGTGGAAAAGGATCCATAAGTGAGGAAATTTCTATGGGTGGAGACATAGAAGGTGGTGAAGGGACCATAGGTGGGGATGGAACCATAGGATGTGGAACCATGGGAAAAGAAGGGGGAGCCTTATTATGTGAAAAAACTATGGGAGGAATGGTAGAAGGTTTTGTAATAGCTATAAGGTGATCTTTAAGGTGTTGTTGAAGGATGTGACAATGATCTATGTGATGGGTGACACATTGGTACCAAAGGCAATACACCTCTCCATACTTAGGCACATACTAAGATAGTACCTTTGGGGGAGGTATGGATTTGTTTGAGTACTAAGGGGAATAAAGATGCCAAGTATCAATATATTATCACATCTTATGACAATGCATGGAAGAATGATTATCTATTCCAAGAAAGCAATAGATACACTTATGAGTGGTCTTAGCAGAAGTACTTATAGGAGAAGGTGTAATAGAAGTGGAAGAATATGTAGAAGTCTCATTAACCCATTTTGTGGGTAATGGAGCCATCTAAGGTAAATGAACAAAACCATCACCTAGGGAAGGTAATGGTGGGGAAAGAATGGGACTAGGCTCAATGAAAGGAGCAATGAGATCAAAAGCACGAACATACTCAGTGATAATAGGAGTGGGCATGGGTTCAACTATAGTGGGAGAAAGAATGGGATAAAATATAGTAGGAGAAGGAATGGGATCCAATGTAGGTTCTATTGAGGGAGGGGTAGGGTCTACATAAGTCTAAAGAAGGTTCACACACATCTCAAGTATAAGTAGGTTATTATGGTTATGGAACCTAACAAATTGGTAAGGCCTAATCATAGCATGATCTATGAGCATAATCCTACGAGGTTCATCATAAATTAGAGGTGTCAACACCATATTTACCCTATGATAAAAAAGGAAAAATACTAAAATCAAGAACTATAAATGATGTAATACATGAAGATACATGAAAATACTGAATCAAGGAAGAATGATAATGGATAATCTTAGCATCATGAGCCTGAATAAGACTACCTAAGAATGGATCATCTAAGGAATAACCATCATCATAATAAGGGGTGTGAAGATCAATGACACAAGTATGGATGTTTTTGTCATATAATGAAGTGTGATGAATAGATTGCTAAGTCTTAGTCAAGATAATATGAATTTCATCACAAGGAAGTTTCAGAGAATGAGGTTGTAAAGAAGCTAGAAGATGAGAGATGAGATGAGGTGAGAGATCAATAGTTTTAATATTTAAGTTGATCTCAGCAGGCTCATCATCATTAAATTCTATAATTTTAGGGGGAATGTTCCTAATGAGTTCAAAATGACCATTGTAACCTCAAGTTGAATTAATGGTAAATTTTAAATGTTGCGATTCATAAAATATAACACTAATCAAAGGTTCAAAAGTAGGAATATTGAAAACACCATGGTCTTGGAATTGTTCAAAATTTTAAGGTTAGTGTCACCTTGAATCCTATAAATGGCTCCAGTATGAGGGTATTTAATGTATTGGTAGGTAGAAGAATCAAATGATTTCATATGGTGAGTCCATTACATACTAATAAAGATGTTATAAGAGAGAGGAAAGTTAAATATCATCACCTTCACACAAACGGTCATAAGTGGGATGGAAATGGGAAGCCACACACAACCTAAAGGAGGCATTTTCCTTTGATCCTATCCTTATCATGTGTTACATGTGGATTTGAGATTTAATTTAGATAACCAAGGGTTTTGATAAAATTGAGAGAGGAAAAATATGTTCCAAAACCTCATTAATAAATGCACACTTGATTTAGATACTAATGAATAGAGGAAAATCATCTACATGAAGAATATTCTCATCAAGAATCATAGAAGTGAGGAAATTTTAAGGAAAGAGAAGCGTCCATTATTTTGTCAACATGGATGGACATCTCTTCACATTATTTCAATATGATATCCTCAAATCCAAATAAGGTTGTATCACATCTAGCTGAGGGAGGATGAAGGATGCTCATTTTCAACAATAGTTATATAGGATAGTTTCCAACAATAGTTATATAGGATAGTTTCTATGATGCAGAGAGGTCCTCATAATATTAATAAATGGAATTTGGGATGGGAGATTAGTGAGTTCCATGATGGGATCCCACTCATCATAACCTATAGGAAGGTTGTTAAAAATAGGTACATAGTGATTAATGAGGTCCTAAAAAGGAGGATCCCAAGTGCATTAGAATTTATGTTGATAAGAAGGACAAGGATTAGAACAGGGTTGTAAATTATGTTGTGAAGATGAATTAGTTGGTTCATGTTGGTTTTGAGAATCATTAAAATAAAGGTTAATAGAAGATTTATTACATTGGTTTTGGGTGAATAAGATGGAGGGATGATATAAATATAATTGGAAGTGTTATCCAAGGAAGGAGTTGTAATTGGATCATCAAAGGTTATAAGGTCATCTTGCCCCAACTCATTTAATTGAGTTGGAGAAGAATCCTAGATAACATAAAATGTTTGAGATAAAAGAGGAGTGTAGATAGGTTGATGATTAATAAAATAAACCACCCTTCACATATTAGTCATGTTGACAACATTCTTTTTAGAAGTGGGGTCAAAAAGAATTTATACATTGTTGGTGGAAGGTATGGGCTTGTCTTGGTTATCTTGATTAAGTTTGTGATTAGGAAGGGGGTATTTATAGATAGCCAAATGAGAATTATATTGATTTAAGGATTGAGATTTAGTAAGAGTTTCATAATCCTTAAAATCAATTTCAAAGGCTTGTTAATGCTTTATAATAATATAATCATAATCAAAATTAGGACCAATAAGAAAATCCATAGTTAAATTATGAAGCTACTTAAAAATCTCATGAGAATGACCCCAACTAGCATGAAACCAACAAAACTTGTTATGATTATACCAAGATTTCATATGAGGGGTAGGATAAAGTTCTCATGGAAGAGGCCTAGGTTGACATTTAAGTAATTCAACTAAGGATAAAGGTTTGTGAACGTTAATGGTATTTGGTTGGATTGGTGTATTGTTGAGAATGGGGAGTTGGTTCTAAAGAGTCATAATAATAATATTGGTGTATTCTCATTTGGCTATCTTGAATAGTGTGAATGGTGTCATAATAATCTATGACACCATCATTAGTAGCTTTATGGTTTTGTTCTTAAGATATGAGGACCCATATAAGTTTAAGGTGGCTCTGATGCATAAGGAAATCTTGATGTTTAACTTGGTCAATAGCCTCCTCCAAAGTATGTGGAGAGAGAGTGTGGACCTAATATTGTAACTTGGGAAAAAGAGCATTAGTAAAGAGATGGAAAAGGTTATAATTGGCCATTTTATTTTCACATTGTTGGACAATATTTTCCACCTTTTAACAAAAGCTTGGGTAGCTTCATTTTCAAGTTGTTTACAATTTATGAAGTGGGACAAAGTGTTTTTTTGAAGATAGTTAGTTTGGAACTCTTTAACTAAAGCATTAACTAAATGTTCCAAAATATAAATATAATGAGTTATTTTTTGGTTTTAAAAATATAAGGCATCACCTGTAAGAGTTTTGGCTAAGAGCTTTGTAGCAGAAAAGGTGTTTAATTTGATCCAATCTTTATAAATATTTATAAAAGGTTTGAGATGAAGGGTAAGATCAGTTTATCCATTATAATAAATGGTAGGGGTGATACATATTATATAAATATTATCAATTTTATTGGTAATAGTCTCATTTTGAATATGATTAATGGTTTTGTTGATCAAAAGAGGTTAAGGAATGAGATTGCCTTGGGAATAATGAAGAGGAGGAGGGGGAACATTTTTATTATGTGTGCCCTAAGCCATTGGTTGAGGATGAGATTGAATATGGAGAAGGTGATTTTGCATTCTCATCATTTGATTTTTATTATAAGCTTGAAAGGTATACATTTGATTGTGTGTTTGTAATAAGAGATTATGGGTTTTATTAGAATTATTAACATTATTTTGAGAACTAGAGTTGTATTAGTGCCTTCGGGACCATTATTGGTGTTTATAGGAGCTTGAGAGGACTTGTTAGAATGTGAAGCACTAATTAAAATAATTTATTGTGTGGAAAAATATGGACTAGTGAAGTGATGTGAAGAATAAGAAGCACTAGAAGCATGATTATCTTTGGTAAAAAATGATGCACTAGTAAAAGGATTAAGGATAATGGATATTATAACAAGCCCAATAGATGTAGATCCTACTATGTTAATGGAGATACTAAGCATGAAGATAATAAGTTAAATAATAAGAGGTCATGGCATAAGAAGGGGTCATAATTGAGGGAGGAGGTTGAGAATCAAAGAAATTAGTACCTCCAAATCCATTTGATAATGTGGGAGTAGGTGAATGAGGATCTTTATATTGACCACTAATCATAATATGGTAAATGGTAGAAGGATCCTATCCTTGATGTTGAGGAAATTTAGAGATAAAGAAGAGCATTTTAGGGGTATAATCTAATTTGGGTTGATATTCTAGGGAAAAGAGATAATTATATTGTTAAGAGGTATGAGGAGATGTCCCATAGTTCATTGTGCAAGTGGGTATATGAAAATTATTCTCATCTAAGAGAAGAGACTACTATACATATGGGAGACCCTATGAGGGTTGGTAAAACTCATCATGTTTTTTAAATTCAACTCAGTGTTGTCTTTAAAGAAAAAATTCATGATGAAGGAGAAAGGATAAACTAGGTAAAAGAAATGAAAATCAAGGAAATAAGAAGTGATAAAAACTATACAAATTCAACTAGGTTGACCTAGCATAGTAAATAGGGATTTTAAATAGTATAGGGTTGACTAGGTTGACTTAGCACAACAAACAAAGGCTAAAAAAGTGTACAGGGTCGATTGGGTTGACCTAGTACAACAGATAGGGAAAATTAGATAGCCTAGAATAGATTGTGTCGACTGAAATGACTATGCACTAAAATAAGAATAATTTTTCAATTACTTAGGGAATTAATAAATGAAAGGAAACAAATAATCAATTGGATCAATGAGGTTGATCCAGTTGAGGCACACAACACAAAACCTTGCACCAACACTGGCTAATGTAGGTTTTTGAAATACAACACACAATTGAGCAAAGAGCAAGCAATTAATTTTGAAAGTAAAAAGTAACTAAATGGTCAGCCTAAATATTTTTAGATTATTAGAATATAATTTTAGATGTGATAGGAAGTTATCTATAAGAAACTAGAAATAAATATAAGGACGGTTTCAAGATGTTTGGGCTGAAAGGGATTTGTATTAGTAATGGTACTGGATTGGTATTGGGGCCTACCTGCTCACTTCACACACCATGGTGATAAGGGTGGCAGGTGCTTATACAAAATATACCATTAACCTTGTGTTTATACTTGGCAAAAAAACCAAGTTGGCTTCCCCCTTGGTGATGAAATCCATGTAGGTTGGCCTTGGGTAGACAATTGTTAAAGTGTTTGTTTAAGATTTTGTGATTTGGTCATGTGTACATAAAATATAAAAAGTGAAACTAAATGGTATATTTAAAACCACATAATTATAATATGTTATCTATTATAATCATTCAATAAATAATAAATTAAAGTGTGAGATAATTACTAGCATACAATGGTTAATTCCAACTTTAAAACATAGTACAATGTCAATGCAATTGACAATGTATACACAAAATATAGAATAGGGTTGATAGTGTCACCTCTATACTATGAAAGTAAAAGGTCTAAAAATGAACTAAATCAATAGAGTTGACCTATTTGTCTATATATCACACATGATATAGAACTATGTTCATCAGGTTGACTTAGTTGACTATACAAGGGTAGTTCTAAAGATTGAAAATTGCGAAAAGTAAGACTATAAAGAAAGAGAGAGAGAAGGATAAAAAGGAACCTTAGTGGGTTTTAATATGTATATAAGTGAGATTTATATAAAATAACCTTGATAAATGTTTTAAAATCCTTCTAACTATGTTGATTGGGTTGACCTAGCTTTGTAGAAGCCTATTGCTAAGTGCCTAAAATATACAAGGTTGACCGGGTCAACCTAGTATGTTGAATTGGATGTCTGAAAATTTATAGGGTCAACTAGGTCAACCTAGTAGTCTAGAAAGGATGTCTAAAATTTTTAAATACTATAATATGTTGACTGAGTTGACCTATTATTTTGAACCTAGAAAAGAACCTACATATATAAAATAGAGTCATATGGATGTGATTATGTGTTAAACCTACACATAGAATTTAGAACTATGTTGATACAATCGACCTAGTATTACAAATATATGATAATAAAATGAAAAAATAATGAAATAAGTGAATAAAATTATGCAAGGGTTAAATTATGTTAGGTTCACCAAAATTTATGCAATTAAAAATGCATCATGTCTATAAATCAATCCTAACTCAGAGAATATAGATCATACCATACACTATCAATTGGGAACACATTTATTAAGTGGGAGCATGACCAAATGGGGATCTACTAGCCCTAATTAGGGTATCTCTTACCATAATACACTATGTTAAAGAGTGTTTCAAAGCCTCTAGTATAAAACCATCATGTAATAACCCTAAGGGGATCTTGAGTTTGATATTTCACCTATACTAATAACAAGTAAAGTAAATCTAATATAGTGCTCACCAAATCTTATGGCACAAAGTTGGGGTTAGAAAAAATAAAACTAAACATGCATAGAATACATATACTCACATCACTATATATAGAATCCTAATTCATAGAATATAATCACAAATCCATATCTATCTACTCTTACAAATGAGAAACACAGTTAGGAATACTTACCTTTGAAGATGAACTTGCCAAGCCTTAATCTCTCCCTTGGCCAAGGTGATTTTTAAGAGGTTATTGTGGTATGTAAAGATGAAAAATACAAATTATATATAGGATACACAACCTATCAATTCATCTAGAAGACTTCTCCAAAATAGAAGATCTGTATCTCAAAAGAAAGTATAGAACCCTAAGCTTTAATCCTTAAGTAGAATGGTCAATAAGAAGATGCTCATTCACTCTTACTTATTTTATTTCTCATAATAAATGATGGAAATTAACTTGTATATATAAGTGGATTTTACCCTAAACCCTTCCTAAAATCTTGGCCAATAGGGTTGACCCAGTCGACCTAGTATAATTTTGGATAATAATTCACTAGGTCATGAGCTAGGTCAGCCAAAGATCAAACTAGATCCTAAGTGAAAAGTACCCAAAACTTTACAAGGTCAACCCATTATACCTAGTATAACTGATTGAAAAAATGGGATTAAGGTGAGAAATAGGAGGTTAAAATGTATCAAATGACTAGAATGGGTATAAGAAAGAAGAACAATCTTAAGGATAATGGTTTCAGGAGACAAGTGTGTAGATGACAAGTGGTAAAAGGGATAACAATATTGCAGAGCACCAATGGTCTACCCAACCCTTTCTCGATGCACCCCGTAGGGGATGTAATCAGAGAGATTAATACTTGATAGGTTATTACAAGATACAAATTATTAGTAAGTGATAAAAGTTTAAAAATATTATGTGTATACAACTTTCACTATTGATGATGATGTGAAGAGGTTCAAAAATTGAGTGTTACATAGTATTTTGAGGCTTCTTACATATTGGATAAATGTGTTTCTTCTATGAAATGGGCTATGATGTGGAGTTGTTAAAGGTATGGGCTTTGCACAATATGTTGGATAAATATGTGGAATACTACTTCATCCTTGTTTTGGCTTCAATTTTGATGGTGATATGATATGCTTTACCCTGAGTGTTGAAAGTCAAGAATTCCAACTTTGCATGGATATGAGGATAAAGTTCATTGATTTAATTCAACATCATATGTTGTTCACTCAATTTATCTTGTAGGCATGTATATTAATCATGGAATATGTTTGTTTAATATTCTATTGACTGATCTTTGTACTAGTGAAGTTTTTTTAACTTGATGTATTTATCTTCAAAATATCAAAGAGGGTAGTATTCTTCCTTTAGTGTATCAATAAAAGTCTTACATGATTTGATATTAATGAACTCTAGTACACATTATGAACTAAAGGTCTCCAAATAATGAATGAATAGAATGGAAATCTTTAGTACCATGAAGGTGATTTTCTCAACATTGGTGAAGTAATTAACTAAGTATGCATTGAGTTATTGAATCTAGGCATTTAATGATTTGGCATCAATCTTTCCTTTGAACAGATAGATGTCGAGATTTATTTTTACTTTAAAGGGGGTTTGTTATTGAAACCATTGTGGAACATATATTAAGATGGATGGGAAGGTGTTGGGTTGAGCTACATCATTAAATATCAAAACTAACCAAAAATTTCATTGCATCATGCCCTTAATGCATTAATGATGAACCTTGAAACTTCAAGGGATGTCTCAGGTTGCTTATGGGTATCAACCATCTTGATTTTATTGTGGCTTTCTTATAGAATCTATAAAATAGAACCAACTATTAAACCTTCTCTCTCATTTAAATTATATAGATATAGGCATAGAAAGGAATAGATATATTCTCTAATACCAATGATCTACACCATGTATTTTAGAACCAAGTGTGTGGGGGACAACAAAGTTTGGTTCTATAGATTGAATACATGGAGCTATAATTAGATGGAATAATCAAACACACATTTAATGGAGTGAAAGTCTTAATTTTAGGAAATACAACTTATATACTCAAATGAAAGAATATATAAAAACATACTACAATGTCTACAATGCATGTATACAGAGTATATGCATAGATCAAGATAACTATGTTATGATTATGTAAATAGAAATGATATAACTATGGTTTTTATGAGGCTAGATGCATATGTTACATATTTAACATGCATGATTTTAAGATTAGTATTAACTTTTTTAATGTTACCAATAAGGATATTGATAGGTGCACTAATATTCTATTAGATGTGGTAGTTGGAAATAATCTCAAAAAATAATGTGCATGTTGTATTCAACTATTCCAAATATCATGATCTTTATTTAGTGGCTAACATCTAGTTGGGCCCATTTTTAATCACATGGTGTGGGAAAGTTGACATGCAGTTATGTTGAGGTGGGGCCTGAAGAAGCAAGTGACTCTATGAGTACATGCCCACGAAGTGTTCATTACTATAATATTTATAGTACATAATAAGGTGTACAAGCTATGATTTGAGGTGACCAAATCACATAAGTATACAATTAGGCATGAGACTTATGGATAAGGTTGTAAGAAAAATTTAGGAAAAGGAGTGTGTAGGGCTATGTGATAAGTGCAAAATCTGCATAGAAGAACAAATTAGGAGTGTGTTTGACTATGTAGAGGATATGCACATATCATTTTTAGTATTTCTAAACTACATGTCTAACCTGATATAGTTATGAGTCTCTTTCCAACTCCATTGGTTAGCCTGATATAATTTATTTAAAAAAAATTATTCTAATCATGTTTTCCATCTTAATGTTTATTTCCTTCATTGTATGTTACTAAATTTTTATTTTAATATAAATAATCTATATTTATATTCTTGTATTTCAATCTAGAATTGGGTTTTAGTAGTTTTAAAACAAATACTAGTTATCCTTCTTGGCAAAGTGGTCATTAGATTTATCTGAGCCATGGTATGAACATTATTAACCAAATCATCAATCTATTATAAAAAACTATATATAGAATTTATCTTCCATATATCTCAAGGTATATTTAAAGCACCTAGGGTTTTATTTTCAACCAATAGGAATCCTTTCAATTATTTGGTTTTTTAGTGAATTGATAAGTATTTATCTCCATAAGTTACTTTGAACATACCTTAGAGATGAGATAGTGTGCCTACATGATGGTGGAATACTTCATAGTTAGTTCCCTTTAGGACTTTTTCACTATTTACATATGAGGTCGGTATATATGAGAGCCTAAAAATAAAAAATACTTAGAATAGTTATACTTTACATATAAAAAGAACCATTTTATTCATTTACTTCCATTTTTCCAATTTATTAGATATGATCAAACTATATCAGCTAGCCCAATATAATTTTCTTTCTAGACTGTATCAGCTAGCCCAATTCAATTTTATCCCTTTTGAAACTAAATTGACCAAACTAATATAGTCTTGAGTTTCCTTCCAAATTCATCAATAAACTTTATATAGTTTATTTTTTGATCATGTTGTATCAAACAACTCAATATAACTTTTTGTTTTGTGTTCATGTTTCTTAAAGTATCAGTCAACTTGATAAATGTTTTTAGAATTCATGTAAAATCAAATGCATTGGCTAACTTGATATAAATGATCCTTTATCTTTCACAATGGAACATATTTTGTAAAAATATAAATATAAAACCCTCAAGTATTTTATAATAATCATAATGATATGGAATTCACCTAATCCTGAAAGGATTTTTAAAAATACTTCTTTGTCTTGTAGTTTTTCTCTATCTCAATATCATACTGCCAATGATTGTAATATGACTTCTAGCATATCCAAACACTAGTATCTATATAAAAACCTTAAAACATAAGATGAGGTCACCTAATCCAAGACCATGAGGTTGAAGAGCAATGTGACAACATATACAAATGAGATAATGATATTTCTCTAAGAGAATCCTGAGCATAGGTAAAGGACCCAATAGTTTTCTATCACATACTTATGGAACACCATATTAATTATCCCCCTACCCTTACTGATAATTATTTTATAAGACTTAGGAAAATTAATTTGTGAATTCACTATTTAATTTCTCATACACCATGCCTAGTATAGTTTTAGATAAAGGTAAAAACAGGTTTTGATGGGATCCCGAAACCCAAGTATAAGGAAAGAAAGCTAAAGCTTCAACTCCCACAGGTAGAACCTAAAAACTACTACATAGAAGTAGAAAAAATAGGTTTTAAATGGACCTAAAACCACCAGAGAGACCACTATTCAAAACCCAGATTTAACATAGATCTGGCTACACCATAGATAGAAGATTACAAAAAGAAACCAAAGAACAGGACTAGAAAACATAACCAGCAAGAAGAACCAAACTATTCTTCCAGTTCCAAAATCATTTTCACAATTTCTGTACCTTTCACAATAGTATCCAGAGTGGTAGTTGCCACCAACTTGGCTCCCTCTTGTGTAGCCTTCTTTCTTGAGCTTTGTCTCATACTTTTGCTAGGCCCCTCCAAAGATTTGGTCTCCTCACTAGCTCTTTTTCCAATATTGGCAGCTGCAGCACAAATGTTGGACGTTACTTCCTCCATTTTCGTTCTGTTCTCCCTAATGAGTTCCCAAAGGTTATTCTCATAATCTTTGAGCTTGACTGGGATATCTCTTATCTATTTTTCCATGTTGTTAATTTTGTTCCATGCAGCTTTCTCGTTATCTTCCATAATTTCCACTTTCCTTTTGAGATCCTTAATCTCCTTACACATCCAAGAATCAAGTTGGAGAGAAGCCTCTGCTTTGCAATTAACCCAACTCATAGGTGTGTGCTTTCCATCATTCTGCCTTCTCTCTCTCCATTCCTCAGAATTATTATTGGGACTATTCCTGCCTTCTTCAAAGTGATCCTCTCAGCGCCTTTGATACTATTCTTTTGTTCCAGTTTGAATTTCCATGTCCATTTCTTGATTGTCATCCTGAACTATATTTTCCCTTTCGTTTCTTGAAATAGGGTCCTCAACAGGGCCATCCTGGATAATATCTTCCTCTGACACTTTCTAATTTTCCTCAGTTTCTTCTTTACTATTTTTAGATTCCTCCTCTTTACTGACTCCTTTCTCATTCTTCTCTTGACATTCTTCGTCCTCTTTTGAATTTGTATTCCAGCTTTCAGTACCTTCTTCTTCCTCCAGATTTTCCTCCCTAGGTTTATCAATTCTCTCCCACTTTGTATCTTCTTCTACATTCTAATTTTTGGTGCTGGGGAACTTGATTTTGTCTTTCCCTTTTACAATTTCACTCTTTCTGCTCCTAGACTCCTTATTTTTCCCCTGGTTAGGGTTCTTAACCATAGCTTTATTCTTGTAGTAGCCTTCGATTAACAGAATTAGGCCTTCATGTAGGATAGGACACGTTTCCTTCTTCCTGTGAGAAAATAAACTTTGGACCAAAGAGTAGCGCAGGTAAAAGGGAAAAGACAATCTTACCTTGTGTCTGAAATGATTAAGGAAAACAAAGTGGAATTTATGCACTCTCTTGCTTCTTTCGTCCATGATGAAATACTCCCTTATACAACATAAGACATCCCTCCATATCCCCTTAATCTATTCCAATTCATAGAAATCCCATTCTTGACCAGCTTCTGCTCTTCCACATCCGTCTTGGGGAACTTACAAAAGGCCTCATTCGAAATGCTTGTCTACTTGGAGAATTTAAGTCCATCCATAGGTAGCCATGTAACCTCTGCTATAAAATCCTCAGTTAGGTTCACCGTGATACCATGCAAAGTGACCCTTTCATCAATCCAATTTTTGAAAAAAGCCGTAGTGATATGCGGTTTTGACCCATGTAGCCTTTCCATATAGTTCACAACTTTTCCTTTCTATAGAATTCTCCAGACATCTTGTTTCTCTCTCCATTCATCACAGTTTTGGGTTCTTGCTTCCTTGGTTCTCCCTTCCTTTCGCTATCCATACTCATCTCCTTTGAAACCCAGTCGCTATGAACTTTATAATGATACCACCTGCTACCAATTTGATTTGAAAGTCGGCTTTGTTTGGGCACGTTCAGGATCTGCTTCTCACTCTCAAGAGCCTTCCTCTTTAATGATTGTAGACCTTTCCCTGTAAAGCCACTCCTCCTACTCATTATATTTCTATTACAATCTAATCTAGTATAGTTACTAACATGGCATGTCTCTATTTTATTATACCTACCCAAAGTATTTATATTAATACCAATGTTAATTCTACATCTAGTGCATCCCAATAGGCCACTCAAGCCTTTAAATATAACCAAAATAAAATTGATCCTAACCATATTATATTATAAACATAAGTAAAATGGATAACATTAAATCTAATAATAGTTATCAAATAATGAAAACGCAAAACTAACTCATGCTAATTTAAAATATACCTTAACAACTTCAGTGGGGAGTGATAAACCAAGATTACCCCTCACCCCTTCCAAACTCTCTTGGTGGCCTCATCTTACAACTTCCACTTCATAAAAATAATATAAACAACATTCCAAATGAACCCTTAGTCCCTAAAATTATAGACATTCACATAGGTGGTATCACTCCTATGATCTATTATAATATGTCTTCTTATCCTAATTTGTATTTTAAAGCCTTTTGTAGTCTTTATAAAGGATGAATTAAATTTAATATGTTTATAGCTACCAAACTACTTGTCATAACATTTTTTGTAATGTTTTAAAATTATAAAATCAACTAAGGCATAAATCCATCTCTATCTTAGAGTAATTAGTAAATGCATTGGTCTTAGAGTTTCATTCCAATGATTTTCTTGAAAATACCTTAGCTCACTTTAAAAATTGTAAAAAATTTTAAAATGACACTATTCAAGCCTTTATCAAATGTTGTAAGGACTTAACTAATAAATTTGAGCATATTATGATGGAAGATAACTTATTACACATCTTTACTAATGCATTATATTCCAACTTACAATACTTAGTGAAGAATATTTCTCCAAAATTATAAGAGGAATTTCTAGATAAAGCTAAATGACAAAATTACCTATTCAAGCTTTTTGAATCTAATCTTGGTACTTAAATTCTTATAAGACCTTAAAATAAGCATGTTAATGACAATAGTGTCTCATATACTTATGATTCTAATATATCCATTCATGCCATTATCCTATGAATATCCATTGAAGTGAATTTCTCCCCACCTATCAAGGAAATCCCCTTATAAAATCATTTCCCTCTATCACAAGTCAACAATTGTGAATTCCACAAGTATATTTCCATATATGAGATTAGGATATGCCTTCCTAGACCCTTAACTAGAGATATTGATCCTTCCTATCATAATACTCATTGGTATGAACCCTAAGATATTTTTTTATTTCAGTAAAATTAGGGTCATTATAATGAAATTAGTAAGAAAATTATAAATATATATTTTAAGTTATTTCTTGGTCAAAAATTCAATCATGAAGCCATGATTAGAGACTGGAATCAAGCCTATGATAGTGAAATTGAGGATCATGAATCCAAGGTCAATATAAATCACTTCATCAAGATAATGCTCACTTTAAAATTTATTCAAATCATTTCAAAAATCATACTCAAAATTAATAAGAAAACAATAAAAATAAAATGCCTTCCCAACCAGACACCTATTTTTGAAACCATAATCAATCCTTACTCTTCCAATCATGTAGAAAATGTAGTAAACATGAACAAAATTAAATGTATTATTTCCTACATTGATAGTTATCCTAATAAGACTCATATTCCTAATCTAGTTTATATAATAGTTTAGTATTATGCCCCACATAATTTTTTAGTTATTAGATGTGAATAAATCAATACATATGGTTTTTTTGATAGCCTAATTATATCAGCTACCATAGTATAGTTTTCTATAGATCATAATGTACTAGACAATATGGTACAATTTCATATTTTTATAAGTGCATCATATAACTCAATATATATTGTTCCTTTGAAAAATTTAATTTATATTATATTAGATATCTTGATACAATCTTTTATCTCATGTTCAAGTCCATCTATTCCAACCAACTCAATATAGTTTGTTTATTTGACAAGTTTTATTTCTACTATATTAGACAACTTGGTACAATTTATTTATTTACCTAGTTCTAATTCTACTTCATATATGAGACTAATATAATTTTCTCATCCTACCTCAATTATATATGTAGTGATGAGACCATACACTTTATATCAAAATCAGATTCAGTTAGACTCAACATCTTTTACAATTATTTCACTTTAAAACTCTGCTCACCTTTTACAATCTTGTCCAATTCACTTTGTATTTTATGAATAGGATCCCATATAATAAGTTTATAGACTCTCATCTCATATCTAATTTATTGATCTTATGATGACTCTTCCATGACATTGAAACTACCTTATGCATATTTTGTTTGATATTAACATTCATTAACCACCACCTATGGGGAAATAAGCTACCCATCTTATGGTCTAAGGAAAGCATATCGTAACAATGAGAGGAAATGTTCATCCATGACAATATCATTATAGATGAATCTCTCTATTAAAAATTTACTATCACATTTATGATCTTCAGTGAAATATTACTTGGTGAGTATGAAAATATTTTCTTTATTATTGTCAAATTTGGTGACATGATTTAAGCCATCCTTGATAGATGAAGGCTCTAAAACTTGTGTCATATTCTTGAAATTAATTAAAACTTTAGGATATTATGAATACAACCTTAATTATACCCAAATAAAGTGCCAAGGATATTACTAAAGACAAATTATTCAATTAGGACATGTTTGGATTCCTATCATAGTACCACTTGTTATGGTTGGAGTCAAGGTCATGATATTTAATTTCCATTTATCATATAACATTTCACTTGACATCATTAAACTCACTATATGAGGGTCGTGGCCCATCATGCATGAAAATGTGTGAATTTTCCATACATTGGTGTTACTTACAAGGTATAATGTGATAAAACCCATTAAATTTTGAATCATTTTATGAACATGGTGTCTATAGAATACCAACCCTTGAAACTTTACCTAGCATACCATTTCATGAGTATCAATGTTTTAACTACCTTTTCACTCAAACTAAGGATATATTTGTCACCTAAATCTTATGAGAAACATTACAACTTGTTGAGGTCAACATACCCCCATTTTTGAAAAATAGGGACCCTTGTGATTATTCTAAACCTTGGCACTAAAATTTTGATATTTTACTCTTTATCATGATTTGAAGATCATTCATGCTTGATGAAACTAGCCCATTTGTTCATGGTTTTGTTTGAACCTTGCCTAATGTTTCTAATAGTTTGACTATCATGTCTTAAGTTATAGGTTTCATGGAGTTCCCTTCAATGGATCATGCTTAGGATCTACAGATTAATCATATTCTGACTTTTACTAGTCCTAAATTTATGGTGGTTTATAGTTAGATTCATGTGATAAACCCTCCTTTAGCAAACACTAGCATGAACCCTTGGTTCAAATTCAAATATATTGGTAAGAGAACATTTAGTGGGAATATCTTAAATTTACTTTGGACTTAAGCCCAATTTTCATGTTAAAGCTTGATCATGTTTCTCAACATGGCCAAACCTTAACCTAAAAATCCTACTTGGTCCCTTTTATTTTCCATCTTTTTTCCTTATATTTATAATGATGTCTAATGTTCATATTAGAAGGGTCATTTATTTTAGTATGGTCCCTTTTGTTATAAACTTAGCCTAAATTTATAACCATAAGGCCCTATTCATATATATCAACATGAAAAAGACCTTAGTCTTAAAGCTTTAGCCTAAGTTATTATTTAAATGCATCCCAATTTAATCCCCTAGCTTCGTTACAAATTTTATGGTCTGCACTTCATCACAAGGATTGATCTGACAGAGCAAAGAAGGCCTGATGAATTTAAATCTTTAATCCATCAGACTAATCAAGTATATGCACTCAAATAAAGATCAATGGTTTGCACTTTAATGGGACCAAGGATTGAATGGTGTATAATAATTATTAAGGTTAAAAGGCCCCTTTATTAAGGATAAAATAGAGACAATTAGGTGTAAACATCCATATCTTGATCAATGATCCATGATAACTCACATAGATTGATCCAATAGAGTGAACATGGTGATGAAAAGTCAAAATATTAATAAGCCCTATGGAGTTGCCAATTGGCACTCCTACATTCAATCTTGATAAGAAAAGGGTACCACACTTTAAATTGAACCAATGACATGCATTCTCCTATATCTTGATCAATGGCTTGTGCTTCATCATGAAGATTGATCTAATGGAGTGTATCAAGTCTAAGGTCTATGGAATAGAAAGACTTAATGAGATTAAATTGACATTATCATGACCATCATTTGACATTTGTGAGGCCATCATTAATGTCTATAAGACCATCAAATTTAATCCCATCAAACCTAATAATATATTAACTTAAATTTGATATTCTCGCAACTATCATTAAACATCTGTAAGGTAATCATTGATGTCCATGAGACTATCAAATTTAAGTTAATTGATCATTTTGCTTAGATAGTGACATACTCCAAAAATGTTTCTAAAACCTTATGGATTGTGTTATAGATTAATGGGACCCCTCAGAAGATGTTTAGATGCTTAATATCTTCAAATTTCCAATGATAAAATAGCCTCATGATCTAAGTATTTGTAGCCATAGATCTAATCTAAGTCTATATCCTAAGGTTATAATTATGTTTATTTGAACACAATAAACCTTAGGCTAGAGACCTATATTAAATCTTATCTTAAAAGGTCCTTGTGGCATAAGACATAGATTAAGTGATTTTAACCTAAGGTTTCATCATATTTATTAACATGATGGAATCCTAGGTCAAAACCTAATAGTTAGTCCTATTATCATTTGGCCCCCCTTCAGACATATTCTAAGAAATTATCATAAAAAATTTATCATAAATTATATGTTGTGTTTATTAAATCAACATCTACCTTAGCCTAAAATATTTAGCCTAGGTCCCTTTTGTATGCATCCTAAAACTTAGGCTAAAATACTTTAGCCTAAATTTTTTAATGTGTTTATTAAACACAAAATAAACCTTAGCCTAAAATATTTAAGCCTAAGTCCCTTCCTTTATCATGATGTTAATTAAATTTTTTACCCTTTTTTAAGATCAATGACCCATGTTTTCTCATGAGAGGAAGATCAAATGAAGCATAGTTGTTGAATACTTTTCAATGAGCCCTCAAAGGGCCATGAGAATGACATGTGGCAAGCACACATCCACTAAAAATAACATAGATTCCAGAAGGCCCACAAAAGTGCCAAGTAGCACAACCACAAGGCTTGAAATAAAGCAACTAATGATTCTTGAGCCCTATGATCATGATCAACAACATGCATTGATCCATGAACAAAGATCCAATAGTATAGAAAAAAATTTAGATTTTCAAAAGACAACAACTAGTCCCTCAAGGCAATTATGAAAATTGACATGAAATTTGTCAAATGGATGCCACATGGGTGCCACACAAGCACAAAATGACAAAATTGAAGATTTTATATGATCAAAAAAATAAAGATATAAAGGCTTGAGTCTCAATAAAATCCAAGACATGAATGATCCTAATTCTAGATTACCATCACCATTAAATCCTCAAAAAATCCCTAACATCCATAAAATCCCTAATTCAAATTTAGATTGATCACAATCAAACTGAGAAGAGCTCAATTATGATCTAAGTGATAATAAGTTGACTCAAAGATTAATTGCAATTAATTTTATAAGTAGTTGAAACTTCCACAGCCATGGTAGCTTACATATAACAATAAAGGGACAAGATCGAGATGTAATTGACCTCAAACAATGAGGGAAGGGTTTTCAAAGACATGGACCTAGACATTATAGCTTTGAATAATGGGAATATGAATTGGTCTAAATTCTTATGGACCATCAATGAGATGTAGGCTTGGACTGGGTAGGAATAGAGGAATGTAACCTCCTTGAGGAGATATGATGACCTGGATTCCATTTAGATGGCTATCCTACACTACGCTACCACAAAACCTAAAGTAATTAACTATATTTATGTCCTTTCTCCTCTTTTTTGGGATTGTAAAATTGAGAATGATTGGATTGTGCATGAACGTATATTCAATAAAGTAGCTTACATCTCTCCCCTAGATTTTGAGAGATACTATAAAGTATGTAAGCCACAAATAGACCTACCCACCATCAAAAAATGAATTAGAGATATTAATTTGAACACAATCTTGGCCTCATGGCACTCACTAGGAACTATGTTTTCTATCACCCCATAGGTAAAATACCAATTATCTAATTCAGGGAGGGAATTAGGATAATAATGACCTTACTAAATAGGTTATTTGGATCCCCCTCTACCACTCACATTGACAAATTTTGGGTATCATATGTTTATTTCATGGTGGAGAAAATAATCACTCCCCCATTGGGTGAGATGTTAAACATTCACTTGAATTCCCAATTCAAAACAATAAAGAAGAAAACAAGCAAACAATTTTACATGATGTCTTATATGTTTATTTCATGGTGGAGAAAATACTCACTCCCCCATTGGGTGAGATGTTCAACATTTTCTTCAATTCCCAATTCACAACAATAAAGAAGAAACTAAGCAAACAATTTTACATGATGTCTTATCTATTGGATACCCTTCTAGCCTCCACCCAGGTCCCAAATATTAATAATTGGTCACTTGATGGGAGACCCACTATCTCCCATCATTACTCAAAGATACACATATTTTAGTACAAGCACAACATGCAATTCATCTATGATTGTGTTTACCCAGCCCTAATAGAAACCATCACAAGAATCCCCATGAGCAAGGTTAGCTCATTGATAAAAAATTATGTGAAGTTGATAGGAGATATTTGGTTATACCTTGATTACACTATCATAAGGATTAAATGGAATTTGACACAACCCTTTAGACTACCCATCTATGTGTCAACCAAACTTGTAGAGCAATAAGTGTCTTACCAACTTCTTCATAGTATAGATGGAATTTGAAAAGAGAAGAAGAAAATCCTTCCCCATCCCTTTCCTTTGACAATCATTAGGACTATTTTGAAAAACTAGGAACATGTGAATGTTATTTATAGACATAGGGTCTCCTTTACCCTATAGAAATATGATTTGAGGCAATGGGATCTTAATGGGGTGATCACCAAACATCTAAAGATAAAGACCATAAATAAGACATATGATCATCAACCCAATGTCCATGACCCATGCTACATCAGGGCCTCTAGTTTTTGAAAGGTATTGGCTAGATTAGAAAATCATAAAATTAAGTTGGATCCCAAGTTGGATAGGGGAGATGACAAGCCACATATTTAGATTTGGAAAATGGGGCTCATGTAGTATTATTTATTTCCTAGACCATCTTTAAGGCCCTAGCCATAAGTCATCATGCACTAGCCCCAAGCACAAATAACACAAGGACCTAGTAAGGAGAAGTTGTAATAGAGACCTAGGGAGGGATCATATTCATCCCCACTAAGACGCTAGGGTTCATAGTTGAATACCTAGATATGATTGAATTATAACCTAATGAAATGGTGGAAGATGCACTCAGAGTGATAGCTGAAGCTTATGGGTCAAAGGATGAGGAAGAACAAATAGAAGAGCCCAAAGCCTAGGTAGAGGAATTTGAATATGACAAGGGGAAGTGATTTTATTTGGACCTGGTTCTTATAGCACCCCAACATAAAAGAAAAGTAGAGTTAACACTAGTCCCAATTGGGAAGAAGAAACCCAAGTTGATCTTTACCCACCCCATGAGTGAGGTAAACTTGTTCAGTGAAGAATAACCCATTCATGGACCCATTATCCCTAAATGTTTTGTGTATGGGAAAATTTAGAAGATTCCCACTTTATCTCACTCTTGGGCTTTGACCCAAATAATTAACATTGATGTTCATGAAGAAATCAAGTCATGGATATTGGCCTTGATGAAGAAGGAAAAAGAGAAAAGGATAGTTTCCATAGTAAGATCAAGTGACACATAAATGGAAAATACAAATGCCTCAAGTAAATCAAATATGGAGGTCCCAAAACCTCCTAAGGTTACAAAGTCATCCACCATGATGAAATTCAACCCTGAGATAAAAGGCTTGGAAAGATTAAGCACTAAAAGAACCATGGTTAGAGGTGAGGAATTAACCTTTTAAAGAGTTGATCCATTTGTAAGCTTAACCCTAGTTAGAGGATATAAAATTATAGAGAATCTTATCCATAAAGAAAACATAGAAGGAATGGCTAAGTCTCATTCAACTTAGATCAGAGCAGGCATCTAGTGTATGACGTAGAGGATACATAACTTAGAGAAGGAAAAGGAGAACCTAGAGATAATGGTTGTCCTATCAGTTCCTAAGGCCATGATAAAGATGTTTGAAGCATACTTATTTCACATGTTTGAATCCTTGAAGTCAATGAAATTGAGGTAGGATGCATTGAGCCAAGAAAGTGAGATAGTCAAAGGATTGATGACCCAGTGGTAGGATGCAGATGACAAGATAAGGGATCTTATCAAAATATTGATTAAGGATAGAATTCTTAAATTTAAAACCATTAGCCTATCCAACTTAAATGTAATATTGGGGATAGTTTTTGATAAGATATAGATTTTAAATGCTTATTTAAAAGGCTTAGATAGAATCCTAAGGGATGATGAAGAGCTAATTACTAGAATTGAGTAACTCCTTAGCACTATGTTGGCCAATCCTATAAATTCTATAGCCCTGGGCATCATCGATGATGAAGAATATAAATATAGAGTCACTTTGGTGATGTAGGAAGTAAGAAGTAAAATCCAAGGTCAATCAGGGAGTGACAATAGCAGAACCATGGGTATGATATTTACTACTAAGGAAAATATTGTAGAAGCTTAGAACATCAAAGAAGCTATGGCAATGGATGATAGATATTTTGATGAATTAGCTAATCAAATGGATGTCTATCTCTTGGAACTAGCTATTGATTTGGAGCTTATCAAAGAGTATCATCAAAGAGATATGGGGCTTCTCCAAGAGTAACAATGGAGCCCATCATCAATGGGCCCACTAGTTAATTAATATTCCATGTTATATAAAAACATTGTAATATTTGAATGTGGAATATTATTTTGTAAAGTCATGTACTAGTTTTTTAGTAGATTTGCCCCTAGGTTAGTCTACTTTAGAAAATAAAATGTATTCTAGAACCCTATAAAAAGGATAGTTGTCCTTATCTTTGTACATTTATATCTTGTAACTAACTAATATACTACCTTGTCCTTCTATAAAAGGTAGTATTACCATTTTGTAAAGAGAAGAATTTTTGAGCAAAACTTGTATACTTTGGAGAAATTAATATAAATAAGGAATACTAAAAAAATTGTCTAAGTTATTTTTGTCAATTGTTTCATGATTTGTCTCTCAATTTCTTATTCCAAGTCTTGAATTTGAATAGTTACCATGAATTCTAAATTTGCATCTTTGATATAGGGTTGATATTTTTTGTGTACACTAGATTAGTTTAATGATCTTGAATTTTATTCATTTCATTTTTTCTACATTAGGATGTGCAAATGTTATTTGAATGAAGTAACAAATCTATAAAGTAAATTCAATTCTTACTCATACTTCTCCATATTGTCCCTAGAGGTTTGCCTGGTGTATAGTGAGATCTGAGTTAATGCTATTTTCAATTATATATTGGTTAAATACATATTCAATTATAATTGAAACTTTTTCATGATGTTTGAGTCAAGGATGAGCATTTAGATATTCTCTTTCTGACCTACCCTTCTCTTTTTCTCCTTTTTTAACCAAATCAATTTACTTTAGATTTCATTGCAAATATTCATATAGATTAGTCTTTAGCATAGATATTTATTCATAATTCACTAAGATTAGCATAGGTACTTCAAAATTCACAAAGACCATGATGTCTCCCAACCACCAATCAATATAAATTTATGGAATAGTTTAATTTTCTCTACCTCTATTTCACCACAGGTAACTAGATTACCAAAAAAATGTTACTCATGTGCTGAATTCCTAGAATTATAAAATGAGTAGTGTTATTAAACACTAAGATCACTTGTGATACACATAGAGGCATCAATACGATGAGCTTCCATTGGTGCTAGAAGGAGGGCCTTGGTGAATTACTTGAATCTTTGATAGTCTTGGTGTGTTTTGATATTAAAAAAAATTGGTCTTATCTTTACACTTTTGTGTAATTAATTACTTAAAAGTGTAAATATCACTTATCTTTATGATCCTTGGCTTTGTGCTTCTTCTAGACAAAGATCAAATATCTTTGGGGTTAGATGCTTAATCTTGGTAAAGATGGCTTAAGATCTGAGGATTAATAGTATTTGAGGTTAGAATAGCTTGTTTGATCAAAGATTGGTATATATTTCACAAATATGAGTTCATTTTAGATTAAACTTGTAAAGATAGGCCATATTTGTGTAATTGGATACAATATTTTAGCTAACTAAGTTAAAATTTGATGCCCTTTGTTGTTTTTCACATAGATATTTGCAAAATTAGCTTAATGAGCAAATCTGAGTCATGTTATTTGTAAAAGGTTGGTTTGACACATTATATTTCAAATAAAATCCAAAGTTCTCAAGCTATAACTGCCTAGAATTTGGACTAGATCACATTCAAAAACAAGAGAGCCTCTGCTTGAGTTGGAAGTCCATAGGAGAACCAAAAGAGACAAAGGTAGATGTAGGCATTCCAAATATTTGCTAGCTTTAACACTCCAAGGTACTTTTGCATTCAACCTTCATCAAGGTATGGCTTGGTTTGGAGGTTATCCCATCAATGTACAAGGTGCAGTTCATAACCTCCCTTATAATCCTAAAAAGTATTTGTGAACTTTTAGTCCTAGTGGTATTGTAATAGTAGAGGAACATGTTAAATCATTTAAGGCTACATTAAGATTGTTAAATGTAGTTCATGAGGATGTAGCATGTAGGTTATTCCATTTTACATTCAAATATGTTACATATTAATGGTTTTTAAACTTGGATAATGAATACATCACCACCTAAGATGCATTTAATAACATCTTCATTGACCAATTTGGTAAGATCATCAACCCCTGTGTCTTATACTAGTAATTTAACACCCTAAAAAGGGATGTCAATGAACCTATAAGATTTTTAAATGCTAGGTTTCAAAATATGTACAACATGACCATTGACCCTTATAAACTTGATTAGGCCTTAACCTTGTAAATTTATAAAGATGCTCTTAATCCCATGAATTTAGTATTCATAAAGAGGGTTGTAGGTCCAATGAACACATTAGCTTCAATTTATGTTGAGGTTGTGATCATAAATGACTAGATACAACCTCAAGGTTATATGGACTATTATGTTCCTAATGTTAGTCCACATATTCCTACCTTGAATGTCTTTCCCAATAATAACCATAATGTGCCTAATCTCAACCAGATCCTAAACCTGAACCAATTACCTCTAAGACATGTTTCTCCTAGCTAGAATTTAGGGTTCTTGAACCACCCTGATAATAATGGATTTAATGCAATTGATCAAATGACCTTGGCACTAGACAAAAGGACTTTGGTACTAAACACTATTACTAATAACAACGAAGTCTATAATTTAGAATCCCTAAAAACTGAGAATGAGTCCATTCTAAAAATGGTACAAAAACTAAGCATTAACTTCTTACAACTTTAAAAACAAGTTGGTAATACTAGAGAAACTTCTGGTAGAAACTTCTCCTTCCAAACGTTTAATATACCCAAAAATAGGTTAAATAATGATAGATTCCATAACTATAAGAGTAATGAACCTTCTCTTGAAAAGAAGACTATGGATATTAATATTTTTAATATTACTTTATCTGATTATTGTAGAGTCCATTATATTACTAAGCATGGTGAGATTGATTGCATTGAGTTATATAAAGCTTTTGAGGCATTTCAAGAAGATTTGGACACTTTTGAGGTAGTTACTAACAAATAAAATGGTGAAATTACTTTAGGATCCAAGCTTGTTGACCAAACCTTCATGGTGAAGACATTTGATTTACCCTTCCAAGAAGACAATGAGCTTGATGATGTTCATGAAAAAGTCCATACCTTGCAACAATTCTTAAAGAAGACATACCCTCTAAGGAATGAATAATAGAGGTAACCTTTTATTACTTCTAATCCTCCAAAAAACTTTGGTACTCCTCCAGATACCACCTCAAATAATAATCTAGATTCTCTAAAGGGAAGTACTCCTAAACCTAGTGCTGATGCTTCCAATTCTTCTAATAAGACTGGTTATAACATTGTAGAAGACATGAATAAAATAAAAGATAATATCACCTTACATGAATTGACACAAATATATATCCCCCTTAGGTGTTTATAAGTAACTTGGTTTGACCCCCATTAAGTCTGATAGGGTTATCACCTAGTTAGATAAGTCTAAGGTCATGGTGGTTGGAGAATGATTAAATGTCCATATGTAATTAGATTTGGAGCCAATAATACAATAATTTATAGATATCCAAGTAGTAGATATCCCTAAAGCATATGGATTGATCTTGAGTAGAGAGTGGATAAATTATTTGAATGGATATATATCCATAGATTGTTCACACCTATGGATGCCTTAGAAGGGAGTTCCCAACCAAATCAGATTTGAAAGAGAGTCAAAGATGAAGCATATGATCACTAAGTATAATTATATAAATGAAAGGTTCAACATAATTGATTTTAATTTAGGGGTTTTTACCCTATAAACTACCAAGTTTTGTAATCCTAAAGATTATAATGTTGTGCTCGAGCCATGGAAGTTGCATTGTGATGGGGCTAGGTGTAAAGCTAGATCTAGAGTAGGCATTATTCTAACCAACCCTATTGGTAATAAATACCATGCTTGTTATAGAATCAAGTTACCTTGCACCAAAAACCTTGTAAAATATGAATCCTTCATCTTAGGTCTATAATTTTCCATCAAAAATAAGGTCAATAAACTATTAGCTTATGGTAATTTAGAGCTAGTAGTGAACCAAGTGAGAAAAAATTATCAATGCAAGATGTTATACCTCAAGAGGTACAAGTTTAAAGTCTAGGATATAGTGGAATATTTTGATACCTTCAACATTATTTTTGTCCCAAGGGAAGAAAATAAAGATGCTAATTATTTTGCCTTTGCTACAACTAATCTCATGCCTAACAAAAATTCACCCAACTTTAGTATTGAGGTCATACAATTCCCTTCTACCCCAGACAATGTGAATAATCTATAGGTATTTAGTGATGACCAAAAAATACCTAACTTAATGACTATTTAAAGAGAATTTGAGGCTTAAATTATTGATGAGGATGATAAAAATGCATTTAGATAAGGCAAGTTTGATATCAGAGTCATTCAACTAAATGACAACAAGGTCCCTAAAGGCATGATTGCTTTGGAAAATTTATTTGATCAAGATAATCTAGTTGAAGCTTCTAAGGTTCCTAAATTAAATGGAAAGTATTACAATATAATTGATCTTGGGCCTCAAGATCAACCTCAGTTGGTGAACATTGGAAAAGCCTGCACTAGTGATGAAGGTAAAAAAGCCAAAGAGATGCTAATAAAGTAAAAAGATGTCATAGCTTGGTCTTATGATGACTTGAATATTTTTTGATGCAAGAGTCATCACCAATAATATAGCTCTCAAGGAAAGTTACAAACCCTACAAGTAGAAACAAAGACTTGTGAACCCTATCTTAGAACCCATGATCTTTAAAGAGGTTAAGAGACTATTAGATGCTAGAATAGTATTTACCATTTGGAATTCTACTTGGGTGAAAAATTTGGTGCTAGTTAGAAATTAAAATGGTTAAATTAGACTATTCATTGACTTTATAAATTTGAATAATGAATCTAAAAAAAATAATTATCCTCTTCCCTCTCCTGACCAGGTGATACAAATTATTTTAGGTTCAGCCATGATGTCTTTTCTTGTTAATTTTTTAGGATACAATCAGGTGCTAGTTAACAAGGAGGACAAAATGAAGATAAGATTCACAACCAAGTGGGGTACTTTTTCATACAAGATAATGACTTTTAGATTGATAAACATAGGAACCACCTTTCAAAGGTCCATAAACCATGCCTTCCAAGACCTGATTGGTAAGCAGATCATAATTTATATGGATGATCTAACTATTTCTTATAAAAATAGAGAATATCATTTCATGAATTTATAACAAGTATTTGAAAGGTGCAGAAGGTATGGAATCTCCCTTAACCCTAAGAAGAGCATTTTTTGTGTTACTAAAGGCAAATTACTAGGCCATGCCATCACTAAAGATGGAATTTACATAGACCCTAAAAGAGTGGAAGCTATATCCAAGATAGAGCCTCCTAATAGCAAAAAAGAATTAAAATCATTTTTTGGTAAGATAAACTTTGTAAGAAAGTTCATTTCTAGCTTTTCAGAGATTGTCAAACCATTAAATGACGTGCTGAATAAGGATGATAAAGTCTCATTAAATGAAGAGTTTAAGAAGGCCTTTGAAGACATCAAAAGTTTAATCAACCAAGCTCTAGTCTTGATAAGTACTAACTTTTCAAAGGATTTTTACCTCTACTCGTTTTCCTCTAATCACACTATTATTGTTGTGTTAACTTAGAAAATATAAGGATCTAACCATTCAATTTCTTTTATGAGTACTAATTTAAAGAATACTGAGTTAAATTAGCCTTTGATTGATAAAATATCATTTTCATTGGTTAAATTTATCAATAAATTTAGGCACTACATTCTTAGGAACAAAGTGCATGTTATTCTAATAGACTTAAATACAAAGCTAATGTTCAGCCAATGTGAACTTGGAAAGCAAAGAGTTAAGTGGATCTCTATTCTCCAAGAACATGACAAAGAAATGAAAACTACAAAACTAGTAAGGTTTCAAGGTCTAATTCAAATGATTGTCAATACCATCCCTAAGCTAAGTATTATACAAGTTAATCAGCAAATCTTCTAAGCTAATGAATGGTATGACTCCACTATTCACTTTATAATTAATGTAGCTTGTCCTTTAGGTCTAACTAAGGATTAGATGAAATATTTAAGGCTCAAGGCATCTCATTACCTCATCAAAAATGTAGTCCTATACCAAAATAACTTAAAAGGTGTGTACCTAAGATGTGTCTCCAAAAAATAAGTTATTTAGGTAATGATCACTTTTCATGAGAAGTTGGGAAGTGTGCATCCATCTGGGAGAAAAATATCTCACAAAATCCTTAGGGTTGGATACTATTGGCCCACCATCTTAAGAGATGCCCATAAGCATGTGAGAGAATGCCATTTATGTTAGATCTTCAACATAAAAGAGCCAAAGGTAATAATGCTTTTACATCCAGTCATGATTGACAAAACCCTTACCCAGTGGGGATTGGAATTTATAGGGGTAATCAACCCCAACTAATTATAAGGTCACAATTATGTTTTTATAGCTACTGATTATTTCATAAGGTGGACTGAGGTTGTAGACACCAAACAATACAGAACATAAGAAGTGACTAAATTTTTAGAAGACAATGTATGCACAAGATTTGGGACTCCAATCTCTTTGGTATATGACAATGGGTTAGCATGAACATCCATATAAATGATATAATGGCCATATTATAACAAAATTATTCTCAATTTTTCATCTAACCATTATCCTCAAGGTAATGGAGTGTCTAAGTCAACAAATAAAAACTTGATGAAATCCAGTAAGAAGTTTATTATGAACAAACTAAGAACATGGAATAATCTTATCAAGTACACCCTTTTGGTAGATATAAAAAGAGAAAATTAGGCTCTTAAATCATCTCATTTATTGTTATTTTATGGCTAAGATCCTATATTTCACATCACACTCAAGCTACCAACCTATAGGTTTATTCAAGCATACATGGAAGACGATAAAGAATTTGTAAACTCAAAGCTATTAGATATTATTCATATGGAGGATGCACAAGAGAAGGATTTTACTAACTTTATAAATCACAAATCTATATTCAAAAGGTGGTTTGACAATAGATCAAAGATAAAGGTGATTAGACAAGGAGACTTGGTTCTTCCTTGGGACAAAGCATTTGAGCCTAAAGGAAAACATGGTAAGTTCACACCCTTGTGGATTGGCCCCTATCAAATTGTGGATACACTTAGAGATAAAACCTTTAGGCTCAAATATATATAAGTAGTAGAGTTCACACTACCCACCAATGGGAAATATTTCAAGCACTATTTATTTGATGCTCCTTCTGTGGTCTTCATGGAGTGAATCTGTAAGATAGTTAGAGTTAGTGTAGTTAGGCTAGTTAGTTTCCTTTAGCTTTTTCCTTCCTATCCCTTATTTGTATATAATCATGTATATATTTATTTTCTTTCCTTTTTCTTCTTTCTTTGTTATTTTCTATTATGTGTTTGTTTCTCATTGCTTTGTTTCTTGCTTCTAATAAGTCTTTTTAGATAACCCTCAGCTCAAATTCCCTTAACTTTCTTGAAACCCTCCAAATTTATAAATGTTGATATGAACCCCATGCATATGTTGACCTTGGATTTGAGATAGAAGATTGATATTAGGATTTGAATAAATTAGCAAATACCTATGGATAGGTTAACCATTCTATAAAGACCTTGAACATTGTCTTGACCTAAACTTGGTTTTAAGAAGAATTACACATGTAGAATGAAAGATCGATCCATTAAGGTATAGTCATGCTTTCACTTAATAAACATCCTTTCCTAAGATAAATGTTTCTACCATAGATGATTATATAAGGATCAAACACTTGACCAAATCCTTAAACCTAGTTACCCTAGTTCTAAACCTTTGTTGAAAGCCTAAAAATTCCAAAATACAAAAAATAAGAACTTATTGCAAAATCAAAAGCTTCCAAAGGCATCTTTATCAGGGCTATGGATGCCTGGTTGGTAGTAGATTAATGCACAAGCCTTCCTTAAACTGGAAGCATGGTTCTTATTGAATATCTAAACATGATCCAAGTCAGTGTTCATGACTAAAGGTATGAAATCTAGAGGTTGTCCCCTAAATCCCATGGTAATCAGTAAGTAGAATCAAATCACACATGCATCATGGATAATTATTGATATTTGATCATAATTATACACATGTAAGGTTTGTTTCAACCATGAATTGATCTTGATAATGCCATTGATCAAGTGGAATGAATGACCTAGTTGTTTGTTTGAACTAGGGTATCTAAGTTCTAACATATTACTATGTTTCCCTTGAAATTAACCATTTTTTAAGGTCAATATACGCTCATTTCTAAAAAATAGGGACCCTTGTGATTATTCTAAACCTTAATATTAAAATTTTGATATTCTACTCTTTATCATGATTTGAAGATCATCCACACTTGATGAAATTGGCCCATTTATTCATGGTTTTGTTTGAACCTTACCTAATGTTGCTAATAGGTTGACTATCATGTCTTAAGTTGTAGGTTTCATGGATCTCCCTTCAATTAATCATGCTTTAGATCTATATATTAATCATATTATAACTTTTACTAGTCCTAAATTTATGGTGTCATGTAGTTGGATTCATGTGATAAACCCTCCTTCAGAAAAACCTAGCATGAACCCCTAGTTCAAATTCAGATGTTGATGGGAGCACATTTGGTGGGAACATTTAAAATTTACTTTGGACTTAAGCCCAATTTTTATGTTAAGGCTTCATCATGGTTCTCAATATGACCAAACCTTAACCTAAAAATCCTACTTGGTCCCTTTTACTTTCCCCTTTGTTATTTATATTCTAATGAGGTATAATGTTCATATTAACAAGGTCCTTTATTTTAGCATGGTCCCCTTTATTATAAACTTAGCTTAAAGTTATAACTTGAGAGCCCTATTCCTATTGTCAACATGAACAAGACCTTAGTCTTAAAGATTTAGACTAAGTTATTATTTAATTGAGTCATAATTTAAGCCCTTGGCTTTTTTTTAGATATAAAATTCCACACTTCATTGCGTGGACTGATCTGATAGAGTGAAGAAGGCCTAATGAACTTAAATATTTGATCCATCAAACCAATCAAGTGTAAGCACCTGAATCAAGATCAATGGTCGACACTTTAGTGGGATCAAGGATTGAATGACCTCTAATCATTATTAAGGTTAAAATTCCCCTTTATTAATCATAAAATATATCTAATTAAGTGTAAACATCTATATCTTGATCGATAATCCATGGCAACTCACACAAATTGATCTAACATAGTGAATGTGGAAACAAAATTCAAATGTTCAAGAAGCTTTATGGAGTTACCAAGTGGCACTCCCACATTTTATCTTTATAAGTAAAGGGTCTCACACATTAAATTGGACCAATTATGTTCATCCTCCTACATCTTGATCAATGGCCCATGCTTCATCATTAAGATCGATCCAATGGAGCATATCAAATTTGAGGTTTATGGAATAAAAGGACTTCATGATTTTAAAATTGACATTCTCACAACCATAATTTGACATCCATGAGGCCATCATTGACATATATGGGATCATCAACTTTAATCCCATCAAACCTAATAATCTATTAACTTAAATTTGACATTATCACAACCTTCATTTGATGTCTGTAAGGTAATCATTGATGTCTATGAGACTGTGAAATTTAAGCTAATCAATTATTTTTCTTAGATAATTACATACTCCAAAAAAGTTTCTAAAACCTTATGGATTAAACTTTAGATCAATGGGACCCCTTGGAAGATGTTCAAACATTTAGGATCTTTGAATTTCTAATGATAAAATGGCCTCATGATCGAAGTATTTGCAGACATAGTTCTAATATAAGTCTATCTCTTAATGTTCCAATTATGTTTATTTGAATGCAATAAACCTTAGGCTAGATAATTTTATTAAATATTATTTTAAAAGGTCCTTGTGGCATAAGACTTAGCTTAAGTGATTTTAACCAAAGGTTTCATTATATTTATTATCATGATAAAATCCTAGGTTAAAACCTAATAGTTAGTCCTTTTATCATTTAGCTCCCTTCAAACATATTATAATAACTTAGCATAAATAATTTATCCTAAATTATATGTTGTGTTTATTAACAAAACATATAACTTAGCCTAAAATATTTAGCCTAGGTCCCTTTTATATGCATCCTGAAACTTAGGCTAAAATACTTTAGCCTAAAATTTTTAACATGTTTATTAAACATGAAATAAACTTTATCCTAAAGTATTTAAGCCTAAGTCCCTTCTTTTATCATGATGATATTTAAAGTTATCACCCTTTTATAGGATCAATGGACCACACTTGCTCACAAGAGTATGATCAGATGGAACACATTTATCCAAGACTTTTCAATGAGCCCTCAAAGGCCTAAAGGAATGATGCATGGAAATCATTATTCCATTGAGCATAACATAGAGCCTAATAGGCTTGTCAAATCACCAAGTGGCATAACCACAAGGCCCAACATAAAGCAACCAATGATTCTTAAGCCCTATGATCATGATCAATGGCCCACATTGATCCATGAACAAAGATCTAATGGTGCAAAATAAAAGTTATATTTTCAAAAGATAATGGCTAGTCCCTTAAGGTAATTATGAAAATTTCCATGAAAGTCATCAAATGGATGCCACATAAGTAAAAAATGACAAAATTGGAGATTTTTTGTGCTAAAAAAGGCAAAGGTATAAAGGTTTGGGTATCAATAAAATCCAAGACATGAATGAGCCTAAGTCTGTATTATTATCACCATTAAAGCCTCAAAAAATCCTTAGCATCCATAAAATACCTAATTCAAACTTGGATTGATCACAATAAAACCCAGAAGAGCTCAATTGTGACCTAAATTAGAAAAAATTGACTTAGAGATTACTTGAAATTCATTTGATAAGTAGTTACAACTTCCACAACCATGGTATCTCATAGACAAAAATAAAGGGATGAGACCAAGTTTTACTTAACCTCAGATAATGAGGGAAGGGTTTTCAAAGACATGGACCTAGACACTGAAGCTTTAAACAATGAAAACATGAATTGGTCCAAACTCTTTTAAACCATCAAGAAGATATTGGATTTGACCAGGGAGAAACAAAGGAATGCAACCACATTGAGGAGATATAATGACATGGTTTCCATTTAGATGGCTAGCCCACACTACATTACCACCAAACCTGAGGTACTTCACTGCATTGATTTCTTCTTTTCAAAGATTGTAAAATTGAGAATGATTAGATTATGCATGAAGGTACATTCAAGAAAATATATTACATTTATCCCCTAGATTTTGAGAGATACTATAGACTACGTAAGCCAAAAATAAACCTACCCACTATCAAAAAATGGATTGGAGAGCACAATTTGAATGCAATCTTGGCCCCATGGCTGTTCACTAGGAACCAAGTCATCTAGGACCCCATAAGAAAAATACCAATTATATAATTTAGGGAGGGAATTAGGATAATAATGACCTTATTGAATAGGTTATGTGGAGCCCCCTCTACCACTCACACTGATAAAATTTGGGTATCATATGTTTACTTCATGGTAGAGAAAGGCTTCACTCCCCCATTGGGTGAGATGATAAACATCCACTTGAAGTCCCAATTCATAGAAATAAAAAAGAAAAAAAGAAAAAAATTATACATGATGTGTTATCTATTAGATACCCTTTTAGCCTCCACCCAGATCCCAAATATTAAGAATTGATCACTTGATGGGAGACCCACTGTCTCCCATCATTACTTAAAGATAAACACACTCAAGTATAGGCACAACATGCATTTCATCTGTGATTGTGTCTACCCAATCCTAGTGGAAGTCATCAAAAGAATCCCCATGAGTAGGGCCAATCCATTTATTAAGAATTATGTGGAGTTGATAGGGGATATTTGGTTCTACCTTGAGTGGACCATCATAAGGATTGAATGGATTTTGACACAAACCTTTAGACTACCCATTTATGTACCAACCAAGCTTCCAAAGCAATAAGTGGCCTATCAAATTCTTCACATTATAGATAGACTTTGTAAAGATAATATGAAAGGCCTTGCCCACCCTTTTTTTTGACAATAAATAGGATTATTTTATAAAATTGGGAGCATTTGAATGTTATTTCTAGACATAGGGACTCGTTCACCCTGTAGAAAGATGATTTGAGTTAATGGGATCCTAATGAGATAATCACCAAACATATGAAGACAAAGACCATAAATAAGACATATGATCATCAAACCAATGTCCAAGACCCATTATACATTAGGGCCTCTAGTTTCACAAAGGTATTGGCCAGATTTGAAAAAGCATAACATTAAGTTAGAGCCCAGGTTGGCTAGGGGAGATGACAACCCACCTAGTGAGATTTTGGAAATGGGGCCCATGTAGTACTATTTCTTACCTAGACCATCTTCAAAGCCCTAGTCACAAGTCAAAATACACTAGCCCCAAGCTCAATTAACACAAGGACATGGTAAGGATAATTTGGAAGAGAGACCTAGGGAGGGATCATCTTCAATCTCACCTAAGAGGCCAAGGTCCCTAGTTGAATACCTAGATATGATTGCATTAGAACCTAGTGAAATTCTAGATGATGCATTTAGAGTGCTAGCTGAAGTTTATGGGTCAAATGATGAGGAAGAAAAAATATAAGAACCCCAAGCCTAGGTAGAGGAAGTTGAATATGACAAAGGCAAGGAAGTTGTTTTGGACCTGGTTCTTATAGCACCCCCACAAAAAAGAAAAGTAGAATTAACACTGGTCCAAGTTGGGCAGAAGAAGCCCAAGTTGACCTTTACCCAACCATGAGTGAGGTTAACTTATTAATTTAATAATAAAATATTCATAGACCCATTATCCCTAAATGGTTTGTTTATGGGAAAATGTAGAATATTCCCACTTTGTCTCACTCTTGGGCCTTGACCCAACAATTAACATTGATGTTCATGAAGAAATCAAGCCATGTATATTGGCCTTGATGAAGAAGGAAGAAGAGAGAAGGATAATTTCCATAGTGGGATCAAGTGGTAGATAAATGGACACTCTAGGTGCCTCAAGTAGCACAAGAATGGAGGTCTTATAACCTCTTAAGGTTATAGAGTCATCCATCATGGTGAAATTCAACCCTGAGGTAGTACGCTTTGAAAGAGTAAGCACTAAGAGAAACATGGTTGGAGGTGAGGAATTCACCTTTCAAAGAATTAGGCCATTTGTAAGCTTAACCCCAATTGGAGGATAATAACCTATAAAGCATCCTATCCATGAATAAGATAGAAGGATTGGTTGAGGATCATTCAACATAGATCAGAGCAGGCATTCAAGGTATGAAGTAGCGGATACATAACCTAGAGAAGGAAAAGGAAAACTTGGAGAAATTGGCTATCCTATCAGATCCTAAGGCCATGATAAAGATGTTTGAATCATCTTTCTTTGACATGTTTTACTCCTTGAAGTCAATTAAATTGAGGTAAGATGTATTGAGACATTAAAGTGAGATATATAAAGGATTGATGACCCAATGGAAAGATGTAGAGGACAAGATAGGTATCTTATCAAAATACTAATTAAGGATATAATTCTTTAATTCAAAAACATTAGCCTAGCCCACTTAAATGCAATATTAAAGATAGTGGTTGATATTGATAAGATCCAAAGTTTAAATTCTTGGTCAAAAGACTTGGATAGAATCTTAGGGGATGATGAAGAACTAATTACCAGAATTAAGCAACTCTTTGGGACTATGTTGGACAATCCTATAAAGTTTAAATTCCTAGGAATCATTTATGATGAATAATATAAACACAAAGTCACTTTGGTGATGTTGGAAGTCAGAAGTAAAAGCCAAGGTCAATCAGAGAGTGACAATAGTAAAATCATGGGCATGATCTTCATTTCTAAGGAAAAATATTTTAGAAGCCTAAATCATCAAAGAGGCTATGGCTAGGGATGATAGAGATTTTGATGACTTAGTTGATCAAGAGGATGTTTGTCTCTTGAAACTAGCTATTGATTTGGAGCTTGTCAAAGAGAAACATCAAAGAGATATGGATCTTCTCCAATAGAAAAAAGGGAACCCCTCAATAATGGGCCCACTAGTTAATTAATAGTCCATGTTATGTAAAAACATTGTAATATTTGAACGTGTATTATTCTTTTGTAAAGGCATATGATAGTTTTTTAGCATATTTGCCTCTAGGTCAATCAAATTTAGAAAAAAAAATGTATTCTATAACCCTATAAAAAAGGACAACTATCCTTATCTTTTTATATTTGTATCTTATAATTGATCAATATACTACTATGTCCTTCTATAAAAGGCAGTATTACCATTTTTCAAAGAGAGGGAGTTTTGAGCAAAACTTGTATACTTTGGAGAAATTAATATAAACAAGGAATACTAAAAATTATGTCTAAGTTTGTTTGTGTCAATTGTTTCATAATTTCTCTCTCAATTGATTGTTTTAAGTCTTGAATTTGAATAGTTTCCATGAATTTTGAATTTACATCTTTGATATAGGGTTGCTAGTTTGTGCGTACGCTAGATTAGTTGAATGATCTTAAATTTTATTCATTTAATTTGTTCTAAATTAGGATGTGAAAATGTTATTTGAATGAAGTAACAAATCTTTAAATTAAATTTAGTTCTTAATTATACTTATCCATATTATCCCTAGAGGTTTGCCTAGTGTATAATGAGATTTGAGCTAATGTTATTTTGCATTATATATTGGTTAAATGTATGTTCAGTTGTAATTGAAACTTTTCCATGATGTTTGAGTCAAGGATCAATAATCACATATTCTCTTTCTACCCCACCCTTCTCTTTTGATCCTTTTTTAATCAAATCACCTTAGTTTAGATTTCATTGCAAATATTCATCTAGATTAGTCTTTTCCATAGATATTTGTTCATAATTCACTAAGATCAACATAGATACTTCAAAATTCACAAGGACCATAGTAGATCTCAACCATAAAACAATATAAATTTGTGGAAGAGTTTGATTTTCTCTTCCTCTATTTCACCACAAATAACTAGATTACCAAAAACCTACTACTCATGTCATGAATTCCCAAAATTCTAAAATGAGAAGTGTTCTCAAACACTAAGAACACCTGTGATACACATAGAGGCATCAATAGAACCAAAATACTATATTATAATGATGATGAACCTAATTAGATTATATTTAATATCAAAACATCAGACCTTATTTCTTACATCATATCTTAGTCACTTCCTACCTTATGACCTTGTTCTTGTAAGAATCCAACTAATAATTTTCCCACTTGTATGATTATTTCTAGGAAACATCCTTCTTGTTGATCTTATAAAAACATAGTGTTTGAATACCTTAATATACATCTCATTACTCTATATTATAATGATGGATATACCTTAGATGATCCATTTTTTTTACAACACCTAATCTAATGATGAAAAAATCATCCATTATCATTCTTCCCTTTAGTTCTCTTATGAGACATCCTTATTTTCTTCTAGCATTAATTTTAGTTGACATAATTTAACCTATAAATCATCTCCCTTACTTTCATGACATTGATCCTTATTTAGTTGATGTTGATAGGTCCAAGATGCATATAGTTCTAAATTCTACTTGACCTATAGTTATTACTATTTCTAAGCCTCTTTAGAGTAAGCTTTGTGATTGATTCATGACTAGACCTTGTCATTATACTAAATATTATGATATGCTAAGATTTATTCCTACATATCCATCTTTGAGAACCTATCCACTATAATGAACATAGTTTTGTGTTGTCATCTCATTGCAGGCAACCCAATCATTATATCCAAAATTATAGATTCCCATAGTCTGGATGGAAATGATAGAGGTGTGTAAAGTCCTAAATTCTTATTTATGGGCTTTGCAATGATAAAAATAATACAAGACTTGATGTGGAATTCCATGTCTGTGTACATGTTTAGCTAATATAAGTGTTACTATAATATGGCTAGATTCTTTGTCATGCTAAAGTGTCTTAAGGTCTTGACATAGTGTGCCTCCAAGATGAGTCATTGTTGAGGTGCACCATTAGGAACATATAGATATATGAGCTTCTAGAGAAGTTGATCAGATAATTAGAAATCTATTAATTATTTACCTTGTGTTAGGATAGTGTAAGTCATTGTGAAGTCTTATTTAGCTAAGTAGAAGGATACCTAGTATATGAATTTATGGCCACACATGTTTATCACCATGATGAATGCATGAGCCAAAAGTCAATTAAGGTAATCTACTACCTTTTTGTCCTTCCATTTATTTTTCTTGATCATGAGATGGAACTATTGAAGATATGTCATCCATTTCATGTGTCATGAATTCTCCAATTTGTTCTATATTTATAAGAATTGAAGTGTCTTGTGATCTAAATGAAAAATGATCTCCTTCCATAAAATTTAGTGTTTCCATTACTTAATTTATTAAAAAATAGCATATAGTCATTTCTCATAGATGGAGTACCTTTACATCATGTTGTTGAATGTTTTTGATTAGTATGTGACTAGATGCCCATGTTACATGAGCACTGCATTGAATTTATAATCAAACACATCAATGTGAATTTTAAAGGAATGCATAATGTTAGGCATTATGAGAATAGACATTATATAGAGATGTTACTTGAGCACCTTAAAAGTGTGTTTTTATGCACGATTCCAATAAAACTTAGATTTCTCATGTATTATCTAGATAAAAACCCAAGAAATGTGTGAGAAACCAAGGAAAAACCTATGGTAAAAGTTATCAAGTCCAAGGAAACTCCTCAATTATATGAAATTATGGAATGGGAAAATATTTGATCACTTTGATATTCTATAGATCTAAATGGATGAGTATGTAATCAATGACATAGCCTAGGTACTATCTCTTCACAACACTAAATGTACACTTTGTTAAGTTGGATTGAAACTTGTGTTGACATGTGATATGTGCTCCATATGATCCTATAAAATACTTTTAAACATGAGGATGCCATCCAAGTAGATGATGATGAAGGGATTAATAAGGGCCAAAGTAGATCATCCATCAAGCACATGAAATTGATTGGTGTATTTGTTAGGATGAAAGACATGACCATCCATTCATAAAATCCCTCCCATGTCTTGAATGTTGTCTTCTAGACATATTCAAGATGGAATGGATCTTAAGGGTAACCTAACTTTAAGTAAATCTTGGTGAAGAATTGAGTGCCTCAGAGATGGTCCTATTAACCATTTTGGTCCTATAGGCCAAAATTAGTCTCCTTCTTCCCCTTAATATTCTGAGCCAGTTCAAATTTGGTTTACACAAGTCTTCTAGAAAAAGATGAACCAATTTGAAGAATGAACCAGTTCAAAGAATGTAAGGATTTTTAAAAATCTTATTTAGACTTTTGGTGGAATAAATTCAAAAGGAAAGAGACCAAAAATTTTCAAGACACTTTTCCTTAAGGTTTTAAAAAGTGGTTTGACATCAGGGTTCAATGACATGATCTTTCTAAAGAGCTTAGAGATTTGAACTTTAAACCTTGAACTTTGAAATTTGAACCATTATTGGTTCAATTAGTTGGTTCAATTAGTTGGTTTAATTAGTTGGTTCAATTAGTTGGTTCAATTAGTTGGTTCAATCAGTTGGTTTAAAGTGTTGGTTCAATCAGATGGTCCAATCAGAGGGTTCAATCATAAGGTTAAAAGTGTTTGGTTCAACAAGTTGGTTCAACGGGTTGGTTCAAGAAGTAATTTCAATGATACATCTAATTCAAAAGGGAATTAAATGGATGTGACTCCTTATAGAACACAAAGTGTTGAACAATTGAACTGTTGAACCATTAAACTCCAAAAAATGGTTCAGGTTCAACTAGAAGGTTCAACGATAGAGATCCGAATAAAGAAAAGGATGAAGGAATTGACCAAATGGTGATGAGTGGGTGAATGTCAAATTTATGGAAATGAAATAGCCATTGATATTTAAATTCTTAAGCATGAACCTGAAGGAATTTAGAGGCCTTTAGGCCAAAGGGCTCAAATTGCTAGAAGGAGCCAAGGGATGACAAAGGACAAAGCTAGAAGGAGCCAAATGAGATATGGACAAAATATCCCAAATGGAAAAAGGGAGGCACTAGTAGGAGAGTTATTCTAGTAGTTGAAATAGTCTCCACCAAGTAGTCATCAAGGAGCGTGAATAGTGAAGATGCACCAGTTTCTTCCACACTTTGCATTGATGAGTAGACAAACTGTGTGAATGTCTTGAAGGAGTGGTATTGTTTGTAGACAAAGAGGAATAGCCCATGATTTCAAAATAATTTTAAATGCCTAAAGTCAAAATTGGAGCTAAAACATCATTCTCTTTCAAGCAGCTTCCTCTTTCCAATGCTCTCAATGCACATGGGCTACTTGTAAAAGGGCACCAAAGTCTTTTCTAAAGGGTGCCATTTGCTTCTTCCCTCTAGATATATAATGGTAATTCTCATTTGAGAAGGAATATCTCTTATATTTTATGGTGTAGACCTGAGGAAATTTACCTTGAATCAAAAATAAGCATTTTTACCTCCATTTTGAGCTTGTACTTTCGTATATGTCTATGGCTTTGTCCTATGTTAAGTCATTTTCCTTTGTGCTTTCATAGAATGATTCCAAAATGTCTAGTGTATTGTGAGTTCTTTTACAAGTTAGCTAGAAGTGTCCCTAGTAGAGTATAGGTGCATGTGAATAAGCTGCCATAGTGTGTCTTAGAATGCCTTTGGTAATACTTCCTCCCTGTATCTCCATAGACCCCTAGCTCACTGATGTAGAAGAATTTCTCATATCAAATGAAGTGTATGTCAGCTTATTCTTGGTGGAAAGTGTATGTCAAAGCTGAGTAGATCAACCATTTTTGATGCATCACCATTTAGTCTAGTTTTTGTTTTCTGTAAGCCTTCTATCTTCCCCCCCCATTGTTAGCAGTAGAAAATTTAGGACCTCAGAGATGCATCAAAGGGAGTTAGCCCTTATCTAGAGATTCTCCCCTCAATTTTTCTAGACCCACAGTAAGAGGGGAGTTTCCATTGTGTCATGTGGAAGATAGAAGCTCAGCCTTCTATCAAGGGTGAAAATTCATAGTGTCAACAATTTTTGGCATGCCCGGTGGGACAAAATAGTTTATATCCAAAGAGTTAAATAATTTTGGTGTGTTCTTCAACCAACTAGCCTTTGGAGGCTTTTCATCAACACCAATGGCAACTCCAAGTTAAATTAGCTAGTTAAGCAGTCTTGGAGCCATCAAGAAATCACATTTTTGTATGTATAATACCATTGCTCAGAATTATGGACCTTGTTTTCCTTCATATAACTTTGATCAAGTTCAAGTTGTTCATGGAATCACCTCAAGCAACTCTCCTAGTTGCCCTTCAATAGTAAGGGAAGTAACACTAGAATTTGAGAAGTAGGTGATGGAGATAGATAGATTGGATGAGTAGTATAGATATCAACAAGAACTTATGTACAAAGACGAATGTTTGTTCAAGCAAGCTTAGGCCTTGCAATCCATGAAGGAGGAGGTGTCAAAATGGAAGAATCCATCCATTCAAGGCAATTAGCCTTGTGTGCCTTCTCCCATTCCAATGTAGCCCCTTCCTTTTCTAAATAAAGTCCCCTTTTGTGCACTAAATCCTTTTTACCAGTTAGCACACACTCACTCTAGCTCATCTGATGCAGTAACCAATCATGCTCTTAATCCCTTACATCTAGCTTTCCAACATCAAAGGGCATTAAAGAAACCTCTCATGGAGATCAACCTTCTCAATTCTTTAGATTATGAATCCTCCTTTGAAGGGAATACTATGAATTAGCACACCTCTCTTTAAGAAACTCTTCTTGTACATCAATAGTCCCTTCCTAATCTTCCTCAGCCTCCTCAAGTCTTTCAACATGATGTCAAGATTACAAGTTAGAAAAGGGAATATCATGAACTAGCTTAGGACCTTAAAGAAGATAATTTTTTTTCCTGTTCATAAGGGAAAAGTTCCAATCCCAAGGTCATGAGTTGGAAGCAAACAATGGAGTCATGGGGTAGAAAGGAGGAGGAGAAAGGTTTTACTCAAAACCTTAAAGAAGATGAAGCTGCTCCTACTCATCATGATGATGCTTGTGACCTCCAAGAAAGACTCTTTAAAGAGAATATAGCCAAATGAATTGTAGAATTAGAGTCCATAATGAGATTCCTCAGCCAAAGTGTGAAGGATGGTTCAGATCAAGTAGAAGATCCTACATTTAAACACACCCCATCTACACTCCTTCAAGAGAGATATCAACCCACATCTAATATAGATGAGGTGCTAGCCAAATGGAAGGAGGAGAATCATTTGATTCTAGCTCAAGGACTGCCTCCTCTTCCACATGAGTTTAACCATCAGCCTTCCACTTCATCCCTTCCCAAGGAGGAACCTATTTTGTAGGAGGTAAGTGAAGAAGAGAGGATCCAATTTGTAGCTTCCCAAGAGGCTATCATGGATGACAATGAGTAGGAAATCATCATGGATGCTCCCTTTGAAGACATCATCAACAATGGAGAAGACATAGGCAATGCATACATGTAAATGTTCCAGTAATATGAAGAGGAAAGTAAGCATGGTGAGCTCTCTCCTCCCTTGTTTGATGAACTTACTTGTTGTTTTGATGAGGAGGATAACCATGCGATGGAACCCAAGTTGGAGGAGGATCAAGAGGATGTCTTTGAATAGCTAGAGACTCTAGTCTTTGAGCAAGAAAAAGAGAGGCTTGTCTATCTTAAGGAAAGCTTTGAAGAAGAGAGCCTTAAATAAGAAGGTGATGTTCTGTGGGATGAGAAATCAATCTGCGATCTCATTTCATACATCACAATAGTCACCCTTCTTCAAGAAAGCCATGATCGAGTAGAAGATGAGTTTGACAGTGTCTTTAATAAGGAAGAAGGAGACAAGCCAATCCATGATGCATATCAAAGGGCTTATGGTGATAATCTAGAAGCCATTGGTTTCTTGATGAAACACACCAACATGAAGAACTAGTAGGAGGAAAGCTTCCAAGAACAAGAAGTTTTCCCTTTGATTTAGGAGGGAGACAAATATACCTAGTTAGTTGTACATAGTATTTTTCTTTCAGTTTTTCTTTCCTTATTTTCCCTAAGTGCTATTTGCACAAGTAGTGCTTTTAGCCTTTGTTGTGTGTGTTTTCCTTTTTGTTTGGGGTAAAAGATTCATGATTGATTCTTGGATCTCTCAAGGCTATTGATAAATTGTCAAGTTGTGTTATGACTCTGTGCCCAATGGACTTTGAGGCTACTAGTTTCTTAAGCATAGCAAGCATGCTTCCCCTAGGAATCACCAATTTGTTGACCATTTTGGTCCTACAGGCCAAAATCAGTCTCCTTCTTCCCCTTGCTATTTTGAGCCAGTTCAAATTTGTTTCTCATAAGTCTTACAACAAAATATGAACTAGTTCAAAGAATGCAAGGCTTTTTACAAAGCTTCTTTAGACTTTTGGTGGAATAAATTCACAATGAAAGAGACTGAAAATGTTCAAGACACTTTTCCTTAAGGTTGGAAAAAGTGGTTCAATGTTAGGGTTCAATGACATGATATTTCTAAAGAGCTTAGAGATTTAAACTCTGAACCTTGAACTTTGAACTTTGAACCATTATTGGTTCAATCGGTTGGTTCAATTAGATGGTCTAATCAGAGGGTTCAATTAGTTGGTTTAATCATAAGGTTTAAAGTGTTTGGTTTAATGAGTTGGTTCAATGGGTTGGTTCAATAGGTTGGTTTAAGTAGTCATTTCAATGATACATCTAATTCACAAGGGAATTGAATGGATGTGACTCCTTGCAGAACATAAAGTGTTGAACCGTTGAACCTATTGAACTCCAAAAAATGGTTCAAGTTCACCAAAAAATTCAATGATAGAGACCCAAACAAAAAAAAGGTTAAAGCAATTGACCAAATGGTGAAGAGCACGTGAACATCAAATTTATGGAAATGAGATAGCTATTGATCTTTAAATGCTTAAGTGCGAACCCAAAGGAATTCAGAGGCCTTCAGGTCAAAGGGCTCAGATTGCCAGAAGGAGCCAAGGGATGACAAAGGACAAAGCTAGAAGGAGCCAAATGAGATGTGGATAAAATAACCCAAGTGGAAAAAGGGAGGTGTTGGTAGGAGAGTTATTTCATTAGTTGAAATAGTCTCTGCCAAGTGGTCATCAAGGAGCATGAACAGTGAAGATGCGCCAGTTTCTTCCACACTTTGCATTGATGAGTAGAAAAATTGCATGAATGTCTTAAAGGAGTAGTCTTGTTTTTAGACAAAGAGGTGCATCCCATGATTTCAAAATAATTTTAAATGCCTAAATTTAAAACTAGAGCTGACACAACATTCTCTTTCAAGTAGCTTCCTCTTCCTAATGCTCTCAATGTGCATGGGATACTTGTAAAAGGGCACCAAATTCTTTTCCAAAGGGCACCATTTACTTCTTCCCTCTGGATATATAATGGTAACTTTTCATTTGAGAAGGAATATCTCTTAGCTTGTATGGCATAGCCTTGCAGTAAATTTACCTTGAATAAAAAAGAAGCATTTTTACCTCCATTTTGAGCTTTCACTTTCATATATGTCTATGGTTTTGTCTTGTGTTAAGTCATTTTCCTTCATGATTTCATAGAATGATTCCAACATGTCTAGTGTATTTTGAGTTCTTCTTTTGCAGGTTAGCTAGAAGTGTCCCTAGTAGAGTATAGGTGCATGTGAATAGGCTGCCATAGTGTGTCCTAGAATGCCTCTAGTAATTCTTCCTCCTTGTATCTCCATAGACCACTAGTTCACTGATGCAGAAGAATTTCTCATATCAAATGAACTGTATATCAGCTTGTTCTTGGTGGAAAGTGTATGTCAATGCTGAGTAGATCAACCATTTTTGGTATATCACTATTTAGTTTAGGTTCTATTTTTAGTAAGCCTTCTTTCTTCCCCCCACCCCATTGTTAGTAGTAGAAAATTGAGGACCTCAGAGATGCATCAAAGGGAGCTATCCCTTATCTAGATATTCTCCCCTCAATTTTGTTAGACCCACAGTAAGAGGGGAGTCTCCATTATGTCGCATGGAAGATAGAAGCTTAGCCTTCTATCAAGGGTGAAAATCCACAATGTTAATAGGTCTAAAAGGTCATCAATGCATGGTAGTGGGTACCAATTATTCACTATTATATTTTTGAGTATATAGGAGTATATGAAGATTCACGAAGAACTATCCTTCTTAGGTGAAAAGAATATTAGAATCTTGCAAGGCGAAGAGGTAGGATTGATATTGCCTTGATCAAGGAGATATTGTATCTAGAATTAGATTTCATCATTTTCCCAAATTGATATGCAGTATAGGGGATATTCAAAAGAGGTGACATAAATACCAAATCAATTCAATGATTTATTGTAAGTTTGTTGAAAGGCTTTCAAGTACTATGAATACTTGACTATGTTACTTTAGTAATTTGTTGAACTACTACTATTATGATCTTGTGTGAGTGTTACACACTACTAGAATGTGCTTTGTCATTTTATACATAGGTGTGTCAGGGTGTACCATGAATAACATGAAATTATACACATGCAATATGATCTTGAAAACATTGTTTAGTAGAGACCAAAGTGACTTTGGTCATGGGTGCTGACTCGAAGAGGTGGTATAAATAATCTTGTACATGGATAGTCCAACTTGATGTCTTGGCTTGGTAGATATCTTCATGATTGTATAGATATGGTATCCCCAGTAAGATGTCTCATACCTCTAGAGTTATGATGTCACAAGTGACATTATCATCTATAAGCTTGAATTTATATTGAAAACTACATTATTACCAAACTTGTATATCTTCCCCTACTATAACCACCCCTGAGAATATGGTCTGGGATGTGTAGTAGTTCGAAACCCAATGCATTGATTTATGGATTACACAATGATTTTATTTTGATTACCAATATCAAATATTATGTTAAGAGGTTGAACCTTCATGTATAACTTGGTTTGGAAGAGATATTCATCATATTTGGATATATCAATCATAGTGGTGATGGTGATTTAAAAAGAGGCATATGGATCAGTGTTATCTATCAATGTGGGTCCAAATGCAAATTATACAAGTAAATACTAATATGCATTGTATTAAGATTCATTGTGGGTGGTTTAATAATGGAGATGGCACCAATTATCACCATAATTCTTATTTCCTTTGTCTAAATCAAAAGGCACAGGAGCCTTCAAGTGTTGCACAGTATTTTGAGGCTTCTCACCTTTTTGATAAATGTGTTGCTTCTATGAAATAGGATATGATGTGGATTTGTTCAAGGGTTGGGCCTTGTCAACTAGTTTGGATGAAGATGTGGAACATTGATTCATCCTTATCTTGGCTTAAATTTTTATGGTGATGTGATATTCTTTCCCCAAAGTGTTGTAAGTCAAGAATTTTAACTTTGCATGGTTTTAAGGTGAGAGTCCATTGATTTACTTCAACACACTATGTTATTCACTTAAGTTATCTTATAGGCATATAGATTAGTCATGGTATATGTTGGTTAAGTCTTCCATAGAATAGTAAAGTTGTTTTAACTTGATGTATTCATCTTTAAAATGTTAGAGAGGGTAGTATTCTTCCTTTAGTGCATCAATAAAAGTCTTAAATGATTTGATTATAATGCACTCATGTACACATTGTACATTGAAGGTTTCCAAACAATGAATGAATATAATGGACATATTTCATACCATGAAGGTGATTTTCTCAACATTGGTGAAGCAATTGAATAAGAAGTACACCTTGAGTTATTGAATCTAGGCATCTAATGCTTTGACATCAATATTGCCTTTAAACAGATGGATTTTGAGATTGACTTGTACTTAAAAGGGGGTTTATTATTGAAAACATTTTGGATCTTATAATAATATGGATGATAAGGCCTTGGTCTGAGCTACATCCTTAAATCTCAAAAATAACCAAATTATTCATTACATCATGCCTCCAATGCATCAGTGATGAACCTTTAAACTTCAAGGGATGTCTCAGGTTACTTATGGGTATCAACCATATTGATTTTACTTTGGTTTTATTCTATAATATATAAAATATAACTGATTATTAAACCTTCTCTCTCATTTCACTCATGTGGATATATGCATAGAAAGGAATAAAGATATTCTTTAATACCAATAATTTTCACCACAGAGCCTAGGACCAAGTGTATGGGGTGGTTGTGTAGAGTGAATGCACGTAGATATATTAAGATGGAATAAAAAAACAAAAATTAAATGGAGTGGAATTTTTACTTGTAATAAATACAACTTATATTCTTAAATTAAAGAATAGGGGAAAACATAATACAATGTCTACAATGCATGCATATAGAGTAGATGCACAAATCAAGATAATTATATTATGATTATGTAAATGGAATTGATCTAGCTATGTTTTAATGAGTCTAGATGCATATGTTACATATTTAACATGCATGATTTCAAGAGTAGTATTAACTTTTATAAAGTTACCAAGAAAGATGTTGATAGGTGCACTAATATTCTATTAGATGTGGTAGTTGGAAATAGTCTAAACAACTAACATCCAAGCTATATCAAACTATTCTAAATCTCATAATATTTGGTTAGTGGTGAACATCTAGTTGGGCCCATTTATAATCACATGGTGTTGGAAAGGTGACATGAAGTTGTACTGTGATGGGGCCTAAAGAAGAAAGTATATGAGTAGATGCCCATGAAGTGTCTAGGACTATGAGATTTGGAGTGCATAATGAGGTGTACAAGATATGATTTGAGGTGACCATTACACATAATTATATGAGTAGGAATGAGAGTTATGGATAAGTTTGTAAGCAAAATTTAGGCAAAGGAGTGTGTAGGGCTATGTGATAAGTGCAAAATCTACATCGAATAACAAATCAAGAGTGTGTTTGACTATGTAGAGGATATGAATAGATCATTTTTAGTATTTCCAAACTACATATCTAAACTGATATAGTTATGTATCTATTTCTAATTCCATTGGCTAGCATGATATAATTTATTTTAAAAAAAATTATAATCATGTTTTCCATCTTGATACCATTTGAATGTTTATTTCCTTCATTGTATATTACTAAATTTTTCTTTTAATATAAATAATCAATATTTATATTCTTGTCTTTCAATCTAGAATTGGGTTTTAGTAGTTGTAAAACAAATACTATCTATCTATCTTTGAAAAGTGGTCATTAAGTATACTTAAGCCATGGTGTGAGTGTTATTACCCAAATACTCAGTCCATTATACAAAACTATATATGGAATTTATCTTCCATGTATCTCAAGGTATATCTAAAGCACCTAAGGTTTTATATTCAACCAATAGAAATCCTTTAAATTACTTGGTTTTGTAGTGCACTAGTAAGTATTTATCCCCATAAGTTACTTTGAACATAACTTAGAGATGATATAGTGTGCCTACATGATGGTGGAATACTTCATAGTTAGTTCCATTTAGGACTTTTTCACTATTTACATATGAGGTTAGTATAAAAATGAGCCTAAAAATCAAACATACTTAATTTAGTTATACATTTCATATAACAATAAATATTTTGTTCATTTACTTCCATTTTTCCAAATTATTAGATTTAATCAAACTATATCAGTTAGCCCAATAAAATTTTCTTGCTTTTCAAATTATATCAACTAGCCCAATATAATTTTATGCTTTTTGCAGCGGAATCAACCAAAATAATATAGTATTGATTTTCCTTCCAAATGCATCAATAAAATTTATATACTTTGTTTTGTGATCATGTTGCATCAACCAACTTGATATAACTTTTTATTTTGTGTTCTTATTTCCTAAAATATTAATCAACCTAATAAATGTTTTATAATTCTTATACAATCAAATGCATTGGCTATCTCGATATAGTTTATCCTTTCTCTTTTAAAATGGAAGATATTTTGGAAAAATATAAAGATAAAACCCTCAAAGATTTTATAATAATCATACTGCTATGGAATTTGCCTAATCCTAATATACTTTTTAAAAATACTTCCCTACCTTATAGTTTTTCTCTATCTCAAGATCATACTGCCAATGATTGTAATAAGAATTCTAGTATATTCAAAAATTAAGATCCATATAAAAACCCTAAAACATGAGATGAGGTCACCTAATCCAAGACCATGAGGTTGAAGAAGAATGTGACAAAATATACAAATGAGATGATAATATTTCTCCAAAAGAATCTTGGGCATAGTGTAAAGGATTGTATAGTTTTTAATCACATACTTATGGAACCCCATATGAAATATCACCCTTCCCCTACTCATAATTATTTTATAGGACTTAGGGAAAATGACTTTACAACTTCCCTATTTAATTCATCATACACCATGCCTAGTGTAATTACTAACATGGTAGATCTCTATTTGATTAGACCTACCCAAAGTGTTCATATTAATACCAATGTTAACTCTACATCTAGTGCATCCTGATAGGCCACTCAAGCCTTTAATTATAACCAAAATACACTTGATCCTAACTATATTCTCTTACAAACATAAGAAAAATGGATAAAATTAAAGCTAATAACAATTATCAAATGATGAAAATGCAAAACTAACTTATGATAATTTAAAATAGACCTCAAAAAATTTAGTGGGGAGTGATAAATAAATATTAACCCTCACCCCCGCCCAAAATCTCTTGGTGGTTACTGGTGTAGTGTTTTTTCTCATTGGGTTTTGCCTACACGGCCTTAAGGCCATTCTATGTCAATTAAGCTTCCTTAGGTTAGTTATAAGAGGGTCGCATAGGCTAATTTCATTTTAATGTAATTATCTAATTATAAAAATTAGAGGCTTCCTCATGGTTCCCTAATTTTCCCTATATGTACCCCACTTTTCCATTTTGGAAGGTTAGACAGGTTAATGCAATTTTATGCAAGCAAGTCATATTTTGTAATATTGTTGTGTGAAGATAAGATTCTTCCTCCTTTGAAATTTATCTATGATTTCATTACTCCATACATAGATTTATTCAATATTATATGCAAGGATCCAAGAACATGGCCAATATGACATGGTACTAGAGCTATTTTTCAGTATTGTAGCAATCTTTATGGTGAAATCTTATTGCATTCACTATTCTAGCAAAAAAAAGGGTTTGGTGGGATTATTTAGAGAATTCATGCAGAACTTTATACTAGAGATTCATATCTCAAAAATGACTATGCCATTGGTTTTTTAAGGTGAAAAAACCCTTAGATCAATTGTAAACATGACCTAGTTCTAGAACAATCAATTTTTCCTTTCTTTTTGGCATCTTATGGCCCCATTTTTCATTTTCTATAAAAATTCATACTTCCTATGTTGTGTAAAAATGCCTTCTGGGTTTTCTTCCTTAGGTCAAAATATAAAATGGGTCTCTTGAAAAATTTCCATTTCTGAAGTATTTTTGATGTTTTTGGCTTTCCTCAATTTACATACCGTCAAACCTCTATGTTACTCAGGTCTACAAGTGGTCATTACTTCAGCTCTATAGTTGATATACTTTGTGTTGCATGCATTAGAGATTTTTTTGACTAATATAGGATTTTGGAGGGATGTTACTTATCTAGTAGACCAACTTATACTTGTGGATTTGCTTTAATTATAAATTCATGAAGTTAAGTAAGTAGGGTGCCAAAACCCAAATTACACTGTGAAAGATCCAACTTAGATTTGTGGAGTTATTTTACTTTAAAATTTGTTAAGTTAATTAAGTAGGATGTCAAAACTTGGATTAAATTATAAAATACCAACTTGGACTTTCAAGGGTCTATTGCTTACTCAGGTTTTAGAAGGGCCATTATTGTTCAGAGTTGGAAGAAAAGCAGTCTAAGAAACCCAAATTACTCTTTTAAGATTGACTTGGATTTTAAAAGGGCCATTAATACTTATATTTGGAATCAAAGTAGTATGGGAAACCTAGATTACTCTTTCGATACTGACTTAGGTTTTAGAAGAGCCATTATCCTCAGAGTTAAAAGCAAAGTAGTCTAAGAAACCCATATTACTTTTTCAAGATAGACTCGGGTTTTAGAAGGGTCATTAATGTTTGGATTTGTGAGTCATTACTTCTTAGAGTTTCAAGGTACCTCTACTTCATTTTTTTTCCATTTCTATCTTCTTTAGTAAAAAATAACAATTCTAGAAAAAAAATCCATTTTTGGAAAGGGTCTAGGAATGTGTAGAAGTAATAAATTTTAAGTGTCATAAATTTAAATCCATAGCTTCATTTTGGGTGATTATTTTTTTAAAGTACATATTTTAAAAATATCTACACATTGGTGATATTATTTTGGCCTTTTATAACATCCATTTTATTCATGGTATAATGGCTTAAAACTCATTGTACTTTTTTTAGACACATTATCAACTAAGCCTAATGTCCCTCTCATACTCTTTCACACGAATTGCTTATATATGTATTCTTGGTGGTGACCAACATCCAATATTGAGTGTGTGTTGTATTTTAACTTAAGGGGGGGGGGGGGGTCTTATTGATAGTTCAAGGGGGTACATATACTATGTGCAATCTATTCTTTACTTTCATCTCAATTCTATAATTTATCTCAATCTAATCTACAATAATGGATCTAAACATTGAACCACTCACACCATTTAACTATGTTGACTAAAATTATAAAATACCACTCACCTTGAGAGGTAAAAGACTCGATCAGATCACTATGGGTGAGGAAATTGAGCCATCTATAATGAAAAAAAGGTTAAGTGGTACAATAGATGTGATGATGCCTATGAATTCTTATGTATGTTAGTGTCTTCAAACCTCATGTTTCATGTTGAATATAAAAAAAATCCCAATGAAGTTTGGACCATCCTAAACAATATTTTTGGAGTATAAGACATCATGAGGGGTCATGAGCCAGAGAATGAGCTCATCACATTCACCCCAGGTGACTATGACACCCTACAAGACTATTTTACAAAGTTTAAATCATAGACTATAGTTAAAATAATGTGTCATTAAGAAAATAGATGACTAGTTGATTCTATCCATGCTCTTAATATTGGGTCATGACTATTCAATTTTTGTCTCTATATTTCATGATACTAAATGTGCACTTGGATCCACTTATTAAATGCCATCATTTCATGTGTTTGTTATCAATCTAACTTGGGAGAAAGAAAATTTGGTTCAAATTGGTGCATTAAAGTCTTCAAAATCACATGCCTTGATCGTCAATCAGGAAAAAAAGCCTTCTAGTAGTGGAAAATATGAGAATAAATAGGCTAAACCAGATCATGTGCATAAAAAGAATAAAAAATTAGATGCCAAGCCTAAGAATCTTCAAATGAGTCCTCCTCAAGTGGGAAACCTAAGAAGGAGAAACTCCAATGAAACTTTTGCAAAAAACTTGGGCATGATGAATCTTAGTGCATGAAAAAGAAAATTGACACCTTAAATAAGATGTTTGAGAAGAATATCATCAATGTTCCTAAGTCATCAACTTAGAACAGTCTACACAATATTATTCAAAGTCTAAAGATAAAATAGGGTAAAAACAAGCGCAAGGTACTTGTTATAGTAGCTCCTCATCGTTTGACTTGGGTTATTGACTCAGGTGCTTCCTATCACATGGCCTCTTCAGAGGATATAATTTAAGAAATAGAGCCATGTTCTATGCGTTCAATTCTCATGAGTGATGACACTTTAGTAGAAGTTAGTGGTAAAATATCAATTGAATTAAGTGATGAGACATTCAATGATGTTTTGTGTGTTCCTTCACTATCCACCAATCTTCTATTGGTGTACCAAATCACTCACATAGGTATAAGGAAGTGAGTTGAGTTCACACCTAATTTAGTGGTTATCAAAGAGCTACATAATGACACTACAATAGCTTAGGGGGAGGCTAATCATTAATCTAGGCTATATACCTTCTCACAATTTTTCCTAGATTAGCCCTTAACTACACTGCTTACTCATGTAAATGAAGTGAGCAAACTATGGTATGAATGGTTTGGCCATTTAAACTATCATTACTTGTAGCAACTCAGTTTTTAGGAGATGGTTTTAGGGTTGCCTAAATTCAAATTCTCAAATGGCCTATGTAATGGTTACATTCTTAGTAAGCATCTAGAAGATAAATATTATAAGGGAAAAATAAGGAGAGCCAAATAGAAGCTATAAATTATCCATAGTGACATAATAGGGCCATTTATAAAAACTTTATTAAATAGGACCAAATACATGCTCACATTTATTAATGACTTTTTGAGGTAAACTTGGGTGTTTTTTATCAAAAAGAAGTGTGAGGTAATTGATCACTTCAAAGACTTCAAGGCACTTATGTAGAAGTAGTCATATTGTTCCATCAAGATCTTAAGGACTGTCAATGGTAGGGAGTATGTCAAAAATAAGTTTGAGTAGTTTTGCACATCAGAGGGGATTTAGATGCAACACATAGTTCCATGTAGTCCTTAGAAAAATGGTGTGGCCAAATATAATAATAATACCTTGAAGGAAATGGCCAATTGCATGCTTTAATCAAAGTCTCTTATTTCTTAGTTTTGGGTTGAAGAATCAACTATGTGTGCTACATTCAAAACTATGTTCCAAACAAAGCCTTGAAAGGAATCACTCCTTTTTAAGCTTGGGATGGTCACAAGACCATAGTGGATTACTTTTGAGTTTTTTGATCACCAGTAATGGCCCATGTTCCTAAGAAGAAATGCAAGGCAATGGACCCTCAGAGTCAATCTTGTATCTTTATGGGGTATGTAGAGGTTACTAAGGGATACATACTTATCAATCCAAAAAATCATGAGTTTTCATATAAATGAGTGTCAATTTTTGTGAGGGTCTACTTGAACTCACTACTAGCACTCCAAACTCTTCAAATGTCTATTTGGACATTGATTCCACCTCAAGCAGTGACTTGGATCCACCTAAAAATCCTCTTGATGATCAGAATGACTCTTTTTATTCTTCAAGTTCAAGTGATGAGAGTAGTGATGAGGATTCTCCTCTTCCATATCACACTCACACTATAAATGATGATGAATCACCTCTTGATTCTCCAATCTCATACAATTATGCTCCCACTTGGACTAGAAAGATACTTTAAAGTGTTGGGAAATGGGTTGGAAATCCATCATATATAAGGTAGACCTATTCACAATTTTAGGGGACTTCACATGCCTACCTAGCTATTGCCTTATATTCGTAAGCCTTTCATGAGGAATCTAGCATTCTAGAATGGGATTATGATATGCAAGAGGAACATATTTCCCCAATCAAGAATAAAGCATGGGACTTAGTCCCTCTTCCTAAAGGAATAAAATTGGTTCATTACAAATGAGTTTATTGAAATAATTATGGTGTAGATGGGTTTATTGATAAGTACAAAGCTCATCTAGTTACAAATGGGTTTTCTTAGGTGCCTGACATAGACTACATTGAGACATTTAATCCTTTATCCAAGATGATGTCTATCAGACTCACTCTAGCCATCATAGCTACACATTAGTGGGATATTAACCAAATAGACATCAAGAGTGTTTTTATACATGGTGACCTTAAAGAAGAGATATACATAGAGTAACCACAAGGATTTTTAAAATATTCCTCCTTGGTCTGGAAACTCAAGAAATATATTTATGGACTCAAAAAGGCCCATTAGGCATGGTATGCCAGGATGGACTCCTTTTTTCTCATATTTAGGTTCACTAGATGCCACATAGATCTAAATGTCTACATCTTGTGATACGATAATTCTCTGTTGATCCTAGTTCTCTATGTGGATGACTTGCTAATTACAAGGAACTCATGATCATCCATCTTAGTAGTGAAAACTACACTTTTAGATAGATTTTCAATGATAGACATGGGATTGTTTCATTAATTTATCACAATTAAAATCATCCAATCATATTCTAGGATAACATTATCATAATCCAAGTATTATCTTGATTTGCTTATGATGTTTAACATGATTTATTATAAGCCAGCTCCAACTCCCTTCTTATTTGGTGTGAAGCTTGAGGCTGATTGTCCTACACCATTGGTTGATGCAACTCCATATCAACAAATTGTGGGAAATCTTATCTATCTCAAACACACTAGACCTAATATATCCTATGAAGTTGGCATGGTCTCCCAATTTATGCAAGAGCCACATGAATTACATTGAAAAGTAGCTAAATGGATTTTGCACTACATTCACGATTTGCAAAACTATGGGATATACTATAGAGCAAGAATAGATGGTGATTTTATCAAATATATAGATTCAATTTGGGGTGGATATATTCAAATTCAAAAGTCCACTTTAGGATACAATTTCTCCCTTGGTTTAGGTCCAATAAGTTGGTCAAGTAAGAAGCATCATGTAATTGTTTTATCCTCTACAAAGGTAGAGGGGTTGTCAATGCCACCATTGAGGCAATCTGGCTTTAGGGGATTCTCACTGAGTTTGGTATCTAATTTCATAATCTAAAACTCATCTACTATGACAACCAAAGCACTATCTATATTTGTAAGAATCTGGTTCTCCACCAAAGGACCAAACACATGGATATTCACATGCACTTCATGAGGGATCTTATCAATGATAAAGTCATTGATCTTTGGTATTGTCCAACATCAAATCAGATTGTATATATTCTGACCAAGTTCTTCACATAGAGAAAATTTGTTCATCTACAACCTCTCATTGAGGTTAGGGCTACTCCACCTTCTTCTTCCTCCTATGGAGGTTCTTCACTATGTACTTGGGTACCTCATTAGGATTTCAATGCTAGGACCCAATTCTTATCTCACCTAAGCTATGCTTAAGGGGGGTGTTGGTGTAGTACTTTTTCCCATTGGGTTTTTCCTACATGGACTTATAGCCATTCTATGTCAATTAAGCTTCCTTAGGTTAGTTATAAAAGGGTCACATAGGCTAATTTCATTTTAATGTAGTTATCTAATTAGTAAAATTAGAGGCTTCCTCATGTTTCACTAATTTTCCGTATATGTACCCCACTTTTCCATTTTGGAAGGTTAGATAGGTTAATGTGATTTTATACAAGTAGTTCATATTTTTAAATATTATTGTGTGAAGATAAGCTTCTTCCTCCTTTATAGTTTATCTATGATTTCATTACTCTATACATAGATTTTCTCAATCTTCTATGCAAGGATCCAAGATCATGGCCAATTTGATAGTGGCATCATCTTACAACTTCCACTTCATAACAAAATTATCAAAAACATTCCAAATGAACCCTTAGTCCTTAAAATTGTATACATTTACATAGGTAATATCACTCCTATAATCTCTTATAATGGATCCTCTTATCCTAAGTTTTATTTCAAGGCCTTTCATAGTCTTTATAAAGACTAGATTAAATTTAATACCTTTATAGCTACCAAACTATCATAACATATTTTGTGATGTTTTAGAATGGTGAAATCAATTAAGGCATAAATTCATCTCTAGCTTGGATTAATTAGTAAATTCATTGGTTGTAGAGTTTCATTCCAATGATTTTCTTGAAAATAATTTATCTCAATTTAAAAATTGTAAACAAGTTGAAAATGAGACTGTTTAAACATTTATCAAATGTTGGTAGGCTATAACTAATAAATTTGAGCATAATATGATGGAAGATAAATTACTCCACATCTTTACTAATGAATTATATTCCAAATTACAAATACTTAGTCAAGAATATTTCTCCAAAATTAAATTAGGAATCCCTAGATCAATCTAAATGACAAAAACACCTTATAATAATTCAAGCCTTCCCAATCTAAGCTTGGTACTTGAATGCTTATGAGACCTTAAAATAAGCATGCTAATGACAATAGTGTCTCATATACTTATGATTATAATATATCCATCCATGTCATTATGTTAGGAATATCCATAGAAGTGAATTTATCCCTAATTATCAAGGTAAGCCCCTTCTAACATCCTTTACCTCCCTTATAAGTCAACAATTGTGAAATCCACAAACATATTTCCATATATGAGATTAGGATATGCCTTCTTAGACCCTCACCTAGAGATACTGATCCTTCTTATCATAATACTCATGGGTATGATCTATAAGATATTTTTTGATTTTAGGAAAATTAGGGTTGTTTTAATGAAATTAGTAAGAAATATACAAATATATATTTGAGTTTATTTATTGGTCCAAACTTCAATCATGAAGCCATGATTAGAGAGTATAATCAAGCCTATGATAGTGAAACCAAGGCTCATGAATCTAGGGTCAAGCATGAATCACTTCATTAATATAATTATCACCTTATAGTTTATTTAAATCATACTCAAAATCAATCAAAACGCAATAAAAATAAAATGCCCTCCCAACCAGACACATGTTTTTGAAACCCCAATTAACCCTCACTTTTCCAATCATGCAAAAACATTGGTAAGCAGGAAAAAAATTACATGTATTGTTTCATACATTGTTATTTATCCTCAAAAGACTAATATTACTTATCCAATTTATATTATATTTTATTATTATCCCCCACATAAATTTTTAGTTATTGGATGTGAATAAATCATTAGATATGGTTTTTTTAATAACCCAATTGTATCAGCCACTATGGTATGATTTTCTATAGATCATAATGTACTAACCAATATGGTACAATTTCATATTTTTACATTTGTATCATCCAAATCAATACATATTTTTCTTTTGACCACTTTAATTTATATTATATTAGCTATCTTGATACAATATTTTGTCTCATGTTCGGGTCCATCTATTCCAACCAACTCAATATAGTTTGTTTATTTAACAAGTTTTGTTTCTACTATATTGGACAACTTGGTATGATTTATTTATTTACCTAATTTTGATTATAATTCATATTCTAGGCTGATATAGTTTGCTCAGCCTACCTCAATTATATAGGATGTGCTAAGACCATACATTTTAAATCAAAATCAGATTTAATTAGATTCAACATCTTCTACAATTGTTACACTTTAAAACTTTGTCCACCTTTTACAGTCTTGTCCAAATCACTTTATATTTTATGAGTGGGATCCCATACAAAAATTTCTATCTTCTCATCTCATATCTCATTTCTTTATCTTATGATGACTTTTCCATGACATCAAAACTACCTTATGCAGATTTTGTTTGATATTAACATTCTTTAACCACCACATATGGGGAAATAAATTACCCATCTTATGGTATGAGGAAACCATATTTCATAAATGAGAGGAGATGTTCATCCATGTTAATATAATTATAGATTCATCTCTCTTAAAAATTTACCATCACATCTATGATCCTCGGTGAAATATTACACTGTGATGACGATCATCCTTTCTTTGTTAGTGTCAAATTTGGTGACATATTATTCATGTGATCCTTGATAGATGAAATCTATAAAACTTGTGTGACATTCTTGGAATTAATTAAAACTTTAATATGTCATGAATGCAACCTTAATTATACCCAAATAAAGTGCCAAGGATATGACTAAAGAAAAATTGTTCAATTAGGATATTTTTGACTTCGTATCATGGTACCAATTGTTATACCACTTGTTATGGTTAGATTTAAGGTCATGATATTTAACTTCCATTTATCATATTAAATTTCATTTGACATAATTAAACTCACTGTATGAGGGTGTTGGCCCCTTATGCATGAAAATGTGTAAAGTTTCCATACATGGGTGCTACTTAAAAAGTATAATGTGATAACAACCATTAAATTTTGAATATTTTTAGGAACACAATGTATATATAATAACAACCCTTGAAACTTTACCTAGCATACCATTTTGTGAATATCAATGTTTTAACTACCCTTCAACTCAAACCAAGGATATAGTTGTCACCTCAAACTTATGGGAAACATTAAAACCAACCTCATATATTCTAATGATGATGAACCCAATTATATTATATTTAAAATCAAAACCTTAGACCTTATTTATTACATCATATCTTAGTCACTACCTACCTTATGACCTTGTTTTCATAAGAATGCAACTAATAATTTTTCCAATTGTATGATTATTTCTAAGAATAATAATCATCATCGATATTATAAAAACATAGTGGTTGAATTCATTAACATAAATATTATTAATCTATATTATAATGATTGTTATACCTTAGGTGATCCATACTTATTTGACTACACCTAATCCAAGGATGTAAAAATCATCCATTATTATTCTTCCCTTCAGTGTTCTTATGATCCATCTTATTTTCTTCTAGAATTAATTTAACTGATATAATTTGACCTATAAATCCTCTCCTTTAATTTCATGACATTGATATTTATTTGGTTGATTTTCATAGGTCCAAGATGAATGTAGTTATAAGTTATACTTTGCATATAGTTCTTACTATTGTTGAGCCTCTTTAGAGCAAGCTTCATGATCAATCCATGACTAGACCTTATAATTTCACTAAATATTGTGATCCATTGATATTTATTCCTACATAAATATTGGATACACTTCTATGAATTGAACCAAGGTTTTTTCATAAATAAATAAAACACCATATTGCTCATTTCATCGAGTCTTTAGTGACTCACAACACTAGTGTTGAGCGTATTAGATATATCTAAAGTAACACAATAAAATTCCTAACTTAACTAATATATTCCATTATAATGATAATATGGGACCTTCAAGAAAGATTCTAGATATACCTATTTATGCTCAACCACATAGGTTGGATATAATATGTCACCCATCTGCACTCAAGAATGAGCCATATTGTGAGTTCATTATGCTTCCAGTCATTTAACTAAGTATGTAAATATCATTATATATTTATAGAATACAATAAGCCAAAAGGCATAGATCCTACCATGGATACTTGATCACCTTGATATTCTAATCTTAGGGACTCTTCATGCTTCCACAAGACTAGTACTTGTGACTAAATTTTGAGATATTTGACAATATTTATATTAATTTCATCTCAAGGTAGTTAAATTTACCCTTAAATTGAATATGAAACCTTAAAATATTACACTTGATTATTTCTCAAAAAATAGGGAGGTGTTTATCTTTGTAAATAATGTTCTAAACATTCTATAGATAGGTGTAGATCCTTTCAACAAATTTTTTTAGTTTTTTTTAGGCCCCACCTCAAGTTTCCTAGTAACATTCACATGGTCCACCTAGGATGGATTAACATCCTCCCTTAATACAAGAACCACATCTTTGTCTCGTGGATGTGTTTTCCATTATTTCATTAATGGCACCCTTCTTACCTTGCTTATGTTATTCTCATAGGGAGGCTCCACTTCCTCTTCCTTCTGTCACACATAGTTTTTCATTGGAGTTCATATGTAAAGAAGTCCTTACATGAAAATCATAAAATGTATAAGATTTAATGGTTCATGTTAGATATTAGTTACAATGAGACTTGAAATATGTTATTGTTGATGTATGGAGATATATTTCATGATATTTTTGAGAAAATAGTTCATTCTTTCATATTTACTTCACACATAATAGGATTTGATCTCATATTTTTATCTTTAGCATACATGATGATTTTTATACATATTTTTCTTATATTATGATTTTAAAACTTTATTTTTAGCATATATATATAGTTTCTATCATTTACATCACTTTAAATTTATCCTTAGTTTCCCTTGTGGATCTAAGGCATCACCTTCATGTTTATTTTTTAACATTTATATCACTTTAAAGTTTGCCTTAGTTTCCTTATGTATATTAGGTAGTACCTTTTGGTTTATTTTTCACATATTATAGAATATTTCAATTAACCTTAGTTTTTTTGTGATTCTTTGGTATCCTTATGCATTCCCCTTTTTTTGGGATGATCTCTCTAATCGGTTATTTTGTTAAACCTCATGTAGGTTATTATGGATTCTATAATGAAATTATAACCATATTTCATATCATTTCCCTTATATTGGGTTCTTTTTATGATTTGACTTACATTGCCATGTAATTTCAGATCCCTCTTTTTCCTAGTCATTTATTAATAGAAATCTTCCTTTATTATGCTGAGTACTGACATATCTTCATTGTGTCACCTTTTCACATGGATGGATTTTTAAAAATCCCCATATTTACCTATACCTTCACTTTAGGCACACTTGGATTATTTGATATTGCACTCTTTTCTAAAGTGAAAATTTAGGAGTCTTTAGGTACCATGGTCTTTAATTTCTCCTTTATAAAGGATATGTGTATGATTTATTGTGTTATTATATTTATCACCCATTTTTTGTTTATTTGAATCTATGTAGAGGAAAATATATAAATCCAAAATATTTAAAATCCAAATCATAAGAAAAGGCAATATTAAAAGGAAAATTATATCTCAAATTTTAAATCACACTAAAAAACATGATATTTTTGACACATCTCCTATTATAATCAATTCTCAAACTCCACATATAATCGGGTAATAGGTTTGATTACATAATTATCTATTTCTTACAATCTTGTGCCACCTATGTTTTCATGCCACTACCTACTCTTTAAATTAGACCAAAAAATATATAAGGGGTCATGAGAAGTGGGGAACATGTTGTCTGAAGGTAGGAAACCCACCCCCCCCCCCCCCCACCCCCCCCCCCCCCCCCCCCCCCCCTCATTAGTTTTTTTAGCATTCATATATCCTTTGTTGGATGGTCTATATAACTCACATATTATCCCAAGATTGCACTAACTAGGTGGGGTTCTCTAGGTCCTTGATGTTGATAGTTCTTAGCCTTTCCCACTTGATCATAGTGTCTTATCTCCATGAAAGATTCCTATATCACATTTTTGTTTATTTGAATCTTTAAATCTCAATCACATATTTCTAGATATACCCTTAATGGATATCACTTCTATTTGATCATGTTCCTCTTCTTTACATTCCCATTTTGTATCTATTTTATTTATATTTATCTTTTAGCTTCTATTTATAGTGCCTCTTGGATTTTTAGTTTGTGTGTTATATTGTAAGACCATGGGAATAAAATAAGGCCTTCCTAAAAAATATTGATCACCGTTCATATTCACACCATATATATCATCATAGTTATTGCTCTATATGATTGTATTTTATTACAACTTACTTTATTACATGCATCGATTTTGAGTTTTCACTCATAAAAGTCTTTTTATTATTTTGATATGTTATTATTTGATTTGAGTCTTTCCTATCTTACATTTCATGTATATTATGATCATTTTTATTTTCCTTTAGTTGGATTCAAGTTATCCTTATTCTAAATATGATAAAACTTTTTAGACATTTTTTTCACACATCCTTGTTTTATTAGCTTTCACATTTTATTCCATTGGATATTTAGTTTCATATTTATTTTTCACATATTATGATTAGTTTCATCTTAAATTTTTATGTGATTTATAAATTTTTACTTAAATTTTTTTATATATCTTATTTTTCGTCTTAAGATTTGAATATTATGTACTTTTGGTATGCTTTACATTCATTTTTTCATCTTTTGTTAGTTATTTTTTTATATCTACTTACTTATGATATCAATTTTATTTAATTTTTATTCTTTTTAACATGAATTTACTCATATTTTATATAAATTAATAAAACATGCATCACATTATCTCATTACATGATATTAAAAGCATAGTCTATGCTAGAAAATAAAAAAACATAAAACATTTTTACACATGCAGATAACTAATGAGCTAAAAATTATATGATATACATAACTACACATACACACATGGATATATCTCAATTTTATACATCATCATACATCACTATAAATGATAATACATTAGAGTATGAAGTTTATGCTCTTTAGGCCTGTGGATCACCTTCAAGTATCTAGGGGAGAGGTATTATGTTGTCCATATATGATCCTAAATGAGAATCCTAAAAGCTCACATGTAGTGATCTAGTCTAATACTAAATTATACAAACTTGTAATTGTATATGAGCCACCTGAGCCTACAACTTTACCACTCATCTTGTAATCACCATGTATAAAGCTCACTATGTGGATAATAACTATCATGTTATTATTTCATCCTCTCCCATTTATGTTAGTGTTATCACCTAATTTTGGTGCTAAATATCCCTATAAACTATTCCAACTATATTGAACCAACCAACATAATGTTCAGTTGAGGGTGTTATAGGATCATGACTCATAATAATGTCATGATTTGGTATCATGACACCCAAAATCTCATGGTTTGTTATCTTCACCATGATCTTCTATTGTGCTATCTCTAACACTAAATATATTAAATAAAAACATATTTAGCATCATATCTTACATATATATCCATATTTCTAGCATATTTATCACTAGTAACTAACATATGTATCTCTACATCTAGGAAAATAAAATTGATAGCATAAATTCTACATATTTTTCATATCTACTATGTACTCATCATCTCTTCTACCTATCATGCCTATGTAATAATAGATATGAGTTGGTGTGAATCCTCTCCATATCCTATGATGGATAACCATAGTCTATCAATTTGACCTTTACATATGACCATACATGGTTTAGTCTTCCTATATAAATTCCTATGATTCAATCTATATTTGAGGAGAAAACACTGCATACATACCTCTACCATCACCTCCTCATGTTTTTATCTACCACCACCATGATATTTGTGAATGAATCTCCTTGTGTGCACACTTTAAAGGGTACACTAGGAATGGGGTGGTATTAGGTTGTGGTATATTTTAAGATATTTTTGCATACTATTTTTTCATACCACCATCAATATTAGTTTGACCTCCTTTATTTATATTTTCATCCTACCTCTCTATCTAATTTACATCCATATTTTATAGCTACCCTATATCTTAGTATATTAGCTTGGTTGATATAATATGTTTTCTGAATTTTATTCAATATATTATATTGACCATATCAATATAGTTCTAATTTTTTATTATTTAATTTATACTATATTATCCATTCTGATGACATACTTTTTTATCCAACATCATCCAACTATATCAATTTTACTAATACCATTAGTTTAGAGTTTAAGGTTAGTCTTAGGTATTAGAGCCATATATAAGAGTCATATTTCATTCCTAAAACATATATCACATTCATAGACTCTATTGACACTCATATTTATACACATAAGTTGTATTTAGAGTAATATAGTGAGATTGCTTTTGGATACAACTGTGTGAATATTTTTGGATTCACAATTTAGGTCACACTCTATGAATTATCTTTAGGATGAGAATAGAATGATTGATGATTCTAAACTTGGGGGGTCTATTTTTAAGTTGTTATGATGATAGGATAAATTAAGTAAATCTCTTTAGTTAATAATAATGTAAGATATAAATCTTGAGAAAATAGATTTTGATGTGGAAATTAACTAGAATCACTCAAAACATCAATCTACCATTAAATTATAGATCTATTTAGAAATAAAATGCCATGAAAAATGAAACATTCATATTTGCATTAGATCCTAAAAATTTAAGTGCTCTAGATCAAGATCAAAATAATAATAAGATTGATTATGGATTATGATTGGATTATGGATTGCTTACCAAAGGATCAAATTTTTAGCATGATGTTAACTTGATTAATGATTTTGATAACATGTATTGACATGGAGGTTTTATGGATTCATTGGTAATTTTTGGCCATGGAGGGGTGATGGTGTTTAAATATAAATAAGGAGGGAAGATCAATGGCCATTATTCAAAGTTGGGTGTAGGAGATCAATGGTGGAGGATTATCCAAGGAATTAAATTTTTTTGGATGATTATAGAGGAGGGAAGGTTCTAGAGGTAGAAGCCTCTAGAATCTCTTTTGTAAGTATAAATATGATTAGTGGTGGATTATTCATGTGATTAGGGGGTTATATATAATCTATGGGATAGGATTGTAGTAAATCCTAGGACTAGGTGAGTAGGTGGGTCATGGGAATTTTGAATTCCCAAATATTATACAAGTGTGATTAGTTAGTAAATAATGAGTATTTAGATGAATTAATTGATTTTTGGGGTGGGAATAAGGATACTAGAGAAGGATAATGAATTGGGATGTTAGATAAATGACTAGAAGGGGTGATATTAGAATAGAATCAAAAGAGATAAATGAGATAAGCATAATTAGTGTCGATAAATGAATAAAAAAAATTTAGGTGTATAGAATTTTCCCCTCTTTGAAATGGCATTATGAGTGGATGAAGTGAAAAAATTAATGGTCTTTAAAAGAAAAACTTTTTCATGAATGAATGTTAGTACATGATTTAGTGGACATATGATGCCCCCTGAAGGGTACATGTAGGGAGAAAGGAGTTAAATGGCCACTCAAGAATAAAGAATGATGGTTGAAATGTGATGAATATACAGGGGGATGGGATTTTGGATGTGAGATAAATGATGAAGAATATAGAATTGACATAAAAAAATGAGCTAGAAATTGGTGATGCCCTTAGAAAATACATATGCACAAGGAGTGGAAATGACTGTGTCATAGTTTTTGACACATCCTAAGTGGAAATCAACCATAACATGATGATGATAAGATAAAAGACCAAAAAAATTATATCTATCTCAAGTAAGGATGCATGCAAGGGAGATATGTAGGCCATGATAAGATAATGATTTGATAAGATGAATAATGAGTGTAGCTCAAAGCTAAAGTAAAGTGATATGATGAAGGAGATGAAAGAGAATAAATGATATGATCAAGTGAACATAATATAAAGGGGAAGAATTAGATTGTAATGAATTAAATCAATGATCCACAATGTGATTGATAGTGATGATTCCCTTAGAATGCAAGGGAGTAAGATAAAATTATGGTCATGGTCATGCCCCAATTGATGGAGGAAGCTATGAATTGATAAATCAATTATAATGAATGATTGATGGAATAAAATATGGATGTTGTGATTTTTTAGTCCCAATTGATATGTACAAGTGATTGAAAAAATATTAAGGAGATGACTATGGGGATGGTGATTTATTAATAGACTGATTGTTAAATGATTGATATTATAAATCAAGGATTTGATAGATTCAAGACTTAGGGATGATAATGGGGAAAGAGGTGAGAGTAGCCAATATGACCTCAAGCACACAAAATGACTAAGTGCTACCTACATAGTCTAAAAATACCTTAGGCCAATGTAGTTTAAACCAAATTATAGGATGAAGATGATGGATCAGAATATTAGGATGATGATTATCATAAATGTTAGTTTTTATATATATTATTCAACTCAAGAATTAGACATGAATACATAAAGATTAGGATAAATGATTATAAATGAGATGATATGACATGTGGTTGGGTTAGATGATTAGACCAGAATGATCAAATTAATGATGGGATAAAGATGATTAGATGATTATTCTGGTGATATAATACAAGGGAAATGTTTAGTGTGTCTATTATCAATCCATCATTATTTTATTAAGACTCATCATTGTCCAAGTAATATGGTAGATATAGTACTTGGTAGGATGATCCATGATATAAGTATGACCAAGAGGACGTTATGCCAAACTATGTAAAAGGGGAAAATAGTGAACTCTGCATCATTGATGGCACCTAAAATCATCATTTTAAATTTTGGTGTCATCATAGCATCCTCATCCATTACCTAATGGAAAAAAAATATATGACTTAAGATGAAAAATAAACATAGAAAAATAGATGAAACATAAGATAATAATATATAAATGATGAAAAAAATTCAAATAACATAGAGCATACAAGTAGCACACATAAGTATTTATATGTAGTGTCATTATGTCTTGTCTAATTGATGAGAGTCGATGCGGTGATTGATTACATGATGTGATGGACTAAGTTGGTCATGATGATGTGAATTTGGAGTAAGGTTATAGACTTTGGACAAGGGTATGGATTTAAAATAGATGATGGACTAGGATTAAGATAAGGCTATTGAAGACATAGGTAACATGCCTAGGATGTTGGGATATATAAATATGATAAAAGGATAAGATGATTAAGACTTTAAATAGGACAAATGGTACATTTAGGACATAAGCAAAGACAAAATATGATAAGATGATAGATGTTTTTGGATTTTTTGGTTTTTATACTTTTTGGGGATTTTTATAATATGTCAGTTTTTAGGGATTTTGAGAATATGTATGTACACTATACATATGACATTATTAGCAAAGGGAATAACAAGCCTAAAAACCAGGATAAGTATATATGTAATAATTGATGGTATGACAAAAAGATGATGGAAATATGTAAAAGGGGATGAGTATGAAGGAAAAATGGACTAGGGATTACCAATGACCACATTGTGAAGGAATAAAATATTTATTTTCTTGAGTGTCCATCAGAGGCTATGCCAAGAGGCTTTTGAGAATATGTACGTACATTATAAATATGTGGTTACTAGCAAAGAGAATAAAAATCCTAATAACCAAGATAATTATATATGGAATAATGGATGGTATGACAAAAGGATGATGTTAATATGTAAAAGGGGATGAGGATGAAGGAAGAATCATTAGGGATTAACAATGACCACATTATAAATGAATCAGATATCTAGTTGCTTGAGTGTCCATCAAAGGATATGTTAAGATGATTATAGAAAATTTATCAAAACACATTCCATGTACATATGAAGGTTAATATGTAATGAGGGAAGGACATAATAAGATGCATGATATGATGATAGATGATGCACAAGAATATTACATATGGATGGGAGAGACAAGGATCAGATGTATGGGATTAACAAAAGATGGATTTTTCCCCCAAGTGGTGAGGTAAAATATAGATAATAGATTATTTTACCATGATGTTAGAAACAAATTTTCATTGTGGTACTTTCTCAAGGCCCCAAAAGACTAGTTTTAACCATTAGATGAATGATTTTTTTGACTTTTTAACATCATCTCAATTTATTAGAGGCAGGTGAGATGCAAGATGCAAATACTTTCATGATATTTAGACAAAATATTTTTGATAGATATGTGATGCTAAGATCATTTTGTCACTATTAAATGTATCAATGCTCATGTGACCTTCATTGATTCTTGATTGATACCCCTCTAGATATCTAGACTAGGTGTCTTAGTCACCCCTATGAGAGACAATGCTACTTGGTATAGTGAGGTGAGGTAGGGATGGGTTTAGGGTTTGGATTTTATGGTGAAGTATAGGGATAGAGTGGATTATAGGATCATGATAAAGAGATATGATGGGTGATTTTGAAGAGGTACTAGTAATCACACACACTATTAGACATGTTAGACATTCTATATTTGATTGGTGCCATATGATAAAAGATTTTAAGAGATCCAAAATGCTTTGACTATGTAGTTCATATTTGATATGATCATTTGAAGGATTATAAACCATATTGATTTTGACAAGGATTTGATTTTTAGACTTGATTATTTCTTGGCTGCCCCCTGGTACATGACTTTGGGATTCAATAGAGGAGAATGATATTTGACTTGATAAATGATGATGAATTTGAATTTGATAGTCCCTTAGTGCCTCAAAGAGGGTTTCACTAGGGTAAAACACTTTTAGATTAGGATGATGATTTGAATTTTATTGATTTTGAATTATTAGATCAAAGGTTATTTGATCATCATGTATGAATTTTTGAATATGGTCTTGGACCTCTACATTTATGTCACTTATTATGTTATTCAAGGGAGGGTCTAATGACATATGTTTCTATTCATCCTTATAAAGGGAGGTGATTATATTTTCATCAATGAGATGAAAAGGATATATGATGGATGAACATGGCGGAGATGGTATGATGAGGTCAATAAGTGGAGAGTGGGTTGCATGGTCTTCATAAGCATTTTTAGGAGACCCAGTTTTAATATCAGAGAAAATCTCCCCAAGATCAATAAAAGGATCACTAAGAATATTTGTATCTAAGATGGGATTAGATCCATTATGATGATTTTTAATATATAAATCTTGTAAGAACTCTTTTATGAATTCATCATCCTAATTTAAATTTAAATATATGTGTGGTGATTTATTATCATATGAATTGGAGGTATCTTCAAAAAGGCAAGCATAATCATCATCTACTAAGGGATGATGTTTCTGACGAGGAATCTAATTAAGATATTGGTATTGAACATGATCTTGATGTAGATAAGACTAATGTTATCTCCAATACTAAATATAATGTACATGATATGATTTTATTAGAAGGAGATTCCTTGTCAACATGAGGCCTTTGATATGATGGGTGAGAGGAATATGTTGGAGGGACAATGGATTCAACAAAGATAGGTCCATGGAAGGACTCATGAGAGAAGTGAGGACTAGGTTTATGAGTAAAAAACTCATATTTAATGTAAAACTTATCAAAAATAGGGATAACATGGAACATATAAGTGGTGTCTTGACCTTGGATTGGAAAGGGAAGGGATTGATCATGATTAGGAATGGAATGTTGGAATTCCTCTTATTTTTCACCTAGGGATGTAGACTCATCTGATTCATTATCAATTTTAATGTGGTTTATGAGGTCTTAAAAATAGTTTTGGAAATTATGACATCGATTAATGGTATGCCCCTAGGTTAAATGATATATATAATAGTTGTTGGCATTATACCAATAGGGCTTAGGCTTGGAAGGACTAAGATATATTATGGGTGGATATCCATCATTTCAATGGAAACAAGTTTGTAGAAGATAGATTCTAAGGATATAGGAAGAGGAGTATAATGGATCTCTTCACTTTGTGATTTAGATGTAGAAGAATTGGACTTTAGATCATATTGGTGTTGACGTGATTGGGTGGGTAGACTAGTAGTAGATGAGATAGATAGGATTAGATTCCCTTTGCTAATAAAGGATGGGGTAGACTACTAGCTATGATTATTAAATGGAGGATTTAAATGGGATTGGGTGGTATTAAGATGAGATTAGGTATAAATAGGAGGTAATGTTGGGTGGACAAGGTTGAAGTCTATAGGATGTGGATTGCTCATCTCAAAGAGGTGAGAAATGAGACATATCCCTATTGAAAATGAGACATTACTCAATTAGGGTATTGACCAAACTTTTTTATATTCCATGGATAAATATGGGATAAAGTAAAAATGATGTGGTTTGTTGGCTCTAATTGGTAGGTGGGGGATTGAATGGAAATATTGAGGGATGAAGATGGGATGCATGGAAAAAATTGGACAAAGGCTTGATTTAATCTGATTTCAAGTTTGATTGGATATTTTGATGTGATGTGATATTTAATGAGGTAAGACAAGATCAAGTAGACCAAATTAGGATGTGATTTAGACTTTGATTATTTTGAGTAGATTCAACTAGGTGAGCTATGACTAACTCTAAGATTTTATGAGGGAATAGACTATCTTGAGAGACTAATTTTAACTTGAGATTGATTGGATCAAGAATAGATCAAGGCTATTATGATTGACTTAAGTGTATTAATAAAACTTAGTTAATAGGTTGATAGGATTGTGATTATGACTCAAACTTGATTACACACAAGAAATCTTATAATAAGGACCTTGATGAAAAGAGTTATTTGCCAACATGGATTAGGACCACATTATGAAAAAAAACTCGATGAGAGGAATAGTATAGACAAGGAGATGGGAAGGTAAGGACTATGACTAGACTAGGTTTTAAAGGATAAAGTGATGGACAAGGTGATTAGGCTAGACATGATCAACAGAAGTGACTGACTAGGGGGACTAAGTATGTCAAGTTGATGTGTGATTGGTTATGGATGAGGTATAGTTAAGATAATCTGTGGATAACAAGACATGATTAATATATATATTCAATAGGGTATGACTAGTGATAGATGGATGAGACTAGGATAGGATGAGACTAATGTGAAAGGGTTGATGCAAGATGAAATAAGATTAAAAGGATTCACAAATAAAAATATGTAAAAGAGGATATTGATAAGGATATACAAGATGATAATATATGAAAGAGGCATAGATAGGTGTGTGTAGGTTTGGGTGAAAAGATTACTTGGCTCACAAAAAACATAGGTCTAACATAACACTCACCAAATTAAGAAAACCACAAATCTATGAATAATAAACTAATTTGGGTGTGTAACCCAATGACTAAACCATCTATTGACTTTGCAAGTAAGGTTGTAAGCTAATGACCCATTACATAATCTCCTAAACCCTATCAACCCCATTTACACATGATGGTCATTTTAGAGTTGATACTAACTTTGATATCAAGTCACCTATTACAAATGAAAATTCCTAATCTAGGCTAAATGGGAGCTCTAAGGGAGTTCCCAATAAACACTAGGTATGTTGGGGCCCAAGTCCATGTAGGGTGTTGTCTAATGCCTAGTTCAGATAAATAACTCTTCCCCTTCATGGAAGACCTGTATGGGGTAAAATGTTTAGCCTATAAATAATTGTCCTTGATATTTATACTCCACCAGAACATAAAGTGTAGATTAGTGCATGGTGGTGAAATCCATGGTCATTATCCCCTTAAGAATATGACAAGAGCATGAGTGTGAATTCCACATCATTTTGCCCCTAAAAAAGAAAAAAGGGAGGGTTTGTTAGTGGTTTTTTATCCTCCAATAATCACCACAATGATTCAAATAGGATAACATACAAAATTGTAGCCCTTAGGTGGCATGCAATCAAACAAAAAGATTTATTAACCAATTGATTTAGATGTGATAGATACACAGATAACTATATGATGATTTTCAATATGCCAAAATATCTTGAATAAATGGCCTAGAAAATAAGTGATTGGTAGTTTTAATTAGCAATCTAGAGGGAGAACCTACAAGATAAGATGTTAACAAGTCAAAATTAATACTAGATTCACCCCTTCAAGCAACAAAATGTTAATCAAATAAGCCTCATATAAAAATACTAAAAAAATCAACATTTTGATCTATAACTTCTTTGGATGAGGGGGCATTATGTGGGGGTCTAGGGGTGGCAACCCCTAGTGGGTTCAAGGGGAAACACCCCTTATAGTTTCAAGGGGTAACACCCCTTGTGGGGTCTAGGGGTATCACCCTAGTTGTGCTCCAGGGCATGGTACCAGATAGGGTCTAGGGGCAGTACCCCCAATGCCAAATATAATTTAGGACTTGTGAAACCCTTAGAATGACTCAAAATTCACTAAAAATGATCTTAAAAGATACAATCAATAAAGATATATTTTTAAGAAAAACATAGAGCAAAATCATAACTAGATTTTTCAAAACCATAGATATGCAATCAATATTAATCAAAATCAATTCCAAAGATTACAATAATGTAACTTTGGGTCAATATCAAAACTTGTAAATATGAAATTATACAAGCTATTAATTAACTCTAACCATGTGTTTAAGCAAAACCATAGGTTATTAGGAAAATATTACAGGTTAAAATCAATATCATAGGTCATGAGATGTGGTTTTATGGCTTAGGAAAAAACATAGCAAATCCAAAAATATTTACAAAAATTTAAAAGATATTTATAAAAAAGATAAAACTATTCATATATTGAAGATATTTATATATATTTATAGAATGATAAAATTGAAGTCTTAATATATTTTCTAAAGTTTCTTAAGTTCAAAATCAAATGTGTAAGCACAAAACTGACTGTGAAAATCAATATCACCTTTCATGATATGTGATTTTGATTTGTCCAGAAAAGACACTAAATTCTAAGATAAAATATTCATAGAACACCTAAAGTATTTAAAAAATGTTAAAATATATTTAGAGTATTAAAAAATGTTACAAAATATCTATTGGGAAGAGACTAAAATACAATATTTATAAAAAAGTGTAGTTTAACTACTTTAAGTCAAAACCACCTATCAATATACAAAATTGATTCTAGAAAACAAAATCACCTTTCATAAAATATGGTATTGTACCAAGTAGTAAAAGGGAGTATTTTAGATGTTTGATGGTGATATGGGTAGCACCCCCCCTTATTAAAATTAAAACACAAAAAAATATAGACAATGAAACCATTAGAAAGCAAAAAACCACAAGCTTAGGTTAGTAATTTTTTATCTTTGTCAAAACTACATATCTCAAAGACAAAATGACATTTAGGAATCAAAACCACATTTTAAGAGATGTGGTTTTATAATAGGTTAGAAAACTATTAAAATAATGGTTAGGGTTGGTGATTACGTAAAACTATAACTACTAAGGTTAAAACAACTTGTGCAATGTTACAAGTTATGAAGCAATACCTTTTTTTGACTGGAACATGAGATTTTTGAATTTTTGAGCCCAAATTGGCCTTTAATCTGACTTTTAAGCTTGATTAACATACTTCAAACATAGTAGGTAAGTTTAAAAAGAGGGTTCCCATTATGGTCACCAAATGTAAAATAAAAATTTTAAGAAAATAGATTTGGATGTGGAAATTAACCAAAATCACTCAAAACATCAATCTACCATTAAAATATAGAGACATTTAGGAATAAAATTCCATGACAAATGAAACATTAAAACATGCATTAGATCTTAAAAGCTAAGCTCTCTAAATCAAGATCAAAATAATATATTGATTGATTATGCATTATGATTAGATTATGGATTGCTTACCAAAGACTCATATTTTCAGCATTATGTTGACTTGATCAATGATTTTGACAGTATGGATTGACATGGAGGTTTTATGGATTCATTAGTTAGTTTTGGCCATGGAGGGGTGATGGTATTTAAATAGAGAGGAAGGAAGATCAATGGCCATTATTTAAATCTGGGTGTAGGAGATCAATGGTGGAAGATTATCCAAGGAATTAAAAATTACTTGAATGATTATAGAGGAGGAGAGGTTATAGAGGTAGAAGCCTCTTGTTATAACCCTGACTCGATAAGCATTTTTTTGTTATTGGTATGCTAACCTTATAGGATCATCTTATCTTGATTGGTATTTTGACTACACAATATAGTTGATTATTCTATTTTGGGACATTATGATATTGAATATGATTCATTATTTAATAGATGTATATTCCTATTTTAGTTATGATATATTCTTAAATTTTGTTCATATCAAATGTTATTACTATGGATGTATATTTTTGAATTAGGTACTATTGATGTTCTATTCGGTGGTTGCAAGAACAAGTTGAGTGATCTAGGATCATTAGTGGACTTTGGCCACTAGGAAAATAAGGAAAGATTATGAGTAGTTGGGTTAGTACCAGCATGTAAAATAATAAGGTGATAGTTACAGCCATGTTTCATATTAAGTCTTTTGATATTCAGTGATGTCATCTTTATTGTTTTCTTAACTTATGCGAGTGATTGATTGTGTCAATATTTTATGTTTTGCTCATATTAATGAGTTATGTGATAATTAATCATCCTAATTCACATCATGTGATTGAGTGTCATTTTTATATTTCAAGATCACATTTTGATTATCTTTTTCATTATTGGTTTTAAACTTTATTTTCTCCCCATTATATTTTATTGTGTAGTCTTGTGAATAAGTCATGATGTTTTAATGTTGAAGGAGTACCTCTTTGGGTGTGTAGGCCATGACTTAGACACCCCTTAATTTTTTAATAAATATTATTATTACATCTTTATTAAAAATAATTTAGTTCAATGACTCCCTTGGATTATTATGAGTTTGTTTCACTAATGGAAAAGGGGATTTTTTTATTGTTTTGCCTTGAAAAATTGGTCATTGAATTTCCTAGGAAAATCATGAATTTATCCTTCCATAGTAAAAGTTGGTTTTGGCATGTTAGTATGCAACTCGACTTGGCTTAACTTGTTTTTTTGTCTTGGCATTATTATTTTTATTAATTTTAACTTGGAACCTTAGGGAAGTCATTGGAAATTTTGGGTAGGGGGAAAAATTGATGAGAGTTGTTAAAATTTATTACTATTATCCTAATGCCTTGACTCTTCCTGTACGCATTCTCTCCTAGGGAAGCACATGAAATGGAACCCCTACCCAAAATTAAGGTGTAAGAGTTGGGAGTTTTTTAGAGGGATATATTTTAAGGAGGGTCATGGAATTATGACCATATGGCATGGAGTTGGGGGAGAGATCCATATCTACTATGAAGGGTCCTTGAGTCCTTCAAAGTGTGGGGAAATAATGCAGTGATAGAGGAAAGCAAAACCAATGTATGATTCAACCCTATTAATCTACAAACCTATTTTAAGTGATGCCCTAAAATTTACATTTAATATGGAGTAATATCATTGGTTTATATTATTGTTTTTTAAGTTGATTCAACATAAATAAATACATATGCATATATGAATCAATTGATTCTGATTGTTTACCCTGTTATGGCATTTTATTTATAATGGCACCAAATATATGCTAGGACAAGTCATCCATATGGGATTGTGATCTCATTAATTTTTTTGGAAAAATATATATGAAAATAGCCATAGGGCTACACCTTGAATGGGTTAAGTTGTAGGTAGGGTATCATTAAATACATAATCTTTATTTTAAAAACCCCTTTTTAAACACTGTAAATCGAATTATGAACCATCATAGATTTTATATAAGCCTAGCTAAATGGTATACCCTATAAATGTTGAAAATAAATCCATGTTGATTGGGGGTACCAATAAATGATAAATCTAAGCATTTATTTTTAACCCAAAATGGATTCTTGTAAATAATTTTAGCCTTTATTAAACTGATATTGAATTTTAAGTTTTGGTTTTTGTTGTAGGGGGTGTCCTATTGTAAAATTATCCTCTTGAGATGAGTTAAGCCAACCATATAATGATTTTTAGTAGTTGTAACATGGATAAATGCCTATTAAAACTATTTAGACCCATTTCCATATTAAACCAAGGCTATAAAAATTAATATTATGCTACAGTTGTTTAATTTATTTAATAAACTTTTTTTTATTGACTCCATTTTTATAAGGAGACGCGGCTTGTGCTAAATTGTTGAATATTATTAGCTCTTCCCCATTTGGGTATTTTTGTATGTGTACCCTCCTATTTTATAGGAATGCCCTTTACATTGATACTAGATCATGGTAAAGTGGGTGAACTATAATCATGTTATAATTTTATATATTGGGATGAAAATGGATGATTTGGGGTTTTTGTTAATGGCTGAGATTAGACTCTTTTCCCTTTGGACTTCTCCTTATAAATCATCTCAGCCCTTGGAATGTAGTATGAAATCCATCATTCTTTGATTAAGCTTTAATTGAATATGGGATGTGGGGTGAGTTGTCCTTAAAATCTATTTCTAATCATATTTGTTCACATTGGAAAATGGTAACTTATACCTCTTGGCTTAACTATATTTCATGTTGAATGAAAACAAGTATCTTTCTTTGAATCTTTTGTAGTTGGTTTACTTGTTAAGTCTTGAGTTGTTTATTGGTTATGTTATTTTAAAGGAAGCATGAGAATTCAGGGTAGTGAAGTTTAGCTTGGTATTTCAATCAATTGAAGTTATGAAACCACAAACTCAAATTTACATCTAAATCTACCTTCCTAAGTTCGAAGATAGTAAGTTGAGTATAACTCTTATGCTCCCTTGGATGAATGTCATTTTATTATCTTGTGTATATCTTGAGTATTATACAAGATATTATTTCTTGTGGTCTTAGTTAGCATGTTGGACCTGGTGTTTAATTATCTATTGTTCAATGTTTGACTATTGGATGGTTTACCAAGACTGTGTCACCTATATACTCATAACTTTATTGTAAAACCTAGATCCCTGATTCAACCATTTAGCTAATGGTTGGTATGGTTAGAGGCACCGATGGTTGGGCTCATCAAGATATACATTGGGGTTTATCACCTTGTAGATCATGAACTTATCATTTTTGGATTGGATTTCCATGCTTACGGTTGATGGATCCAACATGTAATATGTTGTATACTTATTGATGATTACAATGATTTTGTAATGTAAATAATTCCAATGACTATGTTTTTTTATTGAGGTTAAAGGGAGGGAATTTTTTGAGATAGGGTCCCCAAACCCTAATAATACATCAAAAAAAAGAAGAACCAAAACAAAAAAAAACATCACAAAAGGGAAACATAGTCCACAACACAAAATAAATAAGAAAATAGCTTAAAAACCACTCTCACACAGCCAATCAACTTAAATTAAACCATACTTCCTAAGATTTCTTCCCAACAATATTTCATGTTGTTAAGATTAGTGTTAATTTTCTTGATGATGTTTTCATAGTCTAAGTTGATATTGTGGATATCATTGCTACATTGGCCATTTGACTCCTTTCCCTTACCTGCATAGCTAGGATAAAATATCTCTTTGAGGTACTTGTAGAGATTTTACATATTTTGTAGACCTATGACTATGTTGTGAAACCTATATCTTGGATTATGATGATGTGGCATTGTTATGTTTATGATATGTGTGAATGGAGATGTATACCGTATATGGTTTAACATCATGATGCATGGGTATCAAGTAGCTATTGAGTCTACTATATGATTTGGATCTTTCATTATTATTAAATGGTTGTAATATGGTGCTTTTATAATTCATGATTAAATTAATGATTGTTATTTATATTGTTACTTAAGGATGGATCAATCTGTCTAAGAAATAAGTACTCTTATAAATGTTTTATCTTTAATATTTTGGCATACTGAGTAAAAACAACTATACTATGTTATTCTTGTTTAAATTTTTGAAAGATATCTTGCTTTGAGATATTTTATATGCTTAAATTTGAAACTCATAATTGATTTGACAAAACTTATATGTTTATATGCAAACTATAGAATAGATTCCACCACTATGTGCAAGATTTCAAGTTGGTCTTGAATGAAAATTTATTATTAAGATATCAATCTCGATATGACTTTCTCATTTTTTAAAATTTTGAGAAGTTGGCCTTAATCAATGAAGTTTTGAAACCATGTTAAAGGTTTGTTAACCATGATTTTGATTAATAATTTATTTAATATTATGTATAAAGTGAATTACTTTGAGAATTACTATTCTAATTTAGGTTACCAACATAATATGGTTTCTTTTCTAGATTATGATTTTAATACTTTTTAATGAAAGGTTGAGGCATTATGGACTTACATTGCTGATGTAAATACTTGCATTTAAGCATGCTAAAACTCTTTGTGAGTTTCTATAATAACATATGTATCATCTAAAATTATGCCTTCATGTATAATGTAAAAAATAAAATAATTGTTCAGCCACAATTATAGCTATCCTACTCTCTTCAAATGACTTTATTTAATCATTTCTTGATCCTAATGGATATGTCACATGGCTGAAAACATTCTAGTAAAAACTTTACAACCTTGGATGTTGAGTTTGGTATAAGAATGAACTTTATGGTTGGGTCTCATTAGTGGACCAAGTCATTGGAAGTTCATGATCAATTCAGTTGTTAATAACTCTTAAAACAAGTTTAACCTGATGGTTAAAATATTTTACTAAGCTACTCACTTTAGTATAGTAATTATGAGACATCAATGGAATCTTGGTACTTGATATACTCTTTAGAGTTGAAAAACTTTTCTATAGCCATATTAATTTGTTGAGGTTAATGGTTAAGCTGCCCTCCTTACTTTAGTTATACATATTTATCAAAGGAGAACCTTATCTATAGATTTTTTATTTGATTTAATATGCATTGCATAGTATATGTGTTAAAGTAAAGAAACTATCATGGCTAGAATATGCTAGTTATAATGTCTATTTCCATCTAGAATGCATACCTATATATGGAAAACTTTTCCATCTGATGTTTATGCTTAAGAACTTTTTTTAATCACTTAATTATACTATTTTTGCTTTCATATTCAATTATTGCTAAATAAATTAAGTGCAGAAATAAATTCTATTACATAAATGATACCTATTGAAATATGCTCTCAGATAATTAAAACATATAGTTAGCTATGTTTCCCTTTCTTTTTGAGTCATGGATGCATTGACTATTTTGACCATTGGCATCTATATTTTAAGGCACTTGGAGTTAGCCAATTACAACCATTTTATGCACTCTTGTTTATAAAATGATTAAATAGGGGAAGGTGATCCCATTAAGCATTAGTGCTAATTAGACCTCTCTAAGGTTGGAATTATATTTGTATACAACTGAATACATTTTTACTAAATCTAAAATTTTTATTGAGACATTGATTTAATGATATGGGAAAAGTGAATATAAGGGCTTGTTTGCCATAAGTAGCCATTAATTCTTACTTGGACGGTAATTTATATACATCCCTGAGAACTTATGGGACTAATAGAATTGTTAGATTCCTTTGATAATGATAAAACCATGTCATTGAATTTATCTTCATTTTAAGATTATCGATTTGATCCTAAGCTAAGATTCATTAGATAAATGTATGATTTATGTCCATTACATTTGATATTTGATTTATGGAATCTTGATGAATAGCTCTATGAATTTACCTAGTCTATTTTGAGATAAATTAGAAATCAATTGGGTATCTCATGCCAATTAATTAGACTTCCTTATGTACCCATCAGAGTGGTTATGAATGTAGTCCACCTTGGGAAGCCTTTTATATCAGATGATTCAATGACTTGAGGGTTTATATAAACCCTCAAGTCATTGAATCATCTGATATAAAAGGCTTCCCAAGGTGGACTACATTCATAACCACTCTGATGGGTACATAAGGAAGTCTAATTAATTGGCATGAGATACCCAATTGGTTTCTAATTTATCTCACAATATACTAGGTATATATATATAATATAATTTTAAAAAAATTTGTGGTTGCCCTCTTACCATGCTTAGGTTTAACTTGAGTTAGATACTAGGGAGTATCTATATCTTCTACTCTCAAAAGGGACTCTATTAGACACCTAAGACATTGAGTAGCATTAAGAGACTACTAAATAGTCCTATTAATGAGAGTAACTAGTACTTTATAGAGTTCATAGTTTATTAGTGTGTGTACACACAAAAATACACCCCAAATTGTATATTCCTTGGCAAGGACATGATCCAATATAGAACTCTTTAAGGGTGACTTAATCCTGGTTACATGTATTGTCAGGATCTTGCTCCACCAATTAGAGCATATATGATTACCTCTTGTATTAGCAACTAAACACGGAATTATACCAGAATGAATAAGTAACTAGAAATATGAAACAACACAGGATATGAGAGACAATACACAATTGTATTAATAATCACTCAGAAGAAAATACAATAAAGAAGATGCCACTTCTTCTTCCACCTCAAAGGCTTGCCACACCTCAAGACCTTATTCCCTCTCTCTCTCGGTCCCAAAAACCAACTCAAATATAGAGTTGGTGTTCACCTCTCCAACCAGTTAGTAACAATGTTGCCAGTACACCAAGTACACAACCGTACTCCAAGTAGATCTCCTACTCTCTGCTGCTACCTGCAAATCACTAGACCTTACTCACCATTATAGATATCTAAAATAAGCCATGCACACCTGCTGACCAAGATCATACAAACACGAATAACCCTTCTGATTCTCCAAACCAACACCCACACTTGGTACTATGGCACTAAGAGGAACACACCATTTCTCTCCTCTCTCTGAAGGAACTTATTTTTCTCTCTTACTCTCTAGCACTCTTTTACAATAAAGCCTATGAGTCTATTATATAGATCTCATGCATACAATAATTAGACTTTCTTAATTACAATAATTAGACACGTAACTCAAGACTATAATTAGCCTTTAACATGAAAACACTCAGTTCAACTAACTAACTATTCGTGCAATGAATAGTTCTGGAACACACAGGTGACCAACATCGGTCCTTGTTTGACTGGTGCTAATCGACGTCGACTGACCTCCTACTGATGTTGGTTGTCTTCAGCTCACACCTATCGATGTCAGTTTCATTTTGCACTGCAATTTGCCAATGCCAGTCTCCCTAGAACTCAGCAACCTCCTCCATGTTTTTAATAGTTGAAGCTTTTAGCTCCACAACCTAATAATCTCCCACTTGGAGATAAATAGCTGCAACTGTACCTATACCTGTACACCATCTAATTCATTTCCTAGCTTGTATCCCTCTTCAAGCTCCATCTTGAAGACCACCCACCACACACCCTGTGGTGCCTTTCCTATCATCCAAGTAACTTGCCACATCCGAACCTACATATCTATGTAGTGAAGACCTTGACCCTACATAACATGAATCCCTACTGTTGGTCCCTCTTAGATACCTAAGAATCCACTAAAGTATCCTCCAATACTCCTTCCTCGAATTGGCTCCAAACTTTCTGACAACTCCCACTGCTTGGGAAAACTTAGGTCTACACTAGACCTCATGTGATTTTGAACCCTATTCTAAGCTCAGCTTGAACTGTCATGCCCTTGGTGTGCTTTTCGATTCTGTATCCTACATCTTGAACCCTGCCAACACCTTCTTCACATCAGCTCCCACTGGAGACAAAATCTCCATGTCTCTTATGCCAAAGAATTTCACTGCTCCAAATTCCTCATGACATGCCACTGAACTAACCTTACCTTTAGCTCGGCAAAACCCTGTATGTACAAACCTGCTAGCAAATCACCCACATACAGTAATTGGATAATGTTGTGACTCATCATCCACCTGGTAAGACAAACACAATGGTTACACTGACATTGACTGAAGCCCTACTTTGTCATCCACCTGTCAAACCCTATACAACTGTCCTGCAGCTTCCTCAAGACCATATACATTGGCCTTCCATCTCACGTATCCATCCACTCTCTTCTTTAACTTGGGAATCCATCTGTCTTTCAGTGCTTTCTTCCAGCTGACAACTCCACCAACAAAAACCTATTTGGTTCTTCTCCAAGGACTCACTCCTCATCCATGCCAAGCTCCCAATGTTTCTAGATTCTATCTGCATTACCTCTTCACATCTTCCTAGTTCTTAACCATAAATAAGCAATATAAAGAAGGTCAACAATGAATATGAGGTTCACTTACCCTTTCTGACCTCCATATAGGTGTTTGAGACTCCTTGATAGCTTGCTGTCCACCCAATATCCATTCCAGTGACCGATCTCGGCCATCTCCCAATCTGCACCCGACTGACGTCAGTTCCCTGAAACTAACCCTATCTACCAACATTGGTCCCATGATCGATGTCGATGTACCTATTGCTGATGTTGGTCATTGTATGACTGATGTCGATTCCTACTGCCTGACACCATTGACTCTGTTGATCTGCACATGACTGACATTGGTGCCTGTCTGTTCGACGTCGATTCTTCCTGACTGACGCTGGTTCTTGTGTTTGCCTGTGAGTGATGACTTTTTACCCATGAGCTCCTTTTGGGTCAAAACCCTATTCAAATTAACATAGCCCTACTCAAAATAATTTAGTCCCCACAGCTGATCTCTATCCGTCATCTCCTCCATGAACACCAAGGCTTTCCAGTTCTTAAGTTTATCAAAGACATCTGTCTTCCACTTCAGAACATGCATTCCCTTCTTACATATGTAACCAAGCCTACAAAGCCACATCTCTACAACAGAAGGTGAATCAATAATATAAGTAGATAGATAAAGGATACCTACTTTCTTACCACCATCTAATTCAAGTGCATCTACTGTGAGAGTTACTGTGCATCTCCCATCACCCAACTTTCCTAAAGAAATTAGACTCATCTCCAAGACTAGGCCCTGCATGACCTTCTTCAACACCTATGTGTTATCTATCTGTAATTTCAGCTTCACTTCCCCTTTGCCAATAATCTGACAATGCTCACCAACCCCTAAATAAATCTCTCCAAAGTCTCCAAAGACATACCTATGAAAAGATGCTCTATTTTGGGTTGCATGGAAAGAGGCAAAAGAATCGATAAACCAAGATTCTACTTTATCCAGAGCAACCTGTGCAACAACCCTTGTAACATCTACTTCTACACGTTGATCTTCTACTGACCAACAATCTTCTTTTCCCTGCTCTTTCTTTCCATCAATCAGACCATTCATGCTATTCAGTTTCTCCATTCGTAGCTTACTTTCTTCTGCCATTGCTATACTCCCACTCAATCTAAAATCCCTGAAAGTGACCTGTAATCTACAAACACTAACCAGATCTGAAACCACCTGTTAGTAACCCAACCAAAAGCTCTAATACCACTTGTTAGGATCTTGCTCCACCAATTAGAGCATATATGATTACCTCTTGTATTAGCAACTAAACACGGAATTATACCAGAATGAATAAGTAACTAGAAATATGAAACAACACAGGATATGAGAGACAATACACAATTGTATTAATAATCACTCAGAAGAAAATACAATAAAGAAGATGCCACTTCTTCTTCCACCTCAAAGGCTTGCCACACCTCAAGACCTTCTTCCCTCTCTCTCTCGGTCCCAACAACCAACTCAAATATAGAGTTGGTGTTCACCTCTCCAACCAATCAGTAACAACACTACCAGTACACCAAGTGCACAACCATACTCCAAGTAGATCTCCTACTCTCTGCTACTACCTGTAAATCACTAGACCTTACTCACCATTGTAGATCTCCAAAAGAAGCCATGCACACTTGCTGACCAAGATCATACAAACATGAAGAACCCTTCTGGTTCTCCAAACCAGCACCCACACTTGGTACTGTGGCACTAGGAGGAACACACCATTGCTCTCCTCTCTCTGAAGGAGCTTATTTTTCTCTCTTACTCTCTAGCACTCTTTTACAATACAGCCTATGAGTCTATTATATAGATCTCATGCATAAAATAATTAGACTTTCTTAATTACAATAATTAAACACGTAACTCAAGACTATAATTAGCCTTTAACATGCAAACACTCAGTTCAACTAACTAACTGTTCGTGCAACAAACAGTTATGGAACACACAGGAGACTGACATCGGTCCCTGTCTGACTGGTGTTGATCGACGTTGGCCGACCTCCTACCAATGCCGGTTGTCTTTAGCTCACACCTGCCAATGTCAGTTTCATTCTGCACTACAATCTGCCGATGCCGATCTCCCTAGAACTCAGCAACCTCCTCCATGTTTGCAATAGTTGAAGATTTTATCTCCATAACCTAACATGTATACTATCGATTGATAGCATGTTGACTGGGAGAACCCTTATGTGAAAATCCACTTTGATGTTGTCTCATCTCAACAGATATTATTTGGGCCTAGCATGTAGTGCTAATTTGTACTCTAAAACTAATAATTCCCAAAAAAATTTGTGTTGTTTCATTTGGTATCATAATAGTGTTTTTTCTCTAAGGAACTCTGGGACTTGAATAGTTACTACATTGAGACTAATGAATTGTCCCAATTGAGCAGAGTTTTGAAGTGATCCACAAAGGCACTTAACCTTTTTAGGGTTGAATAATAAAGTGTTGTGTCAAATATTATAGTATGTTATAAGTTTCATTCATCTCTCAAAATAAATGATTTTAAGGAATCTGAATTTCTTTAATTTTGTTGTCATTAACCCCTAGCCTTGGTTAGGTTAACCCTTCCCAAATCTAGTTATTCCAAGGCAAGCCTCACCTACCAACCATTGAATTATATGGGTGAGTCAATAGGAGATATGTGATAAAATATTCACTCTTATAATTAAGGGATTAATGTTCGGTATGTATCATTGGCTTGTATGGGTGAGCCTTCCCTAGATGCTTGGAACATTACAACTTAGGGAAGACTGAAGGTTCAACCTAAACCTATAAGACCTAAAAGGGTGCAAAAGGGAATATTTACTTGAGTAAGTTAGGAAATCTTGAGCTCTCTACTCATAAAAGGAGTGCCTTGATCCATTGGAAACCTATGAAATTGAATGGATGTGATAATCAATGTTAGTTATTTGATTAAAGACTACTAGAAATTCTTGTTTAGGGAACCAAATATCCTATTATTATTTGATTAAAAGAGCTCAAATGTTGAATTTTTTAGATCTAGTATTATAATTCAAGGTGGATGGTTTCATTGGAGTAAAACCATCTCTATGATATGAGTTAATCTTGATCAACAAGACTTCCCTTACCTCTTTTTATGAATATAACAAAATTGCTATGGTTTAGTAGAATTTCATGCAATGACATTGTTAAATAGCTATGAAAAGCAACTGTAAATTATGGCTTGGCATAGGTGTCACTATATGTGATTGGTGGAAGCATTTCAACAATTATAATGCTATGATGAATGCTTGGGAAACATTGGATCATTCAAGATAATGGAATTATAAGCAAAAGCCATGAAGATTTTGCTCTCTAAGATGTTGTTTGATTGGCTGATTACAAATATTATGTTTCTTAAAAGTGGATGAGCATCACGAGGTGATAGAAACATATGCATTTCAGATGAATTAGGCTTGATCTTGTTTAAACATTTGGCCTCTTTGAAGTTAAATTAAAGAAGAATGTGGTTTCATATCTCCAAAAGTCTGAAGCTGATAAGTGTGTGGAATGTTTATTTCAAACATAGATATGTTTTGCATATATAATATATATTTTAATCATGGATATGTTTGATTTAATGAAGATGTTATGATAACCATGAAGGTGTTTCACATACGTGAAGATGTTTAATTTAATATTGGTTGAGTTATACATCAATGAGGATGCCTATTCAAAATTTGGCTATGTTTTAACAACCATGTGGATGTCTATTTGATATTGGATATGTTTTACATCCATGAAGATGTTTATTTTGATTCTTAATTGAACTTGTTGATTGTGGAAAATTATAATTCACATGGTAGTGATATAGCATTCACCTTAAGCCTTAGTTAATCTCTCCCTTTCCTAAATCAATGTTGTGTTAAAGTAAGAATCACCATTCAACCTTTGAATTATTAGATTAAGTCAATTGGTAGAATACTGATACAATCTTATTGTTGAAACCATGAGACAATGCCTTGGTGGCCATTGATAGCTTGCATAGGCAAGCCATTTTATGAGGATAAGGTATATCATCTTAGGAAGATTGAGGGTGTGACTCAATCTTAGAGGGCCTGATGGGGTAAGTTTGATTGACTTTCTTGAGAAATTTAGGAATTTTTTGGGATATCTTATTATTATCAAGAAGCATGAGCCATCTATCCATAATGCATAAACATTACTAGTAAAATTCTAAAAACTCATAGAGATAGATAGGCCTTATTGAAACACAAACTTCCTTGAGTGAAGGTGATCATAATCTAAGATCCTTAAGACTAATCATGTAGTATTATTTGATGGGTATCTGATGTAATTTGGATGGCATCTAGATATCAGGTGGACTAATGGGAATCATGGACCCTTATGTTTCACCAACCTATATGTTTAACTATTATAATGTGAAAAATACCTTAGTATAGCTACCTGTATTTGAATGTGTGTCTATCTTATATCACTCCTTCATACATGTACATTGTATATATTGTATAAACCCTTGTGATGTGTGAAGTGATTAACCATGTGAAATATGTGAGCATTTTATGTTACCAATCTGTTTGTCTAGGTGTTAGGGTATATATGTTATGCTATGTATGTGATATTATATTTTTAAACCATATAATTGTGAACAATAATCACCTATGTACTATAATTCCTATTCTAGAATCAAATCCATTGATTGAGCTACCAAGGTATAGTGTTGTGATATATTTTGTAATCTCACACTATTTTTCTAATTATGAACATCGATGCAAGTATAAGGTTGAGGGTAAAAAACACTATGTCTATAATGAATTAGACTAGGCACATGATAGGGATTGGAGTCTATCATAAGCCTAAAAACCCACTCTTCCCCTTTGCATGAGGTAACTACTTGATTTTTTCAAATTACGCACCATGAGAACCACATATTGGCCATGAGATATTCATGTATAATGGTCACTTTATGTATTTAGTGTTCTTATAGCCACCACCTATAGGTTATTTTAAAAATAACCCATGTGAAATTAAATTTTTTAAGACTTGTGAAGCACCAACTAGTCCTATAATTTGGATATTTATACAAAATGAACAAGGTGGTACTTGTTAAAATACATGCATGTATTGACCTATAAGTACAAACATGATATGTATGAGGTATTACTTTATTATACCTTAAATATATATATATATATATTCTAGGATGAATATATTTATGATGTATTTTAAATCATGACTAGAATGTATGTTGGCTTTTATGTTAGGGAGGAGCACTATAAGTCCCGTTCATGTGGATTTGGAATCTTGGGTACCTTTAAATGCTACCATGAGGTAAGTGCAATAATATGGTGGGATTATGATCCCTGTAACCATCATGTGAGATCATAAAGTTGTGGATAACATTATGTAAGCCTTTAGGTTTCATGCAAATGCTTAGGATGGCTTCTCTAGTGTTTAGTATTATTAGTGTGAGTTGCTGCACTAACCCATGAATGGTAATTTTTGAATTGAAAGTAACCATGCAAAATGAGTTACTATCTTGTGATAGCATTATTTGATGAATGTTATTTAATTTATGTGTAAGGTATAACATGTATTGGTAAAGACACTACTTTAGGTTTTGAAACATGTAGGAATCTAGTTGGATTACGTAATTATAACTGCTATCATGAAAAGTTACAAAATTTTGTGGCAATATTTTCCTCATAATAAGAGGGATAACTAGCTAGAAATTGGTTCACTATTAAAATTTTGATCTGAAGACATATAAATTTTAAATGTACCTATCTTACATAAGCTAACATTTTCAAAAAAAAATTCTTTAAAGGTAACAAAATCTCCTTATTGGCATCTATTAAGATGGAAAATTTGTTCCCATGGCTGATAATGTTTGCTTTTGTCAGAATGGCTTAAAATTCATACCTACATAGGTGGATAAATTTTAATAATATTAGTGGAGTTGTGATAAAAATAATGGTGTATAATTGGTTTATGATAAAATAAGAATAGATTTGGGCTGATAGGCCTATTACCAAGGTTGTAAATAATTGATTGGTTGTTAATGAATGGCCCTATGAGCCATGAACAATAATATTATGCCCTAAAGTTAGGATGTGTGTGTAAATTAAATGTTATAATGGTGTGTATATCTCCTAATTATTATTATTGGTGTCACAAAATGACACATGAGCTAATAAAACATTTCTTATGGATTGAAAGACATGGATGTGTTTATGATCATGTTCATAATATCAAGTAATTGAGGTTAAATGTCTCCTACCTGGATGGTGTGTTACATCCCATCACTGATGGTATTCTTAATAAATTTTATGATTGAGTTGTTTAAGTACTCAATAGACATATCAATACTTTTTAAATTTGGGTAAAATACTAGGGGTAGCCACCCTTGTTGAAAACTCAACCACTAATAGTTGATTAGTGGAACCTTTTTTAAAGAGAATGATTGAGTCTCTATAGACAACCTAGTCCTTGGTTTTAAATTTTAAGTTGTCAAGATGACTCCTATCTAAGAGGGGGAGGATATTACGACCCTGCCTCAAGAAGTATTTTGTTGTTATTGGTATGCTAACCTTAGAGGATCATCTTAACCTGATTGGTATTTTGACTACATGGTACAGTTAATGATTTTATTTTGGGACACTATGATATCGATTATGATGCATTATTCAACAAATGTATATGCTTATTTAAGTTATGACATATTATTTTATTTTATTCATATTAGATGTTATTACTATGGATGCATATTTCTAGAGTAGGTACTCTAGATATTTATTTTGGTGGTTATAGGAATAGGTTGAGTGAGTTAGGCTCATTGGTGAACTTTGACCACTAGGAAAACAAAGAAAGATTATGAGCAATCAGGTTGGTACTAGCAAGTAAAATAATAAGGTGATAGTTAAAACCATGGTTTGTATTGATTTTTTTGATATTTGGTGACATCATCTTTATTATTTGCTTACCTTGTGTGAGTGATTGCTTGTGTCAATATTTTATGTTTTGTTAGGATTAACGAGTTATGGGATCATTAATCATCCCTATTCATGTCATGTGCTTGAGTGTCATTCTTTTGTTTTGAGATCACATTTTGAATCTCTTTTGTGTTGTTGGTTTTAAACTTTCTTTTCTCCCTATTATATTTTATTGTGTAGTCTTGGGCATAATACGTGTTGTTTTAACATTGAAGGAGTCCCTTTTTGGGTGGTTATACCATGAATTATACCCCCATTAATTTTATAATAAATATTATTATTACATCTTGATTCAAAATAATTTGGTTCATTGACTCCCTTGGATTATTATGAGTTTATTTTATTTTTTGAAAAGGGCATTTTTGTATTGTTTTGCCTTGAAGAATTGGTCATTGACTTTCCTAGAAAAATCATGAATTTATCCTTCTGTATTAAAATTTGGTTTTGGCATGTTAGTATGCAAATTGACTTGGATTAACTTTTTATGTTCTTGGCATTATTATTTTTATTAATTTTGACTTGACACCTAAGGGAAGTCATTGAAAAGTTTGGGTATGGGAAAAACGTTAATGAAAGTTATGGAAATTTCTTACTATTATCCTGATGCATTGACTCTTCCACTACATATTCTGTCATGGAGAAGCACACGACATGAAGCCCCTACCCAATAGTATGGAGTAGGAGATAGGAGTTTGTCAAAGGGAGATGTTTTAAGGAAGGCCATGGCATTTTTCCCACATGGTGTGGAGTTGGTGGAGAAATACATATTGAATATGAAGGGCCCCTGAGTCCTTCAAAGCACGGGGGAAAAATATGGTAGCAGAGGAAAGCGTAATCAATGGGTGACTCAGCCCTATTAATCTACAAACCTGTTGCAAGTTAGTGATCCCCTAAAATTTATATTGACTATGGAATAATATCATTGGTTTTTTTTTTTGTTTTTTTTGAAGTTGATTCAAAATAAATAAATCCATATGCATATATGAATGAATTGATTCTAATTATTTACCTTATTATGGAATTTTATTTATAATGGCACCAATTATCTACTAGGACAAGTCACCCATATGGGATAATGAGCTCATTAAATTTTTTAGAAAAAAAATTATATGAAAATAGCCATAGGGATACGCCCCGCATGGGTTAAGTTATAGGTAGGGTATCATTAAATACCCAATATTTATTTGTAAAACCCCTTTTTAAACATTTCAAATGGAATTGTGAACCATTGTAGATTTTATATAAGCCTAGCTAAAGGGTACACCTTATACAGCTTGAAAATAAATCCCTATTGAGTAGGGTAATAATAAATGACAAATATAAGAATTTATTTTTAACCCAAAATGGATTTTGGTAAATAATTATGGCCTTTATTAAATTGTTATTAAATTTTGAGTTTTGGTATTGACTATAGGGGTGTCTTGTTGTAAAATTCTCCTCTTGAGTTGGGTTAAGCCAATTGTATAATGCTTTTTAGTAGTTAGAACATGGATGTATGCCCATTAAAACTAGCTAGACCCATTTCCATATTAAACTAAGGCTATAAAATTAATATTATGCTACAGTTGTTTAATTATTTTAACAAGTTTTTTTTATTGACCCCAATATTATAAGGAGGTGTGGCCTATGCTAAATTATTGAATATTATTGACTCTTCCACTTTTGGGTCTTTTTATATGTGTGCCCTCCTATTTTATATGATTTCCCTTTGCATTGATTTTTGATCATGGGATAGCGGGTGAACTATTAATCATGTTATCATTTTAGATATAGGGATGAAAATGGATGATTTAGGGATTTTGTTAATGGCCAAGATTAACTTCTTTTCCCTTTGGACTACTTCTTATAAATCATCTCAACACTTGAATGTAATTTGAAACCTTTCATTATTTGATTAAGCCTTAATTAATTATAGACTATGGGGTGAGTTGTCCTTAAGTACTATTTCTAACCATATTTGTTCACATTATAAAATGATAAACTATGCTTCTTGTCTTGATTATATTTCATTCTAAATGAGTACTAATATGTTTATTTGACTATGTTGTAATGGGTTTACTTATTAAGTCTTGAGTTTTTTGTTGGTTATGCTAGTTAGAGGAAACATGCAAATTCTGGGAAGCAAAGTTTAGCTTAGTCTTTCAAGCAATTAAAGATCTAAAAACATGAACTCAAATTTACATCTAAATCTACCTTCTTGAGTTTGAAGTTAGTAAGTTGAGTAGAAATCTTATTTTCCCTTAGATGAATGCCATTTTCTTATTTGTGTATAGATTGAGTGTTGTATAAGCTATTATTTCTTGTGGTCTTGGTTAGCATGATATACTTGGTGTTTAATTGACTATTGTTCAGTGTATGATTTTATGGCTACTAAATTTGAGATTCGATTTATGGTATCTCAATGAATAGCTCTATGGAGTTCTCAATCTATTATGGGCTAAATTTGAAATCAGTTGGGTATCTCATGCCAATTAATTAGATTTCATTATGTACCAATCAAAGTAGCTATAAATGTAGTCCACCTTGGGATGTCTTTTATATCAGATAATTTAGTGACTAGAGGGTTTATTTTATATATATATATATATATATATATATATATATATATATATATATATATATATATATCTTGAATAAAATTTTGTGGTTTCCTTCTTACCATGCTCAAGTTTAACCCAAGTTAGATACTAGGGAGTATCTATATCTTCAGCTCTAAAATGGGACTCTATTATATGCTCAAGATATTAAGCAAGGTTAACTAACCACTAAATAGTCATATTGATGGGATTAACCAGTATTGTATAGAGTTCAGAGTTTATCATGTGTGCACACACACTGATATACCCCAAACTATATATGACTTGGCAAGGACATGCTACCATATAGAACTCTTCACTGGTGACTTAATCCTAGTTATATGTCTAATGCTAACTGATAGCATGCCAATTAGGAGCACTCTTGTGTGAAAATCCACTTTGTTATTATCTCATCTCAATAGATTTTGGTTGGGTCTAGCATACAGTGTTGCTTTATACTCTAAAACTAATGATTCTTGAATTTTTTTTGGCTTGTTTCACCTCTAGAATCTCTTTTGGAAGTTTAAACATGATTAGTGGTGGAATAGTCATGTTATTAGGGGGTTATAGAGAATATAGGGGGTAGGCTTGTAGGAAATCCTAGGAATAGGTGGGTAGGTGGGTCATGAGAATTTTAAATTCCAAAATATTAGACAAGTGGGATTAGTTAGTAAATAATGAGGATTTATATGAATTAATTGATTTTTGGGGTGGGAATAAGTTTAGTAGATGGAGGATAATGAAGGGGGATGTTAGATAAATGACTAGAAGGGGTGAAATTAGGATGAAATTACAAGAGATAATTGAGATAAGCAAAACTAGTGTCAATATATGAAATGAGCAAATATAGGTGTATACAAATACAATAATTTTTATATATATATGATTAAAATACCATTAATTAAAAAAATAAAAAATAATTAATATATATTATATTTTTTAACCAACAAAAATAATAAATATTAAAAATGGAATAATAATAATAAAATAACAAAAGTGAATGTACACACACACACACACACACACACACACACACACACACACACACACACACACACACACATTCCTAAAAAAATATTATACAATTGATCATTAAATTAAGTAAAGAGTTAATTTAGAGCATGAGATTAATTATTAAAAAAAATTATATGTTGACAGGGAAGTCATAGAAATAAGTAACAAGATAAAATAATATTAAAATATTTATAGAATTTATCTATAATAATGAAAAATGAATATGATTACATATGTGTGGTTGTTTAAAATTATTATGTAAATATATCATACCATGAAATAATTACATAAATTTCAATTGATCAAACATAAATAAATAAAAGTAAAATAAATAAAGATATAAATACAAATAATAATGAACTATATAAAATCAAAAAGTTGTTAAAAACCTAATGTCACTAAATTATAAAAATGGATCTTAAATCAAATAAAAAATTATATATAAAATTTTGAAAAGATTAAACATGTTACTTGAAAGTAATAACACAATAAAATTAATTTAAAAATTCCAAGTTAATTCAAAATATATGATTTTTTAAAATAGTGATCTAATCATTTGGCAAAATCTAAGTAATGTCAAAGGAATTTAAAAGATCTAGCCAAGAAGCCAAAGGAGAAAGAAAATGAAAAGTGAACCTCAATTGAATATAACAAACTTGACCTCTATTAATCGAAGATGGGGATAAATATATAGCCCAAAATAATATTCACTAAACGGAACACTAATAGTATTAGGGAAAGGAAGAAATAAAGAGTCATGAATTATACCCACATCTCTATTCAAATTGTAAAATAATAGTTTCTAATAATTATTCAAACCTATACCCACATCTCTATTCAAATTATTCTCATGTTTGTAAATCTCAACAAATTCTCTCAGATATAATTTTATGAAGTGATCTTCTATGGATAAAATGTCGGTGCCCTCAATGAAAACATGATGCTTATTATTAAATGAATGTTATAATAGATCTGACTTAATCACTTTTTCATTTTTATTATCAATTGTGTGTTTCATTATCCTTTTGGTAATGGAACACCCAATCACACCAATATATGAAAACCCACTAGAACAATCATTTTTTTATACACCACTTAAAAGGGTAGATTCTAAGTGGTCTTTGGAAGACTTGACCATTTTTATAAGTTTTATTTGAGGTATGAAAATGGATTGAATATTATTCCTTCTTAAAAACTTTGAGGTCATATTATAAATGTCCTTAATGTACTGAAGATAAACTACTAGATATTTGTTACCCACTTTTATAACATGGGAACTCACTTTGCTAGTTCTTGTTGATATAAAATATTTGTTATTTTTTATTGTAACCATTTCCCTTAAAAAAATCATTTAAGTGATAAATCTCTGCTTCTAGTGGTCTTTATCACAAATTCTAAAATATTTAGTTACTAGGGCTTTTAAAATGTTTGATTTTTGGGAAGGCTGATGGTGGGAATTGACATGAAGATATTTATTATTATTGATGAATTATAAATATATTTTAATAATAATTTATCTCACTACTTATTTTTATGACTTCCTTATCAACATATATTTTTTTTCAAAAATTATTAATCTCATTTGTTGACTTAACTCTTTACTCACTTGTAGAATATGTTTTTTAAAAATTAAAAAATAATAATTTAATTTTAATTTCTAATTTCTAATTTCTAATTTTTAATTATATTTTAAATTTTATATATTTTTTTAATTTTAAATCATCATCATATTATTCACCATCACCATCACCATCACCATCACCATCATCATGATGTTATGACCCTACCCTTATATACATTACTTGACTAGTTGAACATTGATATAGTGTATGTATTGTTGATTTATGCACTTCCTTACTTAGATGGACTATGTTATTGGATTCCAATGTTATGACATTTGACTAAAAGTTGATGTATTCATCATGTTTGTAATTTTGCATTTGTTGATATATGGATTATTTGATGTACTTGATATTTGATTACATTTTATTATTGCTTTAACATTTTATCAATTTTTAGATTAGATAATATTGATGGATACACTTAGTGGTTACAGTAGCTAACTATGAGCTAAGTTGGATGTTGGTATTGACTTTTGGGTTAGTGGAGTGGTTTTGAGTAGTTGGATGAATTTTGATAGGTAACCTAGTATTCTTAATTAGTGACGTGCATTTGGTCAGTTGTTGTTATTTGTTTGTGTAGTCATATTTTAAATTAACTTGATGTGATTGCTTTTTGTATCCTTTCATATTATTATTTTTTATTGTGTGTTTGTTTAGTGTTTAAACTATCCACTTAGACTTTCCCTTTTCTCTCTCTCATTTACACCTCACCATACCATATTCTTAGAATCACCCTCATTTAACTTGGACTCTGTAAGAGACCTACTTCCCCATGACACTCCCTTCCACATGAACTATACCTTGGTGATTAGATATGTGTCAATGGCCTGGTTAATTGGTCATTATGACTTTTAAAAATTTAATAACGATTAAAATAATATCTTTTTTTTATTTTAATTATTATTATTTATGTTTATTATTTTATGGATTTTAAACATTTAATTAGCATTTTATATAATACATATTTCTATTATTTAAATTTCTATTAATTATGTTAATATTTTATTGACTTTTTGGCTTAAAATTTAAAAAGGTCATTAATGACCATTATCTTGGGAGTTTGGCATGGGGGTCATATGGGAGGGGTCAATGGATTTAGGGAAGGGAGACTTTCTCTCTCCACATTCAATGTGGAATTAAAGGGATTATGGCAAGTTGGAAGAAAAGGTAAGAAAAGAAGTTAGGGTGTGGTTGGGGGAAGGGATGCATAGGGGAAAATAATGGAAGGGGAGAGGAGGAAAAAACATGTAGAGGTGAAGAAAAATGTAGGGGGAAGAAAAAGGAAGAAATAAATACGTAGGGCGTTGGGATTTTTGGTGTTGGGATTTTATGGGGGCATTGGAATTGGAGTGAAGTGGGATTCACTATTGAAAGGAAGGAGGTAATTCCTGCAATGTTTTAGACTCATCTTCCCTACTTGGAATCAGTAAGCCATTCCTTACTGAAGCTGGCTATCTCTATGAATGGATAATGTTTGTTAATGAAATCAATATAAGTTAATATTACTATTTTTAATATAATATAAAAAAGTAATGTTGAATATATTAATTGGTTCCCAAAAATATTTATTTGGACAAACCTTCTACTTGGTAAATGTTTCTTTATATGGCTATGCATTTTTCAAATTTTAATATGTGTATGTTATAGCTTGGCATAATCGATCTACTATTGTGTTTAGTATGACTGAGTGTGTGCATTATTAAATCCCACTTTAGATGTACACCATGCAAATTGAAATAACATGTTGCTTGCCTTTGAGTTATTTAAATGAATGGATTAAATTTTATTAAACCCTGCATTTTTATGACAATGATTGAAGCTGCTATGTTTTTATGAATTATAAACTTGGGTATGCCATGATGAGTCACCATAACTTGTACCTGATGGCTTCATATTTGAAGAAGTCGAATCATGATTTAAATGTGAAAATCAACCTAGGACATATTCACCCTTATGGTAGATTTTTGGGTTATTATTATATGTTGTCTTTTTGACTTAAAATCGACCTTGGGGTTATCTTTAATTTTAAGGCCAAATGGAATTAATTATTATTATATATTTATCCCCTTTTTGATATCTAAATTGGGTTTTTATTACATCACAGGGGTAGAATATTGATGTTGATAGACTTAATTATTCTTGCAATGGGGTAAGTTGATTTAGGTATTAATGTCTAAAAGAGATGAACTTATTGTGATATTTATGTGTTTTGGATTTGTCATTAAAATATTTAAAATTGAATTAAAAATTGATCTGGGTATCTTAATATTTTAAATGTCAAGCCCTATTTATTTGTTAATTGTTCTTTGAATTTCCCTATGGTTGGGAATTCTCCCTTTAGCCCATTGAGTTTGTATATTGAATGACATCCTTCTAGTTAGATATATTTTGAAATTGGAAAGAATACATTTATATTTTGTTTTTATTTAATGATGGGACCCAGTTGGAATAAATATATGTGAAACATCGTTTGGTGTTTTCCTTGTCACAAACTAAATAATCATTTTTTTCCTAAATAAGTTCAATCTGATTATAAAATTATGTAAGTGGTTTAGAGTGAAGTCTCCTGAGTGTTTATTTTATTGGTACACTTCTATTCTATATTTATTGAGGAAATTTTATATGTTGGCATATCGTGTATTTGTGTGAAAGGTGTAAAATCTTATTAGCATCATTGTATTATAATGAGGGTTTTGATTCTTAATTAACCATTTAAATAGTCTACTATTCCATGACCTGTGTGACCTAATTTTTAATATTAAGGGATCATATGAAGTTGTGAGACCTCATAATGATCCCCAAAATCCCTTATATAGATTATTATTATAAAATTGATTTTTGGATGGTATGCTTGTTGGAATCATTGCTACTCATATGGACTATTTTGAATTATTGGATCAATTCTAGATTTTTAATTGATTAATATATGGGATTGTTTCCTTGGGAATATTTTATGGCTGAGTTAACTAGCTATTATGCTTGTTTTATTTTATTATTGGATTTGGAATTATTGGAATATAATTATTAAGTTATATGTTGTGCCTTATATTTTTTTATATGATTGCTTGAGGTATATTCTTATTGTGTCATCATTCCCAAACTAGACTTGAATAATAAAGCATTGGTTGATATGGTTGTCTTCCTTGGTTAAAAATTTGTAGCCAAGAGGATAATGGGTTGATTGCATACTTGGAGGGGATCCAAGTTAGTTATTCTAGAAGCTATAGAAATGGATTAGTTGTTTAATCTCTTACTATATCCTTCAATATCCTACAATTAGTTATCCCCACTTCTAATTTATATGATGATGGGTTGGTTATTTCCATGTCACCTCATAATAGTGATTATGTCTTTTGTTGGTGTTATGTTATTGTGGTATGATGTCCATTAGAACATAATCTAGTTTGATCAAAACTCCCTCCTTGACACTAGTTTGAAAGACATCATATAGATGATGGTTGGGGTGGTAAGGACCATCGATGGTTGGGCTCATATGGCTAGTTGGGAGGGTTTATCCAATTAAGTTATTTGTTGCTCTAATCATCTAAGAATGGAGCAATAAATAAGTAGTGGTGAGTTAATTTATGTTATTTATTCAGTCTTACCTCTTTTTTAATGTTTAATGTTCATTGATTCATAAACATGGTTAATATATTATATTGACTCAATATTGGATAAATTTATTAGTGTCATGTGATATAATAACCTAGTTATTAGTGGAATGTGGAAATAAAGGAATGAAAAATTAAATGTAGCTTATATGGTAAGAAGCTGAAGTGGTTTATGTTGTTGAAGGTAATTCATTTTAAATGCCAAGTTATTGAATGCATGATTAATTAATTTCATTGGATTCTAGTTAATTTCATTTGGATTTTTGGCATGCTAACATTATATTTGGATTAGGATCCTTCAAGAATAATAGATAAAAGTTATAATATTGAATGTGAGATATTATGTGGAAGTTACTTTCAATTTTTGCATCTAATCATCTTTATGCATACTTGGGTTTTGTCCTTGAAATGATAGTTGATCATCAATACTAATTCTATATTGGTGAAGTGTTATGTTATCATTATTATGGAATATATGGTAGTGATGTTATTCATGTTTTAGTGTGGTATTCAATATTTATGCAGCCTTACAAAGCTTTTATATGTATTCTCTTGATATGTGTAATCATGGCACTTGAGTTTAGATTTATCTAGGCAAAATAGATTACCTATTTTGGTGTTTTAGGCCTACTTGAGTATGTTGTCTTGGATTATTAGTAAGCTGAAATCTTAACTTGTATGATAGTTTTTTAGGAGTTATTTAATCAATCCCTTGAATTCATATATGTATGTGTGTGCACGTGCATGCATGTGATTTATGGTTATTGCATACACATGGTAATTCCTCTTTGTATGTTATGAGTACATGAAACCATTCTTAGTGGGTTTAACTTGTGTTTGGATTATAAATAACCATGTGGACATTTCAACTAGCATAATGTATGTCATACATATGAGTAAGTCCAAATAAGTTGGTTGTCATGCTTGTATGGAAAGGGTAAACAAAATTTTTCTTCCATACTAGGGATTTATAAGGCCACTTAAATAGGTATGTGTGTTGATGTTAATGAGTTAGTTTGATTATTGATTCCCATTCTTAATCATGTTTAATTACATTACTGAAATGGATGAGTTTATGAGATAAATTGTTAAGGCTACCTATTATGAAAGTATATTCATTTTAATGTTTGGAATAAATTGATAGTTTATGGTTGAATAAAATAATCCTAAATTATTTTCAATCTCAAGTAAATGGTAATGTTAGTTGATTCATTCCCTTGCTTAAATGCTTATATAAGTGAAGTGGTTGAAAATATATAGGTTAGGTATCACTTCTATGTGCTAGATATGCATATTATCCTCTTCTTTTGTTGGTTGGAATTTCCTCATTGTTTAAGGCATTGATATTGGTATGAGATTGGTATGTGTGTTTAGTTCATGAGGAAATTTGATGCTTGTATGTTTCTATAAACTGGTTCATTTTGGAATTGTTGTATGCTTGAGTAAATTATATTTGTACATAGGAGAAACATGCCACTTCTTCATGATAAATGTACTTATTATGATGTGAAATTAAGCTGGGATTACTTCCTTATCAAACCCCTTGGTTGTGGGACATATTACGTCTCAAATATTAATTGGTTTTAATAAATTCCTAGTTATATGAATGGATGGAAATGCTAATATGAGTGTGAAAGTTGAATTGGATAAATATGCCTTCCTTACATAAATTTAATGATTAATAAAATATAACTTATGTTATGGGATTATACATTAGTTGTAAGGTATTTTGGTTGTATTAATTCCTCTTTTATATATTGTATCATATTATCTATTCTTCAATATGGAATCATTTATATTGATTCCATTAATGGATGCCACTATACTTTTATCAGTTAGATGATGAATTAACCTCATTTGTATATTCGGCCATTTATTTATATTGTGGAAATAATTATAAATTTATTTAAATATATTCATGAAAATGATATTTTGTTGTATGCTAAAGAGACTTAGCATAATCCATATGTACTCAAGCTATTACTAGTTGCTATTTATGTTTAGCATGTTGATGTTTGCCTAATTGATGACTAGGACAATGTTTCACCTATTCTCTTACCATAGACTTGTTGAGACCCAAAAAATGGTATAGAATGTTAAAGATAAAATTTTTAGTGGCACATATACAAGTATTTTAATTAAGTATCACTTGCTTCAGCAAGTGAGGTTTGCATCTAACATGCATCTAAAAACATACTTTAATATGTAACTTCAAAAAAAATTGGGGTTGTTTCATCTGGTATCAGAGTAGTGTCTTTGCTCTAGGTAACTTTAGGAATTGTAGAGTTTTTATATGGTGACTAATGAGTTTTCTAAATTAGGTGAAATTATGAAGTAATTCACAAAACAATTAGCCTATCAAGATGAAGGTTAAGGCATTGTGTTGTATTTGATTATTGTAGTAAAGTTTTATGTATCTCTCAGAAGAAATGATTCCAAAGAATTATAATTTCTTCCATATTAGTTGATATCACCCTTATCCTTGGTTTGGGTTAACCCTTCCTAAATCTAGTTACATTATGACAAGTCTCACCTATTAACCATTGAATTGTATGTGTAGGTCAATATGAGTTAGGTGATACATGGTTTGCTCCTAGAATCAGGAGAATGATGTTCAATATCTATGGTTAACTTGTATGGGTGAGCCTCCCTTAGATACTTGGAACATTATGACCTATGAAATACCAAGGGTTCAACCTAAGCTTGGAGGGAATAATAGGGTATGAAAAGGAATGAATTCTTGGGAAAGTCAACAAAACTTGAGCTCTCCCCTCATAAAAGGATTGCCTTGAGCTATTGGTAACCTATGAACTTGCATGGGTATGCTAGAAAGTGTTCATAATTGGATGGTTTTAGTGGAGTGGAAACATCTCTAAGAGGTGAGTTGCTTGCAGATGTAAAGTCTTGCCTACCTCTTTTTATAATTATAACAAGATTTTTATATAGAATCTTCTCATAATGACATTGTAGTAACAATTATGATAAGCATTCATGGATTATGGCTTCACCTAGGTGTCACTATACATGAATAAGGAATAAATAAAACAATTTTATTGTGATGATAATGCCTAGGAGGCATTAACTCATCCAAGGTAAAGGACTTTTAAGAAAACTTGAAAGGTTTTATTGTCTAATATGTTGCTTATTTGGCTGAGTGGTAGCTATTATGCATGTTATAAATAGATAAGCTTATGCGATGATAAAAATTTATGAATTTTAGATAATTTGAGCTTGATCATGTTGGCCTATTTTGAGTTAATTTGGTGAAACAAGTGGTTTTTTAACTCTAAAAGGGTTGAATTTAGCTAGTTTTGGCATGCTTAATTTGATCATGGATCAGTTTTATGTCTATGAGATATATTTTAACTATCCATATGCCCAATTCCATAGGGATGTTTGCCTAATATTGGCTGGGTTATACACCCATGGGGATGCTTATTTATACTTTACTTCATTTTGACACTGATGAGGATGTCTAAGGACACATTAGATATGTCCTGCATCCATAAGGATGTTTATTGCAAGTTCTGATTAAACTTGTTGATTATGGGAAATTGTGATTCCTATAGTAGTGATATTTTACTCTCTTTAAGCTTTGGATATTCTCACCCTTTCCTAAATCAATGTTGTATTAAAAAAAGTATCACCATTTAACCTTGGACATGATTAGATTAAGTCAATCGATTAAATCATGATATAAGCTTGTTGTTGGAATCTTAAGTTAATGCCTAGATGCCCTTTGATATCTTGCATAAGCAAGCCATTTGATGAGGCTAGAGAATGATATATTGGGAGGTCCAAGGGTGTAGCTCAAGCTTGGAGGGCATGATGGGGTGAGTGTGATTGTCTTGCATGATCAAGTTAAGAGTTCTAAGGACTGATCATATGATATCATTTGATAGATATCTAATGTATTTTGCATGGCATTTAAACATCAAGTAAACCGATGTAGATTCATTAACCTTGGTGTTTCACAAACCTATGTGTGGCTATTATAATATATAAAAATACCTTGGCATAGTTACTTGTACCTAAATGTGTATTTATCTTATGTTTTTCCTTCATTCATGTACACTGTTATGTATATATATTATATAAGCCTTATGAGGTGTGAAAGTGCTTAATCTCATAAAATGTGTGGACTTCTTGTGTTATCAAGCTGGCTATCCTAGTGTTTTAGTAATGTTATATATGTGATATTATGTTTTTAAACTATAAATTGTGAAGCTAATCATTTATGTTCTGTAATTATTTTTTGGAAGCTAAATTCCTTGTTAAGTTGCCAAGGTATAGTGTTTTATTATATCTTGAGATCCTGCATCATTGTTTTAGCTATGAACATCAACATAAGTATGAGATTGGGGGTAAAGAAATACTATTTTCATAATAGTTTAGATCAGGTATGAGCTAGGGAGTGGAGTGTCTCATAGGTTGAAAACCCACTCTTCCCTTTTGCATGAGGCATTCATTTAGAGTGTGCACCATGAGAGCCATGTATTGTCCATGGGACCCTCCTACATAATGGTCACCTTATGGTTTAGTATTCCTTTAGCCACCTCTTGGAATTTTTTGCTAAATATTCTATGCATAATTTATCTGTGTAAGCCTTGGGAAGCACCAACCGGTCCTACATTATGGATGTGTATACAAATCAACAAGGAGGCACTTGTTGAAACACATGCACATGTTGGAATGTGCATGTAAGCATGTTGTTATTGAGTTATTGCTTTCTATACCTTTTATATATATATATATATATATATATATATATATATATATATATATATATATATATATATATAATTTTATACATAATTGAAAAGTATGTTGGTTTTATGTTTAGAAAGTCTTGATCAGGTGGATTTTGTATTCTTGGATAGCCTTTCTTTTTTTATTGTATATTTGATGTCATGAGGTAAGTATAGTGAGATGGTGGAACTATGATTCTTATAACCATTATGTGAGCTCAAAAAGTTGTTGGAGAGTATGTGATAAACCTTTGGGTAGCATGTAAGGCTTAGATTGGATTCTCATGTTGTTTAGTATGGATAGTGTGGGACATTTTTTTATTTCACGAGTGGTAATGGTTTGATTTGGAAGTAACCATTCAAAATGAATTACTATCCTATGGTAGCATTTTATGATGAATGCTGACTAAATTATGCATAAAAAATAATGTGTGTTAGTAAAGATAATGTTTTAGTTTGAATATATGTTTAAAATCCCAATGGGATTGTATAATTTACAACTATGAACATAAAATTTATAAATTTTATGTGGTATGTTCTCCTCTTGATAAGAGGGATGTTTAGATAGAGTTTGGTTCTCTAGTAAATTTTTGATATAATAGTCAAAATTTGTTAAAGTTGCTTATCTTTCACAATCTTTCTGCTCAAGGAGGTGTGCTTCAAAGGCAATGAAAGCTTTTGTTGGAATTGTTGAGATTGGAAAAATCATTCCTATGTTTGGTAATATTATTTTTCTTAGAAATTCATACCTATATAGGTGGTTGAATTTTAATAGTTTTCTTAGAACTATGTTAAAATGGTGGTATATTATTGGTACATGTGCTAAATAAGAATAGTTTGGGGTTATTAGACCCTATTATAAGGCAATAATTATCTATTGATGCATGTTTTATAAAAACCAAAACCATAATGAGGTAGCCTCTAACATTTTAGGATCTCAATGGAGGTAAACTCAACTCTAGGGCATGAGTTATAGGTATACAGTTTATTTCAACTTATTGATGGAATAGCAGGTAAGGCATGCATGTTGTTAAAAAGGTTTTTGAATGGAAGTGTGGTTCTTAATAGGGGTAGTGAATATATATGTGAGTTGGATGGGTAGCTAGTTACTAATCTAAAGTGGGTAGATCTCAAAAAAAACTTAAAGAGGGAAAGGTAAGGCATAAAAGAAAGTTTCTATGGTTTTTAATAACTACTTCCCTAGTTGGTTTCTAAAAGGAAAAGTGCTCTCAGAACCTATGCTTATTGCTAGTAGCATTGTACACACACAGTCAAACATGGATAAGAAGTCTAAAGAAATAAAAATACAAGATATTCACAAGCCTTAGACAAAGGTTTCTCATTTTAGGGTAGTTATTTCACACTCTTAATTAGTAGATTATGGCTCAGGCTAGTGAAGTATCTAAGGTAGTTGTTATACACACAAAAAAAACTACATCCAAAAAATCACTCATGTACAATCAGAACTATGAATCAATTTGAAATTGGCTATCTTAACTAATATAATTACCAATATTTTCAATATCTTTTGCACACCTATAAATTAGTATATCAATCAAAATAATCAAAAATCCATTCACATATTTTGCACACTAAAGATTATTGAATCATACAACCAATAAAAGTAACAACTACTTATGTAGAAATTGGCAAGAAAATACACAAACACATTCAATGACAATCAAAACTAATGTTTTTCATGTGTTAAAAAATTATCTAACCAAAAATCCAAGTTGGATTACAATTTTTTATATAAACTTGGGGAAGGGGTTGCCTCATCCTCCAAGTTCATGTAAGGTCATTACATGTGATAGTTATAACATGTAGTTCAAACTATGCTCTAAAACCATATAAGAGGCTAATTACATTTATCTATTTAAAATAGTCTTTATCAAAGCTATGCAACATGTGCATGTGCAAAATTATAGAGGTAATTTTTACAATTATAGTTCAAACTATATGCAAACTTTAAAAATAGATGTGTCATTTACCAAAACTACACATGCCTTTTTTTATAGGTTATGAGAATAACTTGTTGATTTTTTAGATTAGCCACTTTCAAATGGAACTCTAACATATGTATAAAGTAGTAAAATCACTTTACCAATGTTTTTAGAACTAGTGGCACTACTGTTAGCCATGGCTAATTTGAACTATGTGTTGCATGCTTGCCCATACCCTTTTATAGAATCTAGATTTTCACTTTTATAGTCATCATTTTAAATTAATATGTGTGTTCATATTCTAGCTTAATTTTGAAACTCAATGTCTATCTATAGATATAGTTCAAGTGTCCAAAATATCTATGTATTCTATCTATAATTCCCTACTAGCTTTCAAAATGTGACACATGTCAACACCTGATTGAGTCCAAGATCTTTGAAAATTCCACCTAATACTTGCATCATCGATCCTTTATATGATTAAATGAGAGCATGATACTTGGTATCTATTTATTGGTTCTAGGACCTTTGAAAATTCCATGTAGATCTTGCACCATCGATCTTTATGTACTGTGTTTAACATGGTTTCTTGGATCTATGCAATGGGATCTTGTGATGGTGACACTTGTCACTCTCATGGAGTTTTGAAATTTCAACTCACTCTCACATCATTTGATCAAATAGTCTTGAGCAGAAGTGAATCATAGGATCTTGATTTGAATCCAAATGGGTATTTTTTGAGGTTGAATTTAATGTTCATGTGACCATCAACTGATGTCCTCATAACTATCAAATGATGTCTACATGAATAGATTTTTTTTTTAGTAAATTAACCATTATCAAGGTTAAATTTAACATTCATGCAACCATCAAATGATGTCTGCATGACTATCAAATTTAATCTCGACAATCAGACACATGTCATTCCCTTAAGACTCCTTACTCCTACAAACATAAGCAAAAAATGACATAGCATAATACTTTTAGAAAGTATGTATAAAAGACCCTACATGAATATTTTAACCAAAGGTTTTAGTATTAATAAAATATGATTTGGGCCTAGGCTAAAATATTAAATTAAGCTCAAAACATAATGAAATGATCTCTAAGCAAAGGTGTTACTTGGTAGTCTAAAATTTATTTTAGGAAAATTATTATGGGAGAATTGTTTTAGGGGATTTATATTGGATAAAATGTCTACAATAATTCTCCTAAAGGGTAATTTTCATTATATAAAATGTTTGAATGAATTCTTAAAGGGATGGTCTCAAAAGGGTCTAAGGATATGATGTTTCGAATAAAATTTCCAAAGGAATTGGCCGAAGGGTAAAAGGCCTAGGATAAAAGTCCCAAAGGATAAGTCTCAGAGGGAAAAGGATGATAAAAAAGTAATAAAGGGTAAGTGGCCACTTCAAAAATCTATAAGGGTCTTTTTCAAAATGTCCAAAGGGTCAGTTCAAAAATCCCAAAGGGCATGTGTCCTTTGGGGAAATTGTTTCAGGACTTTTGCATTGGACAAAATGTCTAAGATGCAAAGTCAAAAGGAATTATCCAGAGACAAAATTCCTAAAGGAATTAGCTAAAGGGAAAGAAAATAATCAAGATAAAATTCTTGAAGGGCATTTTCAAAAGGTCCAAAGGGTCGACTTCATGGTAAAATTACCTGAAGGGTCTACTTAGTAGGGTACATTTTGATGTGAAAGGGCCCTTAAAAAAGTCCCAAAGGGTAACCATAAAATTCTTGAAGGGTAATTTCAAAAGGCCAAAGGTTATGTTTAGAAATTCCAAAGGGAATGTGTCCTTAACAAAACTTTTAAAGGGTAATTCAAAGGCAAAGGGTCATTTCAAAAGTTCTGAAGGAATTCCATCAAGGGAATTGTTTTGGATAAAATCTCTATAAAAATTATCTTAAAGACCCAATTATATTAAATAAAATGTCCAAAAAAATTATATTGGCTCAGAGAAAGTGTCTTGGATAAAATGTATGAAGGAAATTTTCAAAAAGGAAAATGTGTAGGATAAAAGTCTCGAAGGATAGGTGTAGAGGGGCCAAAGGTAAATTTGCTAAAAAGGTCAGAAGCAATTTTATTGAGAAAAATGGTCACAAAAAAAGGCCAAAGGACATATTACAAAAATCCTAAAGGGTATGTTGGCAAGGAAAAAGGGCATTTGAAAATTTTTGAAGGGAAATTCCAAAAAATGCTGAAGGGTCATTCCAAAATGTTAAAGGGTACTTTCTATTTGGAATTAATCCAAAGAGTCTACTTCATAGGGCATTTATCCATGACAAAAGTCCTAAAGGATCTACTTTGTAAAGGCCAAAGGGTAATCTAAAAAAGGTTGAAGGATAGGTTCAAAGGGGAAAATGGAAATTCTATTAGAAAAAGTGTATCAGTAAGATTGTCTACAAGAATAAGTCTTATTCGAGGAAATTATTTCGATAGAATTATTTTGGGGAATATGATATAAAGAACAAATTATATCAAAAAAAAATTTTGAGACACAATAAACCTAAATATTAATTCATGTGGAATAAAATTTATGAAGAGAAAATCCTAAAAATGAAAATCTAAAAACACTCTTGAAAAAGGTTAGTCCATGAAAACATAAGTCTACAATAATTATCTTGAAGTAACAAACATGATTAAAAAAAAAGATTTAGACTATAAAAACACAATATCAATACCATCTTGCTAAAGTATAAAATGCCAAATCATGATATTTTCAAAATTTTGCATAAACATATATAAGAGGGGGTTCAAAATCAAGACAATAATCTATAAAAAATGGGTCCCCATTTCCTTCTAAAAAAAGGGGGTGTTGGGTATAATAAATGGTGACTTATAGGAGGAATACTCCTGAGTATTCAAGAACCCAAAATCTAGTTTTCAATCCTAAATTAATCTTTAAATGTGCCATAGAAGAATACTTAAATTAGGAATATGAATGAGACTCCTAGTTATATTCACAAAACATAATTGCCTTCTAATTCTTTGGATCTGTGTGTCAAAATGTGTAGTTTATTTAACCCCTATTGTGATGATTTTTTCAAAGGCTTTGATGGGGCTATAGGTTTCATTATAGTATCTATTAAATCTCAAAAATAAAGGAAGCTTAGGGATTGCTTAGCTACTAGTCAAGTGTCCATAGCTTTGACAGAGATACATTGGGCTCCTTCTCTTCTCATTCCATTATTTTTTTATTTTGATCATGATACATGGTACATCGACCTTATTTCATCATGTGAGCTTTTTATTTTATTTAGATATTATTTTTCTCTTTTGAATCCATTGGTTCTTTCTCTTCTATTTTTATTTTTTTCTTCATTTGTTCTTGAATGGAAAAGAGAAGAGTTGGAACCCCACTGAGCTAGTATAATTTATAAAATAAATCATTACTAGAACATTCTTGTCAGATACATCTATTCCTAGAATTATAATTTCCAATAGGTATTCAATGTGATTACTGCATTTGATCTAATAAAAAAAGAAAACTTTTTAAATTTGTATGAATTACTCTGAGAGCAAACTCCACATGCCTGGTAAAAGTATTCAATTATGAATCCATTTAGAATAACCCATGATTACCTACCTTCATCCTAAAGACTCAAAAACACTAAAATACACCTAATCTATAAACTAGTCCCAAAGTGTCAATATTTTAATTTCCCCCTTTTTCACAAGTCATAATCTCAATTGATTTGGATTTTAACTCCATTATAGTTAGATCAAACACAATTCTGATTGTCAGAGAGAGAAAAAGAACAACTAATATAATAAATCACTAAAATATAATCTAGAAAACATGAAATATAATCTATGGAAGCAAAATATTGAAAGTAGGAAAGATTAATCTAGGAAGCAGGAAATTAGTCTATGAAAGTAAGAAATCTAATCTATGAAAGTAGGGAACTATTATAAGAAAGTGGGAATTCTAACCTATAAAAGTGAGAAATCTAATCTACTCCTACTCTAAATAAATCCCAAAAAAGATGGGGGATGTATTTTTAAATTTTTTTTTGTATGATTGTCACTCTTTGGTAATAACAAGGTTTTCCCATTAAAGTTCTGAGATAGGCAAGAACATCCTTGTATTCATTAAGTAGAATTTGAAACCTTTTCCTCATATTGTAGAACAAAAAATTAGGGTTACCCATTGGGACATCCAAAACACAATAAACAAATAACTCTTCCCTATGATACATACATTCAAAAAACTTACCATTATTACTCATGTATTCAGGAGAACCTAATTCAAATAAACAATCCTTGAAAGTACCTATTGAGATGGATATTAGATATGAATTGTAGTCTTGAAAGTCATCATCCTCTATGAAATCATTTTGGGAAAGGTACTCAAAGATAGAGTTAGAATCATAATCATAATCATGAATAACATATTCCTCAAAAACTTCATCTAAACTCTCACTTTGAGTGTGACCCTTAATTTTTGAATGAATTAGCTCTTGATTTTCTAAATCACATAAATATTTTGTTTACCTGGGGCTCACTATTTCTAATTTTATGAGTGAGAGATTCACTAACTATTAATTCTATAAGGATCATCTCATCTAATGCATGTTATTGATCCTTTTTTTGTTCTTTCGAATAGTTATGCTCTAGAAGATATAAAACTTTATGGGCATCATATGTGCAATCAAAGGTCTTTGCTTCAATGTTGAGTATTATTGATGTCCACACACATGAGGGTTCTTGGTTAATCACATAATTAATCATAGTGTCTTGCACATTAGATTTGGGCACCAAGTTGAATTCAACATTTATCAAATCAAGGCATGAGCTTCTATGTGAATTAATTCCATTAGAATAGATCTTAGAAATAGAATATAAATTATTGAGAGAAGCCAACATACTTTTTCCATTTTCCCCATGATAAAAATACATACTTGCCTTAGGGATAAAATAATCTAAAATCTCAACATTGGATCCTGCATGATCAAAGGAAAACAAATCAAGAATATAATCATTAAATGAGTCTTTTGATATAGATTCTAATGCAAACTAATAGTCACAAGAGTCATGGACACCATCTTCAGATCTAATATCTTCTTTTTCAAGGTAAATTAATTGATCCTCTACTTGGATATATTCTATGTCATAGAGCTACTACAAAGGTTGGAAATGTTCCTTTAAATTGATTATTTCTTCAATGTCATCATTTCTTTCTTAAATTATCTCATCAAATATCTGTATCCTCTTCTCCTAGCTTGATGGATTCCTCTTCTTGTTATTGCTATCTCAATTTCTCCTATAACATTACAATTTATTATTTGATGGATGCAATATGTTCTTTTGCTTCTTTTATGATTCAATCATCCTCTCCATTTGGGATCTCTTCTTCCTTATGTATAGTGCTTGGATTCAAAAGAAACCCTTCCACTATGTTTTTATTTGGGCATAGTAACAAGCTTTCTCTTTGGATATCTTTTGTATAATTTATATCCAACATACCTATAGCAAACCTCATAGAAGATGTTGAATTATTTTTTAAAGAATGAGCATCAATATTTGGACCAAACGTATAAAAAAATATCCCTCAAGATCACTCCAACTACTAATAGCACTAGGTGCCAACTTTGTAAGCCAATCATTCATTTCTTCTCCCAACGTAAAATTTAATAACCTATAGATTACATTCTCAAATTTTACATATATACCATATGTGTAAAAATCAAAATGCCCTTTAACAACTCTTGGGTGATTATAATGGAACCTATGAAGGTATTTGAAAGGGTCATTAGGGAAATCATGTTTAATACCTGGGATATCTATGGGTCCTTTGTCAAGCCAATTGATTCTCAAAAAATTTAGTACAATTAGAGGTGTTGTCTCTCCTTCTAGTGCCAATTAACTGTTAATGTATGTTTTATTCACACCACAAACATAACAAGGTATCTTCTTAACATTTTAGGATCTTAATGGAGGTAAACACCACTCTAAGGCATGAGTTGTAGGTATGCAGTTTATTTCAACCTATTGACTAAATTTCAAGTAGGAAACATAGGTTGTTGATAAGGTTTTTATATGGAGTTGTGATTCCTAATAGGGGTAGTCAATCTCTATGTGATTTTTATGGGTAGTTGGTTGCTAATCTAGAGTGGGTAGATCTCAAAACAAACTCAAAAAAGAGGTAAGGGTAAGGTAGAAAATAAAGCTTATGTGTTTTTTAGGAACTACTTCCCTAACTAGTTTTTAAAAGGATAAGTGCTCTCAAAACCTATATTTGTTTCTAGTAGAAATTACACACACATAGTCAAAAATGACTAAGAAGTCTAAGTAAATAAATATGTAAAAAAATTAGAATCCTTAGACAAAGGTTTCTCCTTTTAGGGTAGCTTTTACACACCCTTAATCAAGAGATTATGGATCTGGCTAGTGAAGTATCTGAGGTAGTTGTTACACACACATAAAAAAATTACATCAAAAAAAGCACTCATGCACAATCAGAACTATGAATGAAGTTGAACATGACTATCTTAACAAATATATTTACCAATCTTTTAGTATCTATTTCACACCTACAAATTAGTATATCAATCAAAATAGTCAAGAATCCATTCATAGCTTTTGCACACTAAAGATTATTAAAACATATAAGCAAAAAAAACAACTAATTACACATAAATTGGAAATAAAATACACACACACATTCACTGATGATTTAAATTGATGTTTCTCCTATATTAAAAAATTATTTGACCAAAAAATCTAATTTAGATTACATTTTTTTATATAGACTTGGGGAAAGCGTCTTGCCTCATCCTCCAAGTTCATACAAGGTCATTATATTTGATAGTTAGAACATGTAGTTCTAATTATGGTCTAAAATTGTATAAGATTCTTCTTGCATTTATCTATTTAAAATAGACTTTTCCAAAATTATGCAACATGTGCATATGTAAAAAGATAGAGGCAATTTTTATAATTATAGATCAAAGTGTATGCAAAATTTAGAAATAGATACACCATTTACCAAAACTACACATGCCTCCTTTTATAGGTTGTGATAAAAAAATTGTTAATATTTTAGATTATCCACCTTCAAATGGAACTTTGACATATGTATAAAGGAGAAAAATCACTTTACCAATGTTTTTAGAACCAATGGCACTATGTTAACCATGACTAATATAAATTGTGCATTGCATGCTCGCCCATGCCTTTTTATAGAATCTATATTTTCACTTTTATATTCACCATTTCAAATTAAGACATGTGTGTTCATACTCTAGCTTAACTACGAGACTCAATGTCTATTGATAGATATAGTTCAAGTGTCCAAAATATCTATATATTACATCCATAATGCCATACTAGCTTTCTAAATGTGACAACACCTGATTGAGTTTAGGATATTTAAAAATTCCACCTAGGACTCACACTATTGATCTTTTATACAATGAAATGTGAGCATGCCACTTCATAACTCTTTGTTGGTTTTGAGACCTTTGAAAATTTCATGTTGATCTTGCACCATCAATCTGTATGTACTAGTTTAATGTGGTTCATTATATCTATGCACTAGGATCTGTAATGGTGACACTTATCACTCATAGAGTTTTGACATTCAACTCACTCTCACATCATTTGGTCAAATGGGCCTGAGCAGATATGCACTATAGGATCTTGATTTGAATCCAAATGGGTATTTTAAGAGGTTAAATTTGATGTTCATGAGATTATCAACTGACATCTTTATGAACATCAAATGATGTCTACATGATTATCAAATCTAATTCCATAAATTAGCCATTATCAAGGTTAAATTTTATATTTATGCCACCATCAAATAACATCCACATGAATGTTAAATTTAATCTCAAAAATTGGACATGTGTCATTCCCTCAGGATAACCTTCTCTTGCAAACATAAGCAAAAAATGACTTATCATAAGCCTTTTGAAAAGTATGTATAAAGGAACCTACATGAATATTTTAGCTTAATGTTTTAATATAAATAAAATATTATTTGGGCCTAGGCTAAAATATTAAATTAAGCTCAAAACATAATAAAATGCTCTCTAAGCAAAGGTGCCACTTGGCAGTCTAGCATTTATTTTAGGATAAATGTTGTAGGAGAATTATTTTGGAAAAAATGTCCATAAAAAATCTCCTGAAGGGTCATTTTCATTGGACAAAATGTCTAAAAGAATGCTTGAATGGATGATCTCAAAAGGGCCTAAGGATATGATGTTCTAGACAAAATGTTTGAAGGAATTGGCTAAAGGACAAAAGGCCTAAGACAAAATTAATGAAGGATAAGTCTCAGAGGGAAAAGGGCCTAGAACAAAGTCCTGAAGGGTAAGTGACCACTTCAAAAATATTGAAGGGTCTTTTTCAAAATGTCCAAAGGGTCAATTTAGAAAGCTTGAAGGGCATGTGTCCTTTAGAAGAATTCTTTTAAGAGTTTTTCCTTGGACAAAATGTCCAAGACACAAAGTTTGAGAGAATTGATCGAGGACAAAAGTCTTGAAGGAATTGGCTAAATGGCAAGAAATTAATCAAGATAAAAGTCCTGAAGGGCATTTTCAAAAGAGCCAAAGGGTCTACTTCATGGTAAAAATTCCCAAAAGATCTATTTCATAGGGTAAATTTTGATGGGAAAGGGCCCTTATAAAATTTCCAAAGGGTAACCAAAAAATTATTGAAGGGTAATTTCAAAAGGCCAAAGGGTATGTTTAGAAATTATGTAGGGCATGTGTCCTTGATAAAAAAATTTGAAGCGTAAGTCGGAAGCAAAGGGTCATTTTAAATTTCCTGAAGGAATTTCATCGGGGGAATTATTTTAGACAAAATTTCTGCAAAAATTCTCTGAAACCAAATATCTAAAGGAATTCTATTGGCTCACAAAAAGTGTCTCAAATAAAATGTCCAAAGGAAAGGTTAACAAAGGAAAAGGTGTGAGACAAAAGTCTGAAAGGATAGGTGTGGAGGGGTTGAAGGGAAATTTTCAAAAAAGGTTTAAAGGAATTATGTCAGGCAAAATGGTCATATTAAAAATGGTAAAGGACATATTGTACAAAGATCGAATGATAGGTTGGCAAGGAAAAAGGGTATTTTAAAAACCCCAAAGGGCAATTATAAAATGTTGAAGAGTCATTCCAAAATGATGAAGGGTACTTTCTATATGGAAATAATATGAAGGGTCTACTTCATAGGGCATTTATCGATGAAAAAAGTCCCAAAATATCTACTTCATAAAGGCTAAAGGGTAATCTCAAAAAGGCTAAAGGATAGGTTCAAAGGGCCAAAGGGAAATTCTATTGGGACAAGTGTATCGACAAGACTATCCACAAAAATAAGTCTAACTCAGGGAAATTGTTTCAACAAAATTATTGTAGGGAAGATGCTACAAAGAGTAAATTTCATCAGACAAAATGTTTGAGACACAATAAACCTGAAGGCCAATTCATGTGGAACAAAAGTTCCAAAGAGAAAAACCCAAAAATAAAAATTTGAAAACACTCCTAAATAAGTTTAGTCCATGAAAACATAAGTTTCAAAAAATTAGTTTGAAGTAACAAACTTGAAAGAACAAAAGTTTTAGTCTATAAAAACACAATATCAATGTCATCTTGCCAAAGTATAAAAGGCCAAATCATGATCTTTTCCAGGTTTTGCATAAACATATATAAGAGGGGTCTTAAAATCAAGACAATAATCTTAAAAAGTGGGTCCCCATTTCCTTATGAAAAAAGGGGGGTATTTGGTACAACATTATCTATTTTTTATTGTTAATAAATGGTGTGTACATCATGAACATGGATTATATCTTGAGTGGAGATGTGTATATGAGAATTTAATAATGTAAGGACTTATGATAACTCCTTATTATTCTTTGTGTCATAAAATGAAAAGTGAGTTTATGTGACTTTTTTTATGGCTTGGATAAAGGAAATACATAGTTTTAATTGTGACTCCTATTGTGAATAACTAATGTATCCTACCTAGATAGTGTATTGCATCTTCTCAATTTAATTTTATGTAAGCTAATTTTTCTTATAACTAATATTATGATTGTGTAGTGGAACATTTCTAAAGAGAGTGATAAAGTCTTGAGGGACAGTCGAGTCCCTGGTTGTTGATATGGTTGCTAAGATGGTTCCTCTATAAGAGGGGGAGGATGTTATGAACCCACCCTTGTATACCTTACTTGATTGGTTGAACACTGATATAACATATGTATTATTGATTATTGTACTTCCTTATTGAGCAAAACTATGTTATGGATTCCAATGCTATGATATTTGACTAAAATTTGATGTATTGTTCATGTTTATAATTCTACATTTGTTGATATATTTATTATTTGATGTACTTGATATTTTATTATAGTTCATTACTAATTTATCATTTTATCAAATTTTGGATCAGATACTGTTGATGGATACACTCGGTTGTTGTAGGTGCCGACTATGAGCTAGGTTGGATGTTGGCATTAGCTTTTGGGGTAACAGAGTGGTTCTGAGTAGTTGAATGATTTCCTATAGGTAACCTAGTATTTTTTTATCAATGTCATGCCTTTGGTTAGTTATTTTTAATCATTCATGTATTCATATTTTATATTCCTTGATGCAGTTGCTTTTTTATCCTATCATATTATAGTTTGTTCTTGTGTGTTTGTTCAATGTTGAAACCATCCACTCAGACTTCCCCTTTTCTCTCTCCCATGTATACCTTGCCACCCCATATTCATGTACTCACCCTCACTTAATTTAGACTCCCTAAGAGACTTACCTATACCTACCTCCTCATGACACTCCCTTCCACATGAATTATTCCCTGGTGATTCGATATTATGCTTATTTGATTTTATTATTGGATTTGGACATAGTGAAATATAATTGTTAAGTTATATTTTGTGCCTTCTATTTTGTTATATTATTTTTTGAGGTATATTCTTGTTGGGTCACCATTCTCAGACTAAACTTAAATAACAAGGCATTGGCTAGTATGTTTGTATGCTTGGTTACAAATTTACATCTGGGAGGCTAATGGGCTGACCAAATACTTGGAGGGGATCCAAGTTGGTTATTTTGGAAGCTACAACAATGGATTAGTTGTTTAAGCCCTTATTATATCCTTAGATATCCTACAATTATTTATCCCCACTTTCAATTTATGCAATGATGGGTTGGTTATTTTCATCTCGTATGTAATGGTGTTTGTATCTTTTAGTGGTGTTATGTTATTATGTTGTGATGTCTATTGATTTAGAATTTGATTTGCTCAGAACTCCCTCCTTGACCTTGGTTTCCAAAACCACCATCTAACTGATGGTTGGGGTGGTAAGGTCCACCGATGGTTTGGCTCATAGGGTTGGTTAAGAGGGTTTGTCCAATTCATTTATTTTGTGCTCCATGCTTGGATGATTATATGAACACATGAAGTAAGTGGTGGTGAGTTAATTTATGTTATTTATTTATTCTTACTTAATTGTTAATGTTTAATTTTTATTGATTCATAAACATGGTTAATATGTTATCTTGACTCAATATTAGATAATTATGTTAGTGCCATGTGATATGTTAACCTAGTTTTTAGTGTAATGTAGAAATAAAGGAATGCAAGCTTAAATTTGGTTTATATTGTAAGAATATGAAGTGGTTTATGTTGTCAAAGGTAATTCATTTTATATGTCATGTTATTAAATGTAGTCTTAGTTACTTTCATTAGATTTTGGTTAATTGCATTTGGATTTTTATCACACTAACATTGTATATGGATATGGATCCTTAAAGAATAAGAAGTACAAGTTATAATGCTAAACATAAGGTATTATGTGGAAGTTAATTTAAATTTTTGAATTTAATCATCTTTATACATACTTGGGTTTTATCCTTGAAATGATAGTTAATCATCAATACTAATTCTATATTGGTGAAGTGTCATGTTATCATTATTATGGAATATATGGCAATGATGTTGTACACATTTTAATGTTGTATTCAATCATTATGAAGCCTTATGAATCTTTTATATGTATTCTCTTGATATTTTTAATCATGGAATTTGAGTTGAAATTTGTGTAGGCAAAATAAATTACCTCTTCTAGTGTTTTAGGCCTACTTGAGTAAGTTGGCTTGGATATATATATATATATATATATATATATATATATATATATATATATATATATATATATATATATTGTGTGTGTGTGTGTGTTTTATAGTTCTTGCATACACATGGTAATTAATCTTTGTATGTTATGAGTACATGAAACCATTCTTAGTGGGTTTAATTTATGTTTGGATTATAAATAACCTTGTGGACATTTCAGCTAGCATATTATATGTGATACATATGAGTAAGTCCAAATAAGTTAGCTATAATTCTTGTATGGAAAGGGTAAAAAAATTATGCTTCCATACCTGGGAATTATAAGGCCAATTTCATAGGTATGTGTGTTGATATTAATCAATTAATTTTATTATTTATTCCCATTCTTAAGCTTAGTTAATTACATTGTTGAAACATATGAGTTGGTAAATTGTTAAGGCTGCATATTATGAAAGTATTTTAATTTTAATGTTTGGAATAAACCGCTAGTTTATGGTTGAATAAAATAATCCTAAATCATTTTTAATGTGAATTAAATGGTAATGGTAGGTGATACATCCCCTTGATTAAATTATTATATAAATGAAGTGGATGAAAATGTATAGGTTGGGTATCACTTCTATGTGTTGGATATGCATATTATCCTATTCTTTTATTGTCTATAATTTACTCATTGTGTAAGGCATTGTTATTAGTATGAGATTGGTATGTATGTTTAGTTCATGAGGGAATTTGGTTTTTGTATGTTTCTACAAACTGGTTCATTTTGGAACTATTATATGCTTGAGTAAATTATATCTGTACATAGGAGAAACATGCACTCCTTCATTTTGAATATATTTAGTATGATGTGAAATTAAGTTGGGATTACTTCCTTACCAAAATCCTTGGTTGTAGGAGAGATTATGTCTTAACTATTAATTGGTTATAATAATTTCCTAGTTATATGAATGGCTAAAAATGCTAAAGTGAGCATGAAAGTTGAATTGGCTAGATATGCCTTCCTTACATAAATTTAATGACTAATCAAATATAACTTATGTTATAGGATTTTACATTAGATACAAGGTAGTTTGGTTGTATTAATTCTTATTTTATATATTTTATTGTATTGGCTATTCTCTAATATAGAATCATTTATATTGATTCCATGAATGGTTGTCACTATACCTTTATCAGTTAGATGATGAATTAACACCATTTGTATCTTTGACCATTTATTTAGATCATAGAAAACATGATCATAAATTGATTAAAATATATTCATGTAAATGATATTTTGTTGTATTCTAAATAGACTTAACATAATCTGTATGTACTCAAATTGGTACTAGTTGTTATTTATGTTTAGCATATTGATGCTTGTCTGATTGATGACTAGGACAATGTTTCACATATTCTCTTATCATGGACTTGTTGTGACCTAAGGATGGAATAAAATGTTAAGGATAACCTTTTTGGTGGTGCATACATGAGTATTCTAAGTAAGTATCACTTGCTTCATCAATTGAGGTTTGGGTCTAACATGCATCCAAAAGCATACTCTGATATGCAACTTCAAAAAAAATTGGGGTTGTTTCACATCATCATCATCATCATTATTCCTTTTTTAATATGTATTATTTATACTAGTTAAAAACTATAAGATATATTGATAATTTTTTATTTTTACTTAATGTTATTTTAATCATATATATAAGTTTTCTATTGTATTTTTCTTAACTAAAACTATGTACTTACGTTATCCCCTCATATTGAAAACTTATAAATAGATCTATGTTTGGGATTATCAATCATTTTATTCTCATCATGATGATGGTTGATAGAGTGTGACCTAAAACATTGATCTAAAAATATTCTCACAATTGTATAAAAAAATAATCTCACTACATTTGACATGGACTATGGAAATACTATTGATAGTATTTGGGAGAGTTAGAGTTTTATAATCTTATCTTGGAGGCCTTATATTTTAGTTTAATTAAATATAAATTAGAGGGGTATTTGGAGTTCTTAACTAAGGATATCTAGGTATTCATCTTACCAATTCAGGTCTTCAACTTATGACATATATTAAAAAGTGGCATTTGAGCCATAGAAAGAGATGGAAGTGTCAACGTGTCCACCTAAAGGTAAGTATTTATATTCCTATATCCTTTCCTTTATTTACTTATTATATTATATATTTATTGGTTTATTTATTTTTGGATGTATGTGTGTATCATTTCTTATGTTCTTCCTTATACTAAATAAGTTGGTATAGATATAGGGTTTCTTAGGATTTCCATTTAACACCTTATGTAGCATATACCCCCATTTTGTTGACCATTTTTTCTTAAATTTTTTAAAACCAATTACCCATCATTTAATTTTATTTACATCTTTACAATCACTTACCCATCATTTAGCCCTAGTGATATCTATAGTTCATGTCATGTGATTATGCTTAGGAACTTTTTCCTCTTGAAATTTAAGTGTAGATTGCCCTATAATAGGTCTATAAATAATTTAGGTACTTGATCGATCATCCAAATATACATAAGCTCTACTATTATGACCTTATTCAAGTCTTAGTATATTGAGAGAAAGAGGATAGTTATAGGTCATCCTATCTTGTGAATACACTATGTGTGGCTTGATTTCCATGGTTGGAGTATTGAATACATATGTATTATTCAATCATTAGATATGGGTTATTACGGTCATCTCATCCCATTACATTTTCCCCATTTTTTAGGTTTTTAGACCTCATAAGCATACTGAGGGTTTTAAGGCAAAGGAGACTGATTTCTATTGTTGTATGTATCATCAAGGTTTAGGATTACAAACATAGAGAAAGTGTAGATAATTTTAGGTGACTATATAATCATTGTGTCCTACTTATACATAATTTAGTATTGAGTAGTAGGTCAGTTCAATTGATGATAATACCCTAATACTTTATAACCGATCCAATGTAGATAGTGAATTAATTTTGGAATAAAATGAGCCACTACCTACTTATATCAAATTTTCACTTTTAGAATATAGTCATAGTTAGATAATAAATTATAAAATTTAAGTATCATGATTTCTTTATTACTTTATATATTTAGAATATGCCCTTTTCAAATCAAAAGAATCAATCTCAATATTGTATATTCAAATTTATACTTAAATGACATATCTATTTATATGGGCTACATTTAAAATTTATATCTTAATTATATTAATCTCACCTATTAATCCAAATTAGGGTAAAATAATGTAATAGAGAAGTAGTGACCATGTTACCAAGTGAGTGATAACCTTATGATTTATTTATTTTTATAGCCATCTCTTTGATAGTTTATACTATGTCTAATTTATGAAACATGTGTATACTAATATAATGACAATATACCAATTTTAAAAATAGTCATTGAGGGTTATTAAATACTACTAGTAGAAGTAAACACCTACATAAAAATACATCTAATTATTTCTAGTAATATATTGGGAGTGAAACTAAATGATTTGAAATGTGTGACACTCTATTGAGTATTTTAAAGTTTTACTATATATACTAAGATGATCCTAAATATGTATTGGTAAATCACGTTGGCCAATATAACATATGGGTATAAGGATAGGGGAAAATGTGTACAAGTATCAAATATGTATGCAAAGTTCAAATATGTTGAAGTTTATCAAATTTTATGTTTCTAAAGCATTTAATACCAAATTTAGGTGTCTACATAACCATATTCATAAATTGAAATTTGTTTCTTTGATTAAAAGCGATAGGATCCCTTTATTATACAAATTTTCTCTACAAAAGTAAACATAAAAATGAAACATGGTGGTCTAATGTGTGCTTGTAGCCCTGTATTGACATTCATTTCCTTTATTACATGTGATAGGGGCCTAACTTAGACTAATTTAATATAATAATAAAATGTTAACACATAAAATAGTACATTTTTCTTTAATGTGTGTTCTTATCCTTAAATTTACCTCTATTTTCTTGATTACATGTTATAAGGGACCCATTTAGTCGAATTCACTCTAAAAAGGATACACGAGCACAAAATTAAAAAATTGTGGTATAAAGTGTAATCTTATCCCTAAATAATTTATCACTACCTTGATTATAAATGATATGATACCAATTTAATTTAATTCACTATAAAAATAAAACACAAACACATAGAAACACACGGTGGTCTAATTGTCCCCATAAACTCAAATTGACCTATGTTATCTTAATTGCATGTGATAGGGTCCCAATTTAGTTAAATTTGATCTATAAATTAAATATGATCAAAAAAGAATAACAAATGGTGGTCTAATGTGTCTATGTAACCTTAAATCAACCCTTTTTTCTAATTGCACATCATAGGGATCCCATTTATTCAAATTCACTCTACCAAGGAAATAGAACACATAAAAATGACACATGATGGTCTATTTTCTACTCATAGACCTAAATCAAATTTAATTGGCTATATTTTTTATGGTAAGGGCCTTTTTTAGTTAAATTTACTTCAAAAAGAAACATGAACACATAAAATGACACATTTTGGCATAATGTGTGCTCATAACCTTAAATCAACATATTTTGCCTTGATTACATGTGATAAAGGTCCTATTTAGTTACAATCACTCTAAAAAGGCAAAAAGAAAACAAAATAATGATACATTGTGGTTTAATGTGTGTCACTATCCATAAATTTACCTTTATTATTTTGATTACGAGTGACATGGACCTCATTTAGTGAAATTAAATCTTCAAAATAAACATACATACACAAAGATCACTAATGGTTATATAATGTGTGTCCATATCCCTAAATCATCCTTTATTTCCTTATTTTTAGTCAAATTCACTCTAAAATTGAAACATAAACACACAAAAATGACACACAGTGATATGATGTGTGTCAGTCACCTTAAATCTAACTCTATTTCCTTGATTACATGTGATAGGTCTCTTATTTAGTCTAATGCACTATTAAAAGGAATTATGAACACAAAAAAATGACACACTATGGTTTAATGTGTGCCCTTATCCCTAAATTAGCCTATTTTACCTTGATTGTATGTGATAGGGCCTATTTTAGTCAAATTTGGTTTTAAAATGAAATAAGACCAAAATAAATGACATTGTATTTTAATGTGAACTCCTAGCCTTAAATTGATAAGAGTTGCTTTGATTGACATTAATTTTTCCTTATTGGTCACAATAAACCCTTATTAGCATAAATATTAGTCAATTTATGGTTGATCACACCCTAAATTAATATTATTTGGTCATTATTATTTACAATTAGACATTGTTAGCATAAGAATTGGTGTGAATTTTGTGATAATTTCACCCAATTAACCTTTAATTTTTGTAATTGTTCCTTGCCAATGTAAAAATTATTTGTTTGGAAGATAATTACACCATTGATTAATCTTAATTATTCATAATTAATCTATAATAGAACAATATTGGTTGATTCTAGGATAATAACTTCAAATTGACTCTAATTATCCATAATTGGTTGTAATTACAAGCTCAATAATCTATCTAAAAGGCTCAATTTTTTCAAATAAAACATTAGTTCACCCAAAATAGATATCAGGTCAAAAATTTATATGCTTTAACCTTACGTTAAATCCTAAAATATTGAAAATATCTAAGTACCAAATAGATTAGATTTTAAAAACTATCTCCTAAATGATAACTCTTGCATCTCTACAACCAATTCTAGAAGATAAAAAACACATGTAATAGTATGTATGTGTTATAGTGCATTTTGGACACATATTTTTGTAAAAGACTTGATATTGCAATCCTTTTAGTGTCATTTTGTGTATATGGTTCATCATTTTAGTTTAAGTACCTATTGGCACTTTTCCCATGTGTTTTCCTTGTTTATTTCTTCTTCATGTAGCCCCATCCTGCACTATTTATTCTATTTTCTACCTCTTTTATGTTTTTAGCTTTGGTGATCCCATCCTTTCTCTTTATCTCTCCTCCCTAATATTTTTCTAAATTTTTATTTCTTTTCCCCTCAGGATATCTTTTTTGGCCATGTGTCTATTGTTGAATCTACCTCACATAGATTTAGTGTTTAGAATATGTCATTATTTTTTTTGACACTTTTCCCCCTTTTCCTTTCCTTAGCTTATATGGGCCTATTTATTTTAGCTTCCTATTTTATCCTTATATTACCTTACATGTTAATAAATCCTTAATTTGAATTAGATAAGGCTACATATATAATACCTCATAGATTATTATTTTATAACAAGTGGAAAGTTAAATTATCTATCATTTCAAATCTAGGCACATTCTATAAAAAATATATTTTTGATCTTAGGGATTTGTATTTTAAAGTGTTAGTGGCATATTTTGAAAAACAAATGATAGTAATAAGTGCATGTACTTTCATATACACTTAGGAGAGGGAGATAAAAACTTGTTTAAAAATATCCATTTACACTTGCAAAAGTACTATATATGATTTAACCTTTTTGGTAATATTGGTGTGTTATTCCTAATTTAGTTAAAGGGTATGAGTAGTAACATTAGTAAATAAATATAAAATAATTAATCTATTGATTTTTTTAAATTAAATTACAATTTTTATCTTTCTAAAAATAGTAATAAGAGATGGAAAAGAAGACTTAGTTTGAAACTAGTTGATATGGCTGAGATAGTGTGTGAGATTCATTGTGCAGGACTAGGACACTATCATAAGCTAAGATATGACCTTAATTTTATTATTATACAAGAGTGTTGAAATTGGAAAAGAGTTTAACTAATGCTTTATTCCACCTCTACTGCTATTGTCTTAAGTATTTGAGCTTTTTGTGTTTTATTCACCAAGTCTGTGTGACCTTGTCCATGAAGTTTTGATAGTTGAAAGTATGTAGAGCTTCTTGTAGAGTATATTTTATCTTCAAACCATATAATATTGTGATTCAAATTTTTTTTAAAAATATGGGGGGGGGGGGGGGGGGGGGGGGGGCGGGTGGGTTCGTGTGTGTAATATTCATTGAACTTGTATCCACACCCCTTATGTGGGCACACTGCCTACATACCAATAATTTGAAGAGGGATCAAGCCATATGTAATTTTCCCACTTGATGTGCTTTGTGAAATTTAGTGTATAACTATGAAAAATTATAAACTATATGTGCTTGAGGTGGCTAGGGACTAGTGTAAGGATTTGAATAAGCTTGTAAGTATATTGGTTGGATGTATGTAGAATATAGGGAAGATTGCCTGAGTGGTCTTACTTACTAAGTGATAATTACAAAAACATTACAAATGATCTTTGAATGGGTTTTTATATGTATCTATTGGTCATGGGTTGAATGTGCTCACATTATGCTAACAAGGATAATGATGGGGAATTAGAAGAAACTAATTGTTGGTGCCAAAAATGCATTTGGATAGGAGCATCAAAAGTGGATAGGAGTGGCACCAATTCTATAGTCCAAGTATAGTAATATTTTATTGAGTTGACAAGACCTAGGGGGATGGATTAGTCATGGAAAAATCAATCTAGCTAAGCTAGGATTAATTTTGGAAGGCTACAGATGACTAGGAATCAATGAAAATAAGCTTATGAGGGTCATGAAAGCAAGAAAGAGGGACCTAAGGGTTAGGTGTCATTAACCATGCTCAAGTTACCATTTTTTACATTTTATATGACTATATTTTTCCCCTTATTTATTCTAGTGATGCAGAAAAGTGAAATACTAGGATAAAGGAAAAATAAAAAGCATACCTAAACTTACCTATAAGGGTGAAGCTCATGAAGCTATGTGATGTTGGGTGTGCATAGAGAGAACACACTATGAAGTGAAAATTTGTAAGATAAAATAGAGATTAGATCAATTCTTACTACATATTCTATATCTAAAATAATAACTTACAAAGCTGGGTAAGAGAGAGAGGAATAGAAATGAATGATTACAACTCACTAGGTATGTATACCAATACAAAAAATATTATGATGTTAAAGTATGCTGGATATGTTGGGTATGTTTTACCAAGAGTGATATCATGAACGTAGCTAAGTGACCAATTCCCCAAGAGTGGATTAATAATGTAAAGGCTATACCTTTGGCTCCATCATCACCCACTAAGTAAAGATATGTGATCATGCATGTGTCAATCAATGTTTGGACTATGTGTCTAATCCCTCTGAATAGGTGGCTGAAAAATATAAAGTCTAGCACTTTGGCTCCATTATCATCCCATGAAGTGAAGCTATAAACTGATATCAATATGAAATGTGTGTCATATCAGATGGATCCTAAATCCCATGAATGTACTATGATCTGATAATGTTGGTGTGGATAGCCAAATGTATGTTAGAAACTAGGCCACTCTTGGCAACTTTGAAAGATAGAGATTAAGCTTGTATGAAAGCCACTCTAAATTTGGTGCACTAAGCTTATATGAAATCCACTCTAAAATATGAAAGTTATGATTTGTATGAAAAACCATTCCCAAATGATGCTAACCACCTACAAATGGAATAAGGCATGTAACTACTTAGAATGCCTAGGTAATACTAAACTTGTAAAAAAAAATTAAAAAAATGTGTTGCACACATTACCCTCAATTATTGGTGTCTGAAACATGGATTCTGATCTAGAAGTTATACCAATTACTATATCTAAAAATATAAGTGAAAATCATCATGTTGTACATAATTCCCCCTATATCTAGATTATCTAAGCAAAAGTATACTAAAAACTACTAATTATGAACTAGTCTGACTGTGAAAAATTATAGTTGAACATATTTTTCTACCTACTTCTAGAAAGTATAGCTTGTTTTGTTTAGATAAGAGTGTCAAAAATAGATAGTAGTGGCACCAGTGCTATATTTTAATCTTGGATCTATTGTCTTGGTATAAATTTCATGACTATTCTGACATTTTCACTATCTACCTAGTCTATTTTGTCTATTTGTTATTTTCGGTGTTTTGAATGTTGCTTTTTTTTACCATTAGAAGCTCTAATCTCTATGAAAACACCCCTATTTGTTTCTCCTTCTTATGAGGGTAGGAATGAATACCTTTCAATGACTACCCTAAGAAGAAAGAGCCCTATAAGTGTGTTATGTTACAAAGATGCATGATATAGCAATGATAATTGACAAGATATCTCAAGATATAACACGGTTTGTAATGAGATATTGTTAGATCAATAGGGGTATGCCTAGATAGATATAACAATATAATAGCATGTGTAATGTACTAAATTATAACTAGAAGTGTTATTTTTTAGTTATTAGTTGTCATGGAGGGATGGAGCATGATTTCCATTATGGCATATAATAAAGAAAGATAATGCATGATTGGGATCATGGCATTGTAAACAATCAAAAATAAATCTAGAAATAAGCACACAAGGCAAGATGTAAGAATCATACAAAAATTGATAAGGGGCCAAGCAAACAAGGGATATGGGTATATGTCACTGAAACTAGAAAGCAAGCATATAAGGCATATTCAAATGCCACATACACATACAATTAAAATAAGCAAGGGTTTGCATGAGGGACACAATCACATATAAGATTATAGACAAAGGACATTGGAAAATGTCCTAATGTACACACATGAATAGAATAAAATGATATTGGCAAATTTCATAAAGTGTATATAGGAGAAAAAATAGGAACTAAGAAATGCAAGAAATCTAGCTATGCTAAGCAAGAAAATAAAGCATGTAGAAACTAAAAATACAATCACATCTAACTAATCAAATCAAGAAATAAAAGTATGAAATACATGTTAGTATAATACTAGGTATATACGAGGAAATACACAAGTTCTATATACTAGTGAGTGTCAAAAAAAAATTGTGTAAGCTAGTAAGTAATCTACATCAACATGATGACTAGAGTGTGAAGTGTAGGAATGACATAATCTAGATGGTGTAGTCATGTAGAAGATGCCCCCAGTGGGTGTGTATATTGATTTATGTCTCAATGTAGGAGTAGGATGCCCCCTCAATGGGTGGATTGAAGCAATCAAAGATCTGGATATCACTGCACACACTCAAAGAAGATCAAGTGAAGCATGGTAATGTAGATAAAATTGACAAAAAATAGCATATAACATCAAATGTAAGTGTAGTATTGTAGTAGAAAAGTAAATTATGGATAATTCATACAATCAAAATGTTTTTGGTTTTGTTTGAATTATTTAAATGTTTTTGTATTTTTGAAATGTTATGAGCTATGTAAAATCATCACATGAAGAATATGTAAAATAATTTTTAAATAAACTATATACAAACATTATATTTTGAGTGATCTATTTGTGTCCATAAATGTGGAGTATATCCTATGAGTGTAGTACGAGATGCTAAGAGTGATGTAGGATGTGTAATGAGAGCTCTAGATTCATCTTAGTACTCTCTTGGGCCTACTGGTATAAATCTCAACCCACATAAATAGTAATCTATGAGTGTGGGTGTTGTATCATCATCTAAATAAGCTTGGGAATTTGTATCAACATCGTATACATATGGTAAGTCAAAATTTACCACAAGGGGTAGCTGTGATATGTGAGTCTCATCAATTGTAGTAATATAAGACAATGGTGATTTGAGAGTGTTTTTAACTAATGGATTATGTATATGTATAGATCAATTGGTACTATTTTAATTAATTTCAATCAATGCATAATTGTAATAGGGGTAAGAATCATGACTAATGGAGTAGCTAGAATGACTAAAGCTATTATGACTGGATAAATATCTAGAGCTAAGGACACAACCATAAGTGGAAGAGTGTGAGAATTGGTAGTCTCTCAAACCTCATATGTATGTATCTAATCAAGATAAATGAAATGAGGTTGTGTATAAACTATTATATGAGGTATCCCATCTAGAAAAATAGTCAAAGATGACTTTGTAGTTTGATAATATCTAAATGGTTGGTTGTTTGATGGATATGTGTATAGGTATCCTATATGGATAAACTCAACACATCGATGAAGAGTATAAGGCACTACCCCCATATCATGTATCCAATGTCATCTGAGTAGAATATTATAATGAAGAGGACTTGGCATGACTTGGAACTATGTAGAGAGGGTTTTGGGTCCTACCATGATATCCACAACAATGGTGCCCACTATCTATCATGGTATATCATCAAACCCTCTAATGTTCTTATGTGATTTTTGCATGGATGTCATATCCACTCCCATGGTTTTTAATAATGTAATATTACATATATTAAGTTTAGAACCACTATCACTAGAACTCTCTTAACTATGCTAGTTTTGACTTGAGCTTGTATGAATAGTGGTAAATTTTGATCAATAACTATCTAAGATGGCATGTCATCATGATCAAAATTAATAGAATATTCTATATTTTTTATCATGTTGACCACTAATGCAATATAAGAAGGCTCTAAATCAATGGGCATAGAATTTTTATTAGTGCCTGATAGAGAATGTCCTTGAACACATTGGCTTTTTGAAGTAGTTCTAACATGGAAATCTTAGCTAGTGTGTTTCTCAAGTGATCAACAATATCATATGCCTTATGTATATCTACCTATGTTGGTGGGTTGGGCCTGGGATGGGAAGGAATGGGAGGGTGGTGGGGTTCCTGATTAGGTAGAAGAGACATGATAGCATGCCAATTAATATCTCTAACCACATTATCTACTATATTTATAGGACTAGTAGTAGCTACAAGAGGAGAGTGGATATAATCAATAGGTCAGGGTCATGGAGGGATAAAGGGTGTCAACTGGGTTCTCTAGTGATGGATAGTGACCTAGGGAAGAGAAAAATGGACCAAGCAACATGACTCAACATGGGATAGAGGCTCCAAGGGAGGTGATGAAAAAAATATCTTAGCATGTTTAATAATAACTTTCTCAGCATCATCCCATATTATGAAAAAAAAAGCATGAAATGTAAAGAATAGAACTTTGTATTAACATATGGTAAACTTCATCATTCATGTACATGATAGAACCAATGTTGGTCTCCTTATTTTTTGCAAGAAATGTAAGAAAAAATTATATATAAGTGAGATTTATTTTTTAAATCTGATTTTAGAATGTAAGGTGATATCTCAAAAGCAATATGACCTAATGTATGCAACTAGGGTTTAAAATATTATTTATTTGGAAAAATACTATGAAATTTTGAAATTTAAAGTGAATGTTTGATTTAGATATGCAAGTAAAAAATCAGAATTTTATTTGAAAATTTGTGATTTAACATGACCTAGTAAACACAACTAAGGTTTTGAAAAAAATAAATTTGTTTGAAAATTACTATTGAATTTTAAAATTTGAAGTGAATTTTTTATTCTGATATGCCAGTAAAAATCAAAAAAATATTGGAAAATTACTTGGAAAATACTGGGACCTAGTATGGGCAACTAGGGTTTGAAATAAAATTATTATGAAATTTGAAAATTTTATGCTAATTTATGATTTTATTATGTAGGTAAAAAATTAAAAAAATATAATAAAAATTAGTAAGTCAAACGAAGTAAGTCAATTTCACCAAATGATTTAACAATTTTGGGAATATTGGTGTGTTATTCATAATTTAGTTAAAGGGTCTAAGTAGTAAAACTAGTAAATAAATATACAATAATCAATCTACTAATTTGTGTAAATTAAATTTCAATTTTGATCTTTCTAAAAATAGTAATAATATATGGAAAATAAGCCTTAGCTGGAAACTGGCTGAGATAGGGTTTGAGATTCATTGTGCAAGACTAGGACACTATCACAAGCTAAGATCTAACCTTCATTTTATGATTGGATAGGAGCATCAAAAGTGGATAGGAGTGGCACTGGCACTGTAGTCCACCTCTGTCACTATTGTCCTAAGGATCTAATCTTTCTGGGGTTGTTTTCTAGGTCTGTGTGACCCTATCTATGAAGTTTTGACAATTGGAAGTCTATAGAGCTCCCTTTAGAGTATATTTTATCTTCAAACCCTATACTCCATTATGATTTAACTAATTTCAAAAAAGAGGGGAGGGGGGTTAGTGTGTGTAAGATTCATTTAACATGTATCCACACCCCTTATGTGGGCACATTGCCTACATACCAATACTCCAAAGAGGGATCAATCCATATGTAATTCTCCCACTTAATGTGCTTTATGCAATTGAATTTATGAATATGAAAAATTATAAACTAGATGTTCTTGAGGTGGCTAGGGACTGGTGTAAGGATTTGAATAAACTTGTAAGTATATTGGTTGGCTATATTCAAAGAATAGGCAAGATTACCTTAGTACTCTTTCTTGTATTCTTGTTTACTTAGTGATAGTTTCCAAACATTTCTAAAAGATATTTTAATAGGATTTTATAGGGATCTATTGGTCATTGGTTAAATGTGCTCACTTTAGGCTGACGACGAGAAGGATGGGGAATCAAAATAAACTGACCATTAGGGCCAAAAATGCATTTGGATAAGAGCATCGAAAGTGGACAAGAGTTGCACTAGTGCTATATTCCAAGTGTGGTGTTATTGTCCTGAGTTGACAATACTTGGGAAGATGAATTAGTCATGAAAAAATTAGTCTGGCTGAGCTAGGATTAAGTTTGGAAGGCTACAGATTACTGAGAATTAGTGAAAAAAGGCCTATGAGGGTCATGAAAGCAATCAAGAGGGACCTAAGGGTTGGGTATCATTATCCATGCTTAAGTTACCAATTTTTGTATTTTATATGACTATAATATGGTATTTGATTCTAGCATATGGGATACATAGTTTTCACTCATCTTGAGGTTACCTTACTTAGTTAATTCTCTCCCTTCTCCTTCAAATGTGTGTTATGGAAAATTATTTAAAAGAGTTTTTTAACTTATTTTTTATAATGAACCTAAACAAGAATAATTTTTTTAGCTATTCAAATAATATAATATAAAATAATAACACAAAAATTTGAATGCTACATCAGAGTATGATTGAAAAATTGTAATTTATTATTTATAAAAATCATTTAAATTATTAATATATTTACTATTAATTTGTTTTAGGTCTAAGACCAAATACAGGTGATTGAAATGATTATAAATGTACCAAGATCCATTTAGATTAGTAAAATGGATTTATGTTTACACTTG